>CM002486.1:12360037-12376125 GCA_000325765.3 Leersia perrieri
GCAAATGAAAACACACGAAATTCATTGTGTAGCAATATTTGTTCAAATATATAATAAGTAAATCTAACATAGAACATATACACCTTTGGTTGATGAATATATAAGGTAGACATGCTCATATCTAAGCTAGTTATGTCCTCATCACTACGGGCTGCTGGTTTTATCAAAGAGGTGCTTCATCCCGAGTGGCTGGCCAACAGAAGAAGACTGGACAGTGGAGAATGTGCGTCGACTACACGGACCTCAACAAGGCCTGCCCGAAAGATCCCTTTGGATTGCCACGCATTGACCAAGTGGTGGATTCAACGACGGGTTATGACTTGTTGAGCTTTCTTGGCTGTTACTTGGGTTATCATCAAATCAGTCTGAAGGAAGAGGATTGCTTGAAGACCTCCTTCATAACTCCGTTTGGAGCTTACTGCTACATTACCATGCCTTTTGGGTTAAAGAACGCTGGAGCTACGTACGAACGCATGATCTAGAAGTGTCTACAAACTCAGATTGGGTGCAATGTGGAAGCTTACGTTGATGACGTGGTTATCAAAACTCAGCAGAGAGATGACTTAATTGCCGATTTGGAAGAAACAGTTAGTAACATCCGAGCTTACAGGATGAAGCTAAACCCGGAGAAGTGCATGTTTGGAGTACCATCAGGCAAGCTACTTGGGTTTATGATCTCAAATATAGGGATTGATGCCAATCCCGATAAAATCAAGGCTATTCTGGATATGGAACCTCCGAGTAATTTGACCAAGGTACAGAAGGCCGACAAGTTTGAATGGACGCCTGAAGCTCAGAAGGCGTTCGGTGACTTCAAACGATTTCTGACAACTGCTCCAACACTCGCCTCACCGATGCCACAAGAACCCTTGCTACTGTATATCTCCGTGACTCCTCAAGTAGTCAGTTTTGTATTGGTGGTAGAATGGGACGAAGACGGAAGGGCACACAAAGTTCAAAGACCTATCTACTTCGTCAGTGAGGTGTTGGTAGACTCAAAGACTCGTTATCCACAAATCCAGAAATTGTTGTATGGTGTGCTCATCACCGTGCGCAAGCTGGTACACTATTTCCAATCTCATCCGGTTTCAGTCATCACATCCTTTCCTCTGGGAGATGTGTTGCACAACCGTGAAGCAACTGGCCACATAGCTAAGTGGGCCATGGAGTTGATGCCTTTTGACTTGACTTTTAGACCTAAGGTTTCGATCAAGTCACAGGCGTTAGCTGATTTTTTTGCCGAGTGGACCAAAGCCCAAACAGAAACATCTTCCAAGAGTGTTGAGTACTGGATGATGTACTTTGATGGGTCTCTACGCGTTTCTGGAGCAGGAGCAGGGGGAGTTCTTGTGTCCCCTAAGAAAGAAAGATTCAGATACGTGTTGCAAATACACTTTAATGCATCACACAATGTAGCCTTGATCCATGGACTGCGATTGGCTATATCTTTGAACATCAAGCATCTCTTTGTATATGGTGATTCATTACTGGTGATAAACCAAGTCATGAAGGAATGGAATTGCCAGGACGAGAATATGATGGCTTACTGCCAGGAGGTACGCCGATTAGAGGGGAAGTTTGAAGGACTCGAGCTAAGTCACATTCTCCGAGACTATAATGAAGCGGCTGACTACCTGGCCAATTTGGGTTCTCGTCGACAGACAGTACCTGATGATATATTTATTAAATATCTCCATGAGCCAACCATCAAAAGGAAGGAGCAGGCCACTAAGCCCATGGAGCAATCAATTGCCGAGTCTTCTAATCCAACTATTGAGCAGTTGGACCAGCCAGTTGTTGCCTACTTACAAGATGACTAGAGGAACCCAATTTTTTGCTTCTTATCTAAAGATGAATTGCCAACTGATAAGGCTGAGGCTGAGAAGATTGAACGAAAAAACAAGGTTTATATTATTCATGAGGGCGAATTGATGAAGAAGGCGGCTAATGGAGTGCTTATGAGGTGTGTTAGCATCGATGAAGGACGCCAGATACTGCATGGGATTCACTCGGGTATATGTGGGAACCACGCTGGCTCTAAAACCATCGTGGGCAAAGCTTTCCGACAGGGTTTCTACTGGCCAACTGCTGTTAATGCGCAGAGAAGGTTGTAAAAACCTGTGAAAGTTGTCAATTTTTTGGCCGACAAATTCATTTTCGAGCTCAAGAACTGCAAACAATCCCATTATCTTGGCCTTTTGCAGTTTGGGGGCTAGATCTAGTCGGTCCCTTTAAGAAAGCTCCTGGAGGATTCACACATCTTTTTGTGGCGGTGGATAAGTTCACAAAGTGGATTAAAGCAAAGCCAGTGCCCAAAATCACAGCCCAATGAGCTAAGGACTTCATACTCAGTATTATCTATCGTTTTGGCATTCCCAATAGGATAATTACTAACAATGGCACCCAGTTTACAAGCGATCTCTTCAAAGATTTTTGTGATGAATTTGGGATCAAGATTTGTTTTGCCTCTGTTGCACATCCGCGTAGTAATGGTCAAGTTGAGCGAGCTAATGGCATGGTTCTTCAGGGCATCAAGCCTAGAATCTTTAATCGACTTAAACCTTATGCGGGCAAGTGGGTGTACGAATTGCCATCGGTCTTGTGGTCTCTACGAACCACGCCGAGTCGAGCAACTGGATGCACACCGTTTTTTCTCATCTACGGCTCGGAAGCTATGTTGCCGACTGAAGTTACGCACAAGTCGCCACGAGTTCAATCATATGACGAGTCTAGCTCCAAAGAAGGCAGACTGGATGATGTTGACCGACTGGAGGAAGCACGCAATATCGCAGTACTTCAGTCGGCTAAGTACCTACAAGGCCTACGTCGTTATCATAATCACAATGTACGCGGTCGAGCTTTTCTAGTGGGTGATTTAGTCTTGAGAAAAATTCAAACTACCCAGAACAAACACAAGCTGTCTCCAACTTGGGAGGGCCCGTTCATCATCGCTGAAGTAACAAGGCCGGGTGCTTATCGTCTTCAACGGGAAGACGGAATTTTGGTGGACAACTCTTGGAACATAGAGCAGCTACGTCCCTTCTACACTTAGCATTTTAATTCTCGTTTCTTCTGATTGCCTGCGTCGAGTACCTATGTTACTCGAGTAGCCAGTCGGGGGCTATATGTATCTTATATACTCTGTCTTTAATAAAGTCAGAATTATTTTTGTGCCTAATTATGAAGCTCTATTTACTGATGTTCTTGTTTGGTACGCAAAGGGGCTTTGATTGCTTTAGCCGGGTACTTGTACTCGAGAACTAGTCGGGATGAGTGTTTAAATATAAGGCATAACAAAAACACCTTTACCGACTCATGTTATTTAAATCACTCGCCAGATCGTGAAGCTCATTTGATTATCGATGAGTGTTTAAACGTATGGATTTAAGGTGAATTTAATAATATGCGACTTGGTAAAAGAGAAAAAGATTTCATAAATAGAAATCACTTAGACATTACACAGTAATACTACAATAACTGTTCTTGCATCAGATTCTACCAAGATTCATACATTGTCCTCCTCCTCAGGATACAAGGCATCCTTGGCCATAACTTGAGCCATGCCATCTACTTCATCAAGGAGCTCTAAAGCTTTGTCTGAATCTGTCCCCTCTGCATATCCCGCGGTGATTGGCTTAAGATCAAGCTTGGGATACAGTGATTTGATCACTGCCAAAGTTTGACCACAGGCGACGCTGGCGCTCTCAAGGATGATCTTCTTGAGTCTTGATGGGGCAGACTGGAGCAGCTTGGCTACTGTCTCGAAGCTTGAAATATTTGTTCCGGCAGTGTTCGCGTGCAGATTGTCGAGGATGGATTCCGCGGCTTGACAGAACTCGGTGTTTACTTTCCTAGCTTGTTCAAGCTCTTCAAGAACTCTTCATTATGCTTGACTTTCATAGCACTGAGTTCTTAGGCAGATTTCCTCTTCAGCTCTACACAATGAATTGCAAGAGAGATTAGATTGGTGAACAAGAATCGAGCCGAGTTATCAAAATAAAAGGACTTACCTTCATGCTTTTTCAAGAGGGTTTCCAGCTTGTCCTTGTAATAATTGGCTTGCTCATGTGATTTGACGTTCAGGACGACAGCATGAGCCAACTTTGCCTCGGCCGAGTTCTTTTCCTTGATGAGTTCTGATGGAAATAGAGACGTTAACAAGACTTGAAGATCAATACTGTATTTTACACAAAGGAATTATAATTACCATCATTTTTGGCTTGGAGCAGAGTCAATTCAGCCTGGAGCTTTAGCACTTGCTCCTCTGCTTGCTTCTTGGCCTCAAGCACAACAGGGTCATGGCCAAGGAAATCTGGAAGCAAAATAGTCAGACTAAAAGATGGATTGAAGACGATGGAGTTATTTCGTGTTGAGAGATTACCTCTGAGTTTGTCTTTGAACTCACTGCGGATATTTCTATACCCGGCGACCTTGTTCGTGAGGATAGCAAGTTCTTCCTGAGCTTGGTCAGCTTTCTCAGCTAATGGAGCAATGCGCTCCAAAAGCGTGTCCTTAGCGCTAGAATTCTTGATTATTTTCTGAAAGACAATATTTATGAGCACAGAGATAGAAGTCAGAAACAGAAGTCTGAGAGAAAGTGTGAGTTACCAGGACTAGGTTGGATGACTTAGCCATCAACTGGATCAATCTGGTCATGCATTTTTGATCTTCAATTCGGTCCAAAATTGAGACCTGATCAAGATCGGGGCCATATCGCCACCCGATAATCTAGAAGATTGAGTTTCAGAGAATAAAATTGGAGCCATACATGAAGAAATTAGAATTGAATAAAAAAGGCTAAGTTACCTCATCACTGGTAGTCCTCTCGCTGTCAGATCGAGCACTCGGCTCGATGGCCTTGGTTGAGCTTTGAACTTGCTTCCCCTTATTAGCCTCGGCACGTCGACATTCGTCGTAAGGGCTAAGGCCGGGGAAGGAGCAGCAGTAGCTGGGATAGTGGAAGCAGTGGCAGGTGGGGTGGTATTAACTGAAGGCAAGAATTTTTGGATCAAGAGAGGATCAAGAGAGAAAATTACTCGGTTAAGGGTCAAATAAATGATCATAAGCATACAAGGTGAAGTGATGGTTGAGGAAGTGGCGACTTGAGCCGTAGCAGGGCAAACTTCCATGGCGGTGACTTGAGGAGGAGGAGGAAGAGTGGTCGATAGGACATCCCCCTCCACCGACTCCGACTGAAATCCAGTTGGCGCAGCCGTGGGCTCCTCGACTGCTGAAGTAGTCGGGGGCTGTGGAAGAACGTCGTCATCCTTACCAGTAAAACTGGTATTGGGTTTGCTGCATTGAGTAATCAAAGTTAGAGCAAATCTAAGGATTTAAATGCAGACACTAGAAGATATAATAAACAGAAGACTTACATGTTGGACACCTTCAAACGCCCACGTTTGACAGGGCGAGGTAAAAATGGCCTTGCCTTGGGCGCTGGGGGTGGTGGAGGAGAAGGTAGACGGGAAGCAGGGACTGATCGATTAGCCGCCTCATTGTCCGAGTCATCAGTGATGACTAACTTGCGCTTCCTCCCTTGAAGGGAGTCGGCGTGGACAGTGACGGCGGCAGTGGTGGCCTCGGTGGTTTCCTCCTCCTTGTCGTTACCCAGCTCATTGAAGAAGTCAATAGCTGGGCCCTCAGGCACTGGGGCCCGAGCAGGTCTTGCGATGTCAGCGACACTTGGCGGCCTGGAGTCAAGCTGATAATATTCCTGAGGATCAGTACAAGGATTAATACTCAACAATTAAAGAAGTCATATATAATACTGATAAAGATATATACCTGAGGAGGTGGCCGGTAGATGTGAAAAGATTTGCACCGAGGTTTGTTCTTCTCGGTGGGGATGTCGACGCCATCGGCAAACAGTGCCCTCAGCTTGTTGCCGACTTCTTCCTCTGTCAGGTCAACCTCCGACTCCCTAGTAGAGTCGTGGTGACCTGTGTATTCAAAGGTTGGGTGGACTCGTTCCTTGAGGGGATTCAGCCGGTACTTCAAAAAATGTCGGGCTACCCAGATACCAGTCAGCCTGTCTTGTTTCAACTCGGCAATTCTTTTCATCAGAGGGGCGACTTCTAATATCTCCTCCTTGGAAAGCTTGGCCTTCCAGGAGTCGCATGGAGTAGGGTACTCGGAGGAGTACTCGCCGAGTGATTTCTCGGCATCTGGATAGTAGAACCACTCGTCATGCCAGCCTTTGTTGGAGGTGTTGAAAGACATATCAAAGTATTTGCTAGTGGAACGGCATTGGAATCCGGTTCCACCAACATTGGAGATATTGGCTTGGCTGGGGTGTGGTTTCAAGAAGAATAAGGCTCGAAAGAGATTGAAATGGGGAAAGATGCCCAAGTAGGTCTCACAGAGGTGGGTAAAGATGGAAACGTGCAGGATGGAGTTGGAATTAAGATGATGAATCTTAATCCCATAAAAAGCAAGCAACCTCCTGAAGAAGGGGTGAGCAGGAAGAGAAAAACCTCGAAAGAAGAAAGGAGTGAAGACAACTACCTCACCGGCGTTGGGCGAGGGAAAAACATCGAAATGGGCTGGGCGCCAGGCGACTGCTTCCTGACTATGCAGAACGCCCTCCTTCACCAACGAGTTTAGCTTTTCCTCGTCGATCGAGCTCGAAAGCCACCCGGAGGCATCACTAATGGATACGTTAGTGGCGGCTTTGGAACTCCCTGCGCTAGCCATAGTATTGATTGAGGCTTGGTGGTGGAAGATTTCTAAAGATTGAGGGGGAGTTGAGGAATGATGTGAATCGCAGGAGCGAGATTGGATCGAGAGTTTGGAGGCAAAGGAGCACAGTGTTGAATCTCGACGGAGAAGACGAAGAGATAAAGGGGAGAACTGACGCCGTAGGACACGCGTCAGATCCATAATTTTTGTGATTTGACCGAGCGAGCTCCGGGTTAGACGGCATTAGTTTAGAGCCGTTATAAGGAAGCTCAAGGGCTTAATAGAAGAACTAGTCGGCAGCTGAGGCTTTTGGGTGATCACTCAGATTATCTCAGAAAACCTAGCCCAATGACTAGGGTCAAAGGATGAAGATTGTATTTGAAGAATTTGAAGATTCGTTCGATAAGAGAGCAGCCGACTGCTATAAAATCTAGATGATTGGATTATTTCAAGATTGATGAGCCTCTGGCCTATCACTCGGGAATGCTAGTTCCTGTGATTGATGCTAAGCTAAACCTTGATATAGCCCGATGAATTTAAAGCATGCCCTATGTGCCTCTAGGTGATGGAAAACCACATGCTATTTACTCGGAGCTACTCACCATGTGAGCTTGAAGAGAGTAATGGCCTAATTCAGGGTTTGCTTACCCTTATTAAAATTAAGGTGCAAACTATTACTACTCTAATCACTTGGCTAAATACCTAAAGGTGAGATACTAAAGCCTCTGGCCTATTATCCAAATTAATTGGGTGATTGATGCTAAGCTATGAGCCTTGATAAACGTCAAGGTGAGGATGCGTGCATATCTGACTAAAAATCGCATTTGGCAATAGCTATGCGTATAATATTACAGCCTCTGGCCTATCATTTAAAATGATCAATGCTAAGCTCTAAGGGTTCTATCTGCCTCAAATGGACTCTAGTTTAGTTGTTTTCCCAACAAATTCTAGAGTCGGGGGCTACACCTATTAGGTGCGCCACTCAGCGCATCGTTCAGTTTCTCTATAAATGTGTTTTTTCTTAAAAGTCTCATATAGACTCTAAGTTTAGTTATTTTCCCAACTAATCATTGAGTCGGGGGCTACACCTAATTGGTGCGCCACTCGGCGCCCCAATTTTTTCTCTGGATTTTATGGTGGAGCCCTTCACAACCTCTTTGCAAGATGATTGGAAAGGATGAAGGAAGATTGAAGACTTGAAGATTACAAAAGAAGAAGAACCAACTCGACTGTGAATGACTCGGGGGCTACTGTGGAGAATATGTGTCCCGGGTATCTACTCAGACTATTGTTAGCCCACGAAGAAGGGATGTTCTAGAAGATCGATAGAAGGAAGGCAAAGAGGCCCGGCCCATCAATGCATTGATTCTCACGGCATGATCCAGGAGATAAGGCATATCCCGAGTCATATGCATTTGGAGTTCATATATGTAAAGAGATAAATCACCCGGTTGGGCCTTACCTTGTATTACCCGGCAATTAGTCGGGTAGATATTGTAACAGAATAGGAAACCCTAAGCCGTTTAGAGTTAGGGCTCCTAGACGACTCGGCCTCCTCTCCCTATATAAAGAGGGGTCGAGGGAGCCCCCAGGGGCAGATAGAGAAAAAGAGACAACAGACCTACGATCATCAAGATCACCACCACATACACCATATTCAATTATACAAACTCGACGGAATACCTACTCCGGACTGGATTACGGTTATTACTCCATTGGAGGGCCTGAACCAGTATAAATTCTTGTGTTCCATCACCATCTAGCTTTCGAGTTCATGCGAAGCCCCATATAGTTTATTGCCGGTACAAAACACTGACAGCGCTGGGCGGGGGTGCCAATCACTTTTGACCAAGCAGATCACCCTGGGAGCATCGTGCGCAGTGGCCACTTGGCCCTCATGACCTCCCCCACCATTTGCAACGTTAAGGTTGCCGAAGTCTTAATTGACAGAGGTGCAGCCCTAAACATACTGTCCCCAAGGGCCTTCGAGGCGATCAAGGCCCCAGGGATGGTGCTCGGGCCATCCTACCCCATCATTGGGGTGACGCATGGGATGGTGTGGCCCCTTGGACAGATAACGCTACTGGTCACATTTGGGAGCCCCTCCAATTTCCGCACCGAGCGGATTGACTTCGACAGGGCGGGCCTCAACCGCCCTACAACGCTGTGCTCGGGAGGCTGGCGTTGGTGAAGTTCATGGCGGCTACCCATTACGCTTACCGCCAGCTTAAGATGCTGGGCCCCGGAGGCCCCATCACAGTCCACGCCGACATCAAGACCGCGCTGGATTGCGCCGAAGCTCGCGTGGATGATGTTGCGGCGGCCGACCGCGTTGAGCCCGAGGACCCCCAAGGGGAAGCCTCGGGGTCCCGGGCCCCCAAGAAGTGCATCACCTCTGCCGATGAGGTGGTGATCAAGCCCGTTCAGTTGGGGGATGACCCATCCAAGACCGCCAGAATTGGCGGCAACTTGGACCCCAAATAGGAAGACGTGCTTGTCTCCTTCCTACGGGTGAATGCCGATGTGTTCGCTTGGAAACCGTCGGATATGCCCGGTGTCCACAGGGAGGTGATTGAGCACCGACTCGCAGTACAGCCGGATGCGCGGCCCGTCCAACAAAAGGTGAGGTGACAAGCCCTGGAGCGACAGGCGTTTATCCGCGAGGAGGTGGCACGGCTCCAGGAGGCCGGCTTCATCCGGGAAGTGCTGCATCCGAAATGGTTGGCCAACCCGGTGGTTGTCCCAAAGAACAACAACAAGCTACGCATATGCATCGACTACACCGACCTCAACAAGGCATGCCCTAAGGACCCTTATCCCCTGCCACGAATAGACCAGATAGTCGACTCCACTGCGGGGTGCGACCTTTTGTGCTTTCTGGATGCATATTCTGGTTATCATCAATTTCGCATGGCTGTAGAGGATGAGGGAAAAACTGCATTTATCACCCCTATGGGTACCTTTTGTTACATATCTATGCCCTTTGGTTTAAAAAATGCAATGTCTACTTTGCAACGTGGTGTCCGCATCACGCTAAAAGACCAAATACGACGCAATGTCGAGGCGTACGTCGATGACCTCATGGTCAAATCTCGGGACCAAAGGACCTTGCTCCCAGACCTAGCCGAAAGATTTGATAACCTCCGGTCCTCCCGCATGAAGCTGAACCCAGAGAAATGTGTGTTCGGGGTACCGGCAGGCAAGCTCTTGGGGTTTTTGATCTCTGCCCGAGGCATCGAGGCCAACCCCACAAAAATAAAGGCGATAGAGGAGATGCGCCCTCCTAGAAAGCTCAGGGACGTGCAGAAAATCACTGGTTGTGTAGCTGCCCTGAGCCGCTTTATATCAAAGCTGGGAGAGCGGCTGCTCCCCCTGTTCAAATTGCTGAAACAAACTGGCCCCTTTGCTTGGACGGACGAGGTGGAGAAGGCCTTGGGTGAGCTCAAGCATTATCTCTCCTCGCCGCCCACATTGGTGGTCCCTCAAGAAGGAGAACCCCTCCTCTTATACTTGGCGGCAACTCCCCAAGTGATCGGTGCAGCATTGGTTGTGGAAAGCGACGATGGGCCAGTCTCCTAGTTGCCCCCAACCACATCACATCAAGAGGCAGGAAACCTTGGAACGGTGTTGGCTGAGGAAGCCCCCCGAGCCGGAGGTGGCCCTTGGCCCCCCGAGCCTTAGGGAGGCACCCAGCCCCCTAGTCGGGGGGCTCCCGAGGCCCCTTCCACCCTGAGCGGCCCCGAGGGCCCCAGGAAACGCGATGGCCCGGCCGCCCCGGACACTGAGGTAGCCCACCCCGGTGCACCCGAACCTGTTGCCCTTGGTAAGGTGGCTAAGGCCCGTACTAAGGTGCAGCGGCCAGTGTACTTTATCAGTGAGGCGCTGCAAGACGCAAAGACACGTTACCCACTAGCCCAAAAAATGCTCTACGCCGTGTTTGTGGCTTCTAGAAAGCTGCGCCACTACTTCTAGGCGCATCGGGTAACGGTGGTCACGTCTTACCCTCTTGGACAAATCTTGCATAACCGAGAAGGCACGGGACGGGTAGTCAAGTGGGCTATCGAATTGTCAGAGTTCGTCCTGCATTTCGAAGCTCGTCACGCGATCAAGAGCCAAGCCTTGGTTGATTTTGTGGCAGAATGGACACCAGCGGCCGACAACGACCAACCCTCAAGTGAACCCGAGAGCACAGAGGATCGCGGCCAATGGACCATGCATTGGGTGATGAACTTTGATGGCTCACTCACCCTACAGGGGGCCGGAGCAAGCGTTGCATTGACTTCCCCGTCAGGCGACGTACTCCGGTACATCGTTCGGCTCGACTTCTGAGCAACCAACAACATGGCTGAGTACGAAGGGCTCCTAGCGAGGCTGTGAGCGGCGACGGGTATGGGTATCCGACGCCTGCTAGTCCTCGGTGACTCCCAGCTAGTCATGAACCAAGTTTCCAAGGAGTACCAATGCACCGACCCTTAGATGGAGGCATATGTTAAGGAAGTGTAGCGTATGGAGCGCCATTTCAACGTCCTCGAGCTGCGCCATTATTCCCCGAAGAGACAATACCCTAGCGGAAGCGTTGTCCAGGATCGCATTCGCGCGAGCCCCAACCCCGCCAGGCGCATTTGAAGAAAGACTCACAGAGCCGTCGGCGCGCCCCGAGCCGCCCTAAGGGCAGGAGTCGGCCGGTCCCGACGCCCCGGACCCGGTGGGTCAGCTACAGCCTGGTCCCACCGGGACCGGCATCACGCGCCAGGTGATCTGGATTTAAGAAATCCAGGCGTACCTGCAAGACGCGTCATTGCCCGAGCAGCGTGAGAAAAGCGAGCGCATCGCCCGCATCTCCAAAAGGTACGTGTTGGTGGAAGGGACGCTCTACCGACGTGGTGCCAACGGGGTACTCATGAAATGCATTACTCGGGAACAGGGTCTCGACCTCCTGGCCGAGATCCACGAAGACGAGTGTGGAGCGCACTTAGCCTCCCGAACCTTGGTGGGAAAAGCATTCCGCCAAGGTTTTTACTGGCCTACCGCGCTTGAGGATGCTGTAGACCTCATGCGGCGGTGCCAGGCATACCAATTCCACGCCAAGCAGACGCACCTGCCAGCCCAGGCCCTTCAAACTATCCCACTCTCGTGGCCGTTCGTGGTCTGGGGGCTGGACATTTTAGGCTCGTTCAAGCAGGCGCATGGCGGCTACAAGTTCCTATACGTCGCCATCGACAAATTCACCAAATGGCCCGAAGCCTACCCAATCAGTGTCATCGACAAGCATCACGGCAAGGTTCGGGGTCCCCAACAGGCTCATCACCGACAACGGCACCCAGTTCACGAGTGAGCTGTTCGGCGAGTACTGCGACGACATGGGCATCAAACTCTGCTTCGCCTCGCCCGCCCACCCCGAAAGCAACGGCCAAGCTGAGTGTGCAAACGTGGAAATATTGAAAGGCCTCAAGACGGAGACCTACAACGTCCTCAAGAAGCATGGGGACTCGTGGATTGAAGAGCTGCCAGCAGTCCTTTGGGCTAACCGGACAACACCAAGCCGCGCCACTGGGGAACACCATTCTTCCTGGTGTACGGAGCTGAGGCGATTCTGCCTTCCGAGCTCACCCTGGGATCGCCCCGAACCACGCTGTACACCGAAGCAGATCAAGATCAGCTACGTCGCGATGATATTGACTTCCTAGAAGAAAGACGGCGCCGTGCGGCGCTTCGTGCGGCCCGTTATCAGCAGAGCATCCGTCGCTATCACCAACACAAAGTCAACCCTCGAGCACTGCAAATCAATGATCTCATCCTGCGGCGTGTGCAAACGCGTGCGGGGCTGAGCAAATTATCTCTGATGTGGGAAGGGCCATACAAAGTTATTGGCACTCCACGTCCACGAGCAGTTCGCCTAGCCACGAGGACGGCACAAAGCTGCCGAACCCGTGGAATATTTCCCATCTGCGCAAGTTCTATCCATAAGCCGCATGGTGTGCAAAATCCCCAATACATATATATGAAAACAAGTTCACAGCCTCGAATCGGCATGAGCAATGAGTTCCCCTGTTTATGCTTTATTTCATTCCATTATGAGTTAATCTACATTACGGTGTGCCTTCCCTCCCCTAGTTCAGAATTTCAGTGATGTTCTGGCCCTGCGTGCCCCAGGCTGGTAAACCCTATGGGTGTCAAGGGTGGAGCGACGCTGCATACTGTGCCCCGGGGTGCACAACGCCTGGGGGCTCGAGTGGACGTCCTGTCACGTCAGTCCCGATCCCTCCGTTGCGCCACCCCTGCTGGCCCTTTATGCCCTCGCTTCTATCCGGAGCCCCGAAAAAGGTGCCAGCTGCCGGCCGATGCACGCTGCCCGAACCCGGACTAGTTACCAATTACATGGGAAGGATGATGGCAGGGAATCATATTGTCCATTTTTTAGAATGGCATAACTGACTAAAGAGTGAACTGATATGCAGGAAAATGAGCAGCCAAGAGCTTGGGCCAACTAACCGCCACTATGTGTGCGCCAAGTTGGCCGGGGGCTCCCAATATATACATATGTACACATGAATCATCATTCCTATTCGACGCGAACAATGGGTGTTCCTTATGCTTTTTTCATCTCGCCCATTTTTTGTAATCTATCAGTGTCGCCATGCGTCTCTCTCCATTCTGTGATATGTGTGTGGATTGCTGTGCCCCTGTGATGTTCTCACCCTGCCCGCCATAAGTTGAGAGGCCCTAAAGGTGTCGAGGGTAGAGCGACGATGTATGCTGTGCCCTGGGGTGGTCAACGCCTGGGGGCTCGGGTGGACGTCCTGCCACGCCAGTCTCGATTCCTCCGTTGCGCCGCCCCTGTTGGCCCTTTATGGCCTCGCTTCTACCCGGAGCCCCGAGAAGGGCGCCAGCTGTCGGTCGGTGCACGCTGCCTGAACCCGGACCAGCCCCCACAGCATAAGACGGACGGAGACGGGAGGCCGCGACGGCCATCTACCCCAAATCAATAGCTCAAATAACCAAAAACAGAACTTGTGTGCAGGGAATTGAAAAAAGAAATAAGCAAACTTCAAGGTCGGCCACGATGGGCCGCCGCAACGTGAATCCAGCATGAGAAAGGCAAGTGCATTAATAACATAAAATACTATTGCAGTTTTTTACAAGATACAAGAGCAGGGGGGAGTCCTAGGCGGCTGGCGCGTTGTTGGGGCTGTTCTCCGCGCCATCCTCGGCGGGCTGGTCCTCGCGATAGGCGAGCTGAAACGCCGTTGGGGTCCCGTCAAAGCCCACCATGATGGACTCGACGGTGTCCGCGACGCGACGATGAGCGCTCTCCTCTGTTCCCACGGGGAAGTCCTCGGTGGGGATGTATGGGTCGAAGTTGGGGTCGTAGGCCTGGTAGCTCGCCAGGATCAGCGTTGCAACCTGGCGGGACAGGTCATACGACGAGTCCTTCGCCACCTCATCGACCTCCTCCGGCACCCATTTGATCCCCTCGGCCAGCTCGTCTAGCTAGGTGGCCAGTCCCCCCAAGGTAAAGCTGGTGGAGGCATCGTGGGGGCGTACTACCCCCACCTCACGGGCTGCCTCATGAAGACACGCCACGGATGAGGCCATCATCCGCATCCCTAGGTCGAAGGTGCCTGCTCCAAGTCTGGCGCCGCTTCGCCGGAGCGAGGGGCCGACTAGGGCGGTAGAGCCTGCTCCCGCTGCTCCAGCTCCCCCGCCCGTGCCTCCAAGTCGCCGACCGCCTCCTCTCGGGCAGTGATGTCCCGCTCCCGCCACTCCAGCTTCTCCTGCTGATGGCGTGAGGCAGCCGCGAGCTACTGCTCGCGCTCCTCAATGGCCCTCAGGCTCCGGGAGACCCCCTCCTGGGCCTGTAGTACGGCCGTCTCACACCCTTCCACGGCGACCTCGCGCTCAGCGATGGCCCTCTCCTAGGCCGCCGCATTCTTCTCCCATACGGAGGAGTCCTCCTTGGCCTTGGCCACGGCGGCCTCCCGGTCCCCGACCGCCTGCCGTGCCGCCTCCAAGATCTTCTCGCGCTCCGCCAGGCCGTCCTCGCGAACCTGGAGCTCGACGTCGGTGCTAGCGGTGGTGGCCTCGGCGTCGCGCAGAACACGCTCGCGCCGGTCGAGCTCCTGGCACGGTCGTCGAGCTCGCGTGTAAACGCCCCGGCGGTAGTGCGGACCCCTTCCTCCGTGGCATCTGCTGTCAAGATGCGGAGATCGATGGTGTGCCGCTCAAGGATGGCATCCTCGAGCATCTCGTTGGCTTCAGCCCGTCGGCACTCGATGGCCGCCACCTCCCGCTTCCGAATGAAGCCCTCCACCTTCGCCGTGGTCACCAACTCACGACGGCCTTTGGCGACCTCAACCTCCCGCCGTGACACCGCCACCTCTCTGGCGGCCAGGGCCCGGACCTGGGCCTGGAGTTCTTCTAGGGATATTGCATCGGCTTCCTCCAGCACCCGAGACACGGTCATCCTTGCCCGCTCTAGTGATCGCACGAGGGGCTCCGTGTCCAGCGCAAACAGGAACCCTGAACGAACGCCCCTAGACTCGGAGTCGGAGCTCGAGTTGAGATCCACCACCTGCACGGGGCGGGAAGACGAAGATGCCCCGTCGTCGGAGCCATTCGCCGCTGCCTCCTGGGCCGGCGCCGCCTCATGCTCCGGTGTGGCTGCTCGAGGCGTCGGTGGATCATGATGGGCCGGCGCAGACGGTGTTTGTGTCGATCGGCCGGGTGTCGGTGGTGGATGGTGCGGCGCCGGTGACGGCAAAAGAGATGGGGGTGACGGTTGGCGCGGTGGCGGCGATTGTTGCCATGGAGGAGACTCCGGGGGTTGCTCCCCGCTCCCCGCCATCGCCTCCACGTCTGCGTCGGGGCCGGCTCGCCCCGAATTCGTTGTCGGCAGAGGGCCCCCAGAGTGTTCCTGGTGCACGCTCGGCCCCTCTGCATCAGGGTGGGCCCCTCGTCAGGTCACACCGACCCCGAACCAGAACCCACAGTGGGTGACCCGGACACGGTGGGCTCTATCACCCCTGGCCTCTCCTGTGTTTCCCCCGCTGAGGAAGAAGCAGAACCGCCCTTAAGTATAACCTTGGGGCGGCAATGCCGATGATCGCGGCTGGGAACAATAATAAGTACAATAAGAAATCGAAACACAAATAGCCCAAAATAGGACACAGGGCTCACAAAAAAGGAATACATCTGCAAATCATTACCTTCGAGCGGCGTTGAAGGTCCATGAGACCTAAGAGATGGCCCGTTTCTTCTTTGGGGGACCACCGGAGGGGCTCACTGGGCTAGTGCCCGTGGACTCCGTCGCCACAGGGGTATCACTGCCGGCTTCCATCATCTTGCCGGTGCCTGCCTCCGCCGACGGTGTGCTCATCGCGGGCGTGCCCCGGCCGCCGCCGGAGTCG
>CM002486.1:12383127-12393860 GCA_000325765.3 Leersia perrieri
AGGCACTGATGGGCCGGGCCTCTTTGTCTTCCTTCTATCAATCTTCTAGAACATCCCTTCTTTATGGGCTAACAATGGTCCGAGTGGATACCCGGCACCCATATTCTCCACACCGTCTCCTGCTGCCGTAGCAACAGGACCCACCGTCGGTGGACCCCTGGACCTACGACGGCTAGCGGCGCGTTCCGCGCCACCGCCGTGTGGTGGCGATGGGGAGGCGCGGAGTCGTCCTCCGATCTCTTCCTCTTCCCCTTCGGGTCCGGGGCCCTAGGTCTGCTCCTGCCCGGGCCCCGGCGGCCCAACAATCAAATTAGTACGGCATCGTCATAGTCGTCGTCAGCTCCCTCCAGGGCCGCTCCTGGCGCCGCTGACGATGAGCCCACGCCATCACCCACCACGTGCAAGGCATGCAGGATCTCCGGGTGCGCTGAGTCCCGGCACAGAGGGATCAGCCCCAGGGGGAGTAGCGTCTCCTCCATCACAGTGACGCCGAGGATGCGACGAACCAGGATAGAAAGATCATTCTCGTCCCAGTCAAACGGAGCGCCAACATGGGTGCGCATGTCGTCGTTGGAGTTCATGTACATGTATGCTGGGCGCGGCCTCTCCTGTAGCGGCGAGATACGCCATGACTGGTAGTCCCGGAAGACGGCGTGGCTGGACAGGCCCCCTCTCCGAAGATAGTCAATGCCGTGCCCCCTAGTTCCCCTGATTCGCCGGAATCCCCATCGGAAGGCGAAGGCGGGGGGTGGTCGCCCAGGCTGGTGTAGAACTAGTGGGCCCTCCAGTTCTCCCACCTTGAGCGAGGGTGGATCTCGATGAAGGCGGTGGTGATGACCCTGTCGTTGCGCGGTTGGATGGCAACGTAGCCAACTGCCCCGGGGATCCCGCCCGGCACACGCGGAAAAACTGTTGGAATAGAGGAAGCGACAGCATCACCCCCCATGAACATCTCACAAGTATAGGCGAAGATGGAGAGGTAGAAGACCGCGTTGGGGGTGAGGTGATGCAGTTGGATGTCGTAGAATTCCAGCACATCGAAGAAAAAGGGGGAGAAGGGCGGAACCAGCCTGACCATGGCGAAGGAGGCTAAGAACACCATCTTCGCAGGGTGCCGCTCCGCCGGTATGTCGCTGCTGCTACGAGTGCCGCATGGCAAGTACTTGTTGAGCAGGCTTCGGGCATCTGCGGTGCGAACCATGGACTTGGGAAGCACGCTTCCCGGCTCCAGGGGCGCGTCGCGGGTCATCCTGAGGAAGGCACTGGAGGATGGAAAGAAACTGGCGGCGAATGAGGAGTCAAAGGGCAGAAACACCGGAAGGATAAGAGGCGATGGCTGAGGAGTGCGTGGAAACTGATCCCTTTCCTTGCAGATCCATTTTTATAGGCAACCAGGGCCCCCTCGCATTCAACGGCATTAATCTCGCCCCACTCCCGCAAGCCGCGCCTCTTCGGATTTCGCGATGTTTGGTCTTCACGCCGCTTGGGATTTCGCGCCCGCTAGGCGCACTACACGAAACGGGGGAGGCAGGAAGTTAGATGGGCCCCCTACGCGCGGCCCAAATAACATGCCCCCCGGCCTAATAGAGCTTAATCAATTACTCCATCAGCTACTGCATGCCTATCTGTTGCAGCGACACAACTCAACCAGTACCCGGGCCCATCCACTCAGGGATATGGCGTTAACCGCACCCGAACCCAGCTTCGGTCCCGGTCAACACCGGGGGCTACTATCGGTGATATGGGCCTGGGGGTATAACAAAAATATGATACACAAAGAGGGAAGATGCCTTCCCTCACCAGAACACCTCAAAGATATGTCCTGAACGGCTCGTGGGGGTCCGAAAAACGGGCGGCCGCATGGCCATCCCAGGAGGGACTTGGCCCGGGGGCTACCCGGAGGCCACCACCTCCTAGGAGCGGGGTTCAGGATCACCCGAACCCCCGTCCATCAACCCGCACCTCTCCGGGAGAGAGGCGAGCTCAACCCCCAACTACCCAAGTTAATGCAAAAGCAATGGCCAGGCGCTGCCCCATCGCATTTAATGCGATGTGAGGCGCGCTCGTCAGAAGCCATCATCACCTTTTGCCCCGCTCAGGCGACGAGCACCCAAGTCGTCATCAGCAACCGCGAACTGGCCGTGCTATCAATTCACCCACGCCCCTCCCCCTGGCTAGTCACCGTCACATTTAATACAATGGGCGGCCGCGTGGGAGAGAGAGTGAGAGCGCCAGGGATGTCGCGTCGTCCCCGCCCTAGATGGAGGGCCACCGACAGGCGGGCCCCACTGGGGTAGGTGGATTGACCCCTCCCCTCGTCAGCAGCATAGCGGCCACGACTCCCGTTTTCTTCTCCAACTCCCGCAACGTGGCGACCGGAGCAGGTATAGTGATAGACCCCCGACAAGACAGGACAAGAACCACTCCACAACGTGGAGCGAGGTAGTCAAAGTTGGGACTACTGTGGTGTCCCCTTGCACTATAAAAGGAGGCCTAAGTCCACCTAGAGAGGGTTGGTGACCAACTAGAAGAAACACATACCCAGATTCAGCCCCCCAACACACAACTCGCCTCAGTCGTTAGCTCCGGCTTCCTCAGGGAAGAACACCATCTAGTTAGTAAGGAAAAACATCGACCGAAGAGATTGAATCATACACCAATCCCTGTAATTCATCCTCTACATAGTGCAAAAACAGGAGTAGGGTATTACGCCTCCTAGGCGGCCCGAACCTGTATAAACCCACATGTCCATGTGATTACTATTTTCTCATTCCACCTGCCCACCTTCTTCTTTCCCATAGGTTTAAACCTTGGCTCACCGCTTCCCTGTGCCGAACCGAAAGGGGGTCCCACAGATTCCCGTGTGTCGAGCACACCCCTCAACAATAATCAATTGTTATGCACAAAACATGTTTTTTCTATCCTCCCCTAAAGTGGAAGAAAACGAACCATACTAAAAAGATCAAATGAACAACAATTAACATTAAAAAAAGCAATTAAAAGAAAGATGGTGATTTTAGAAAAAACTACAAAAAAGAACAATCAAATTTGGAGTTTTTATGAGAGAGAAATACTAATTACAAATTTTAATTATAGAATAAAAGGAGAAAGATAAGCCCCACCTGTGTTCTTCACATCAATAGACATTGCGAGCCCTACATGTCAGCCACTGTAGTGCTCATTAGGCTTTGGTTGGGTCGGCCCAGGAGCTACTCGCGGGTGCGAAAAATGCCAGAATGGCTGGGCCTATAGCCCAAGAGAGAGACAAAAGGAAGGCTAAACAGAGAATGAAAATGGGCCAAGTCCTGGTTTACTGGGCAGGAGGAATGGGCTGAAATGGCCCATTCTGAAGCTGGGAGGAGAAAAAGCATTTTCATTTTATTTCATTGTTGTTAAGAGTTTTTAATCAACTAAAATTAGTTTAATTGCACCAAAAATTCCAGTAAAAATTCTTTAATCATTTGGATACATAAGGAACATTATAAAAATATTTCAGGCCTCAATTATTTTTTATTGTGGAATTTATAATTAGGTTTAAAGAATCAATAATTTTTAAATAATTTCTAAAAATGCATTAAAGGGTAAAATTTAATTAGTGTAACATTCTGGGACATTTTAATTAGTACATGACTTATTTTACAAAAAGTAAATTCAACTATAATTTACTTTGAAAAAATTTAATCCCATATTTACTAAACTTGTTAATTCTTTTACTGTTAATATAAATTATAGAATAAAATTATTATTTAATTCATTGATATTATAAAAAAAATAAGTGTGTGAAGAAACATCTCGTGACGTTTAATCATTGGGCTCTTATGACAAACTAATTTTTGTCACGAATGTCACCGGGCTAGGTTTATGATGATTTTTGGATAGTCTCTGTGACGACCAGCTTATTTTCGTCACTGAGCACCACTTCCTTATAGAAAACGTCACAAAACTGAATCACATAGTGACGAAAAGATCTATTGTCATGAGAAAATCGTCATAGAAGGTCATATTTATTGTAGTGGGCGTTGTTGAATCAATGGATATGTGGTGTTGAAGTATCCCGCTATCATGCTTCTGCTCCTACTTCCAGTACTAACGGTCACCAACAAATATGGGACGGTGCTGTGGTGGGACCATGGGAGAGCACTATACCAGCATCATGTCTTGCGTTGAGTTGGTTGTTATCTGCAGGGGCGGAGCCAGAAACAAAAAATAGTGGGAGCTGAACTAACAAGATAGAAGCTTAAGCCTCCATTCTAGTGAAGACATGGCATAAAAATCTAGTGGAGGCTTATGGAAGCTCCCATGGTCCGATCGGGGGAGTGGGGGCTAAAGCCCCCACAGCCGCATGGCAGATCCGCCACTGACTTATGTGCCAACCTAGCTTGTCCTGACAATGTGCATGTAGATTGGTCTCCTAGCTTCAACTTATTATCCACGTCTGCCATGCCATGGATCTCCTCGTCATGATCGGATATTCTGCTAAGAGCTGTTGGCAATAGATCAGACGATCGACATCGCTAAAAAAAAGGAATATTTTGTGAAAATGTAAAAGAAAGTATGGGAAATGGCCAATACTACTAGAAGAATTCCTCTTTGGCTGATAGATACTATAACCAGTATTCCTGTGATTGGTTTAATAGGTTTTTTTTTTACTGTTCATAGTATGTATTGGGTTCATCTCTATGGTAATCGAATGGACCGGATTGTAAACATGAAAAAAATAGGATAGATAATCTATCTCCCCCTCTCTTAATTGGGCATTTTCCACGGGCTCTTACGTTAGTTAGTAAAATCTAACCATTGATTAAACAGGCCAATCTAAACTAGAGATCTGTGATCATGCATTAAAGTTGTGGAATCTCCACCTACCATTATTAACAGAAGCAATCAATCAATCTACTTCTCCAAACAACACTATTGGGAGGAGGATATAGGCTAGGCCGGACGAGAGAGACTTTCAGTACCGGAAGCTGCAATATCCATGAGCCATCTCGAAACTCCAACCCATACAATTAGATAATTATTATTAGACCACAAAAATAACAAAAAAAACAAAAAAACAACATATGATGGTATATGATTAAATTTTTAGCCAACTAGTGTAGCTAATTGATGTTGGGCCGCAAGAAGATTATGGAGATCTCATCCGAAGTCACAAAAGTTCCCTGATCGATGAATCGAGGAACTGGAACATGAAACGCGGTAAGCTATTGCTTAAAAGTGTGGGACAATAGCGATATACCTCTTTGGAATCTTTTTTTCAGAGATGGAACGTGTTCCTATATTTTTTAGAAAGTTAATCCGGTACGGTGTACTCAAATTGAGGAACATATAGCTTAACATATGTTCATAGTGCCAAAATATAAAGGAATTCATCAAGATTTTGCATCAATATCTACTGAATAAATCTAGATACCTGCTAGCTGTAAGCATTATGATCTGTTTCCATCTCCATAAATCACTCTCTGTCCTTATTTCCATAGTCCCACACCATATTTGTTCTGTATTGTACAATATATTTGGGACCGCGATCCAGTCGCGTTTGGGACGATGTCCCATGATGTTCCCGTTCCCAGGAAGAAGTTTTCGGTACGAGTAACTCACCCATGTTTCACGTTCCACATGACTTAGATCTCATCTCCCCAGGACACAATGAGAGGTGTGGTGGCCACACCAAGTACAAAACAACATTGGAATATGCCATGTGGGATTATTTGGATGTGGCTAACTGATATGTGGTATTATGTTGTATCGTGTAGGGATATGTCTATATTACAACCCCTCAATTAATAGGTTGGTCTAAAAATGACCCATTAACAACAAAATTGGAAATTTCATACCCCCTCAACTCTCAAAACTAGACAAAATAATACAATCAGGTCACAAAGGTGGTTTTAATGATTTTTGAAATCACAATAGTATATTTTGTTACTTATGTGTACACATAATTAGCAAGAGATATAAAAATAGCTTCATGTAACTGAAAAACATATAAACTGAATATTAAAACCACCATGAAAACTAGGTTGTATTGTCTTAGGGTAGTTTGTCCGGTTTTGGTAGTTGAGAGGTGTAAAATATTTGGTTTCCTAGTTGAGGGTTTTGTTTTTAGAACGACCTAATAGTTGAGGGTTGTAATTTGGACTTATCACTATTCTATAGCACCTAATATAGTATACACGTGGCTCACAGAAAATCACTACTTGTCCTTGCTTTTATGCACTCGACAGGTTAAGTTGCTCCAACCCAGATTCGTCCCGTGTAAACCACACCTAGGTTGCAACAGTGTAACAGGTTGACCGACTGGATCACATTAGGTACAATGGATCGACCCATTAAAAAGAGGAAGAAAGATAAATCAGTAAACACAACAGAAGGAAATCATGATGCAACTTATCAGATCGGTTCACCATCCCTCATCCCTGAGACAGAATAAGCACTTTCTTGGACCTCTCAACAGCAACCAAAATAAACTAATCAAATAATCCTCAGTCTCAATTTCATATTCCTTAAACACCATTTATTTGAACCTTGGCACTGCAACCATTCGAAGAGTTAGACGAGGATGGTGTCCTCTCCAGCGTGCCAGGTCTCAGCATCAGACTAAGGACATTACAGACTCAGGGGCCATCATCCGAGCGAAGAAGCGGCGACCCCTGTTGGTTGTGTTTCTCCAACATTGTGAGGATGTTAATTAATGCACTTGTCTTGGCCGTGGCACCCCCCAGATAAGGGGGTTAGGGACCAGCGTCGTGCCGGCGTTAAGGAAATATCAAGGGAAAAGGAGGTGCTACCGTTGTGTGCTTTTGGTGGGGGCGGAAGCGTATTCAGTGTGGGAATTGGGACCCGTCCATAAAGAGCAGAGACCTAGTGAATCCATGGGTAGGAACTTTACCCATTGGAGCAGCCTTGTCTGAAATGGAGCCAACCAACTTACGGATTGGAGCGAAGTTTATGTACAGGCCAACGAATCTTGTGGGTAAGGCGGAACTATGTCCATCCCTAACTCGACACTCTCTTCCTGGTTCCACCCATTCCGAAGGAAGAAAATTTCATGAAATGGGTGTGCAGAAATATCCAGAGATAAGACTCGATGGTGACTGTTAGAGGTACGTGCGGTAATTGATTTCACTACGTGAAAGAATGCAGAAACAGTGTTGTGGTGAGTGATCAACACTGTTAATACAAGCACATTGCAGCAATGTGGCTGCAGTGTGCAAAAGTCTAATGCATCGAGAAAACCAGGAAGAGAAGCTTGAATTCCAGCAGAGGGCTTCTCTTTGATGAAAGAATCTCCCATTCATGGTGATTTATGGTGGGAATGTTTCACCTTCCCATCTCGCATGGCAATGTGTTTTTTTTAATTTATTCTTTCCTCCCTTTTTTTCCAATAACTAATGCCTATGATGATATCATAAGTGTCAAGTGAGAGCAATATTAACACATAGTCCTTCCATATTTTTTTTTATTTAACGTTGGTTAATGAAAAATTGCACTAACCAATGTTAAATATTGGAGAACAGAGGCAGTACTTAGTAACACAAGCCCATCATGCGAAACCCCGTTTATAGGAGACTCATATACGCTCATCCATAGACGGCATTCACTCATACAGTCATGGAATTGTGGGAGAACCAACTATCACAGTGGCGGCGAGGGAGATGCTGCACCGCTGTGCTGTCACTGTCACCTCCATGACGCTAGATGCTGGACAGTTCGAGAAAACGATCACACAGTAAGAGGGCGAATGAAATAATGCGGAGCAGATCACGGCGCGGCTGAGCGGCGGCTCGGGTTCACCGGCGGTAGCCCAACCCAGTGGGTTTCCGCCCCTGGTTTTTGTCCTATGAGCATTGCCTCGACGCGTGGGTGCTTACTAGCTAGATCAAATTCGGCGGTGAGGTCGCCGGAGTAGGGTTCACCGGCGAGGTCATCGGCCGAAAAGGGGAAAAATGCGGTGGGGTGGCTACTGGCTAGGGGCGTGTTTAAGTGAAATTGAGCGGGGGTTTAGGTTCCTAGAACGATAGGGGTGCTTGGGAGCATGATCTCACCGGCGAAAATGGCGTGGCGGCGGCGTTTGTCATTGGGGTGGTACGGGTTCGCTGACGCACGTGTTCGACGAAATGCTTGAACGAGGTCCCGTACGATCGTCGTCGTTCAATCCACTCCTTTCTCCCTCGATCATCGTCGTTCACGGCTCCGGCTCCTTCCTCCGGCGTCCCTGGCTCCGGTGTTCAGCCGCCCGCCGGTGTTCCGGCGGTGGCCAATGCCGACGGCGAGGCCGTGGCGCTCTCCTGCCCCACCGAACCTATGCGAGAGAGGAGAAGAAGAAGGGAAGGAGCTGGTGTGGCTGGGTTCGAGCTCGCCCGTGGCTTTTATAGCCGCGGCGCCGACGGCACGATGATGGCGGCTAGCGGCATGGGCGTTGGGTAGGCTGGTGGCGTTGCCCAATGGCGCGGCGGGCACGCGGCGCATGCCCAAGCCGGACCTCCCCCCAACGGTCGTGGCGTGGGGAGCAGAGGTGGCCCTTCGCACGCCGCAGCGTATGGCGATCTCCGCGCGTCGCCCGGCTGCGTACGGCGGCGGCAACATGGCGTTCGGCGTCGGAAGAAAGGGGACAACCGCGCGGGTCAGGCGGGCGCGGCTGCCCGCTTGTTAACTGCGACTGGGCCCCACTGATCAGTTGAGGTGGCTTGTATAGTGGATGCCCGCGCGCGGGATGAACGCGGGGTCGGCGGCGGGTGGCAGCTGCGGGCCGATGGGCCGCAGCTAGCTGGGCTGCCGGCTCGGGACGAAAAGAAAGAGAGATGNGGCGCACTGGTTAGAGGAGGTGGCCTGTGTAGTGAACGCCCGCGCGTGGGAGGATCGCGGGGTCGGCGGCGGGTGGCAGCTGCGGGCCGATGGGCCGCAGCTAGCTGGGCTGCCGGCTCGGGACGAAAAGAAAGAGAGATGAATAGAAGAAAGAGAAACAAAATAAGTCTAGAATCAGTTCTTGCGCAGTCTTAACTCTTAAGTCCACTATTACCCTTGTTGAATTTATTTGGGATTTGAATTTAGAATTTCTTGTATATTTTGTCTTTAAAATATCTGAATTCTTCCTCAGGTTAAATATTGAATCATAAACTTCTATCTTACATTTCATCCCTAAATTTTATTTGTGGCACCATTTAATTATTGTTTTGTTTCTAAAAGAAGAACTCCAGCATGGTGCATTTTATTTATTAAAAAGCTTCAAAAATTTCATATTTTTGGTATTTGGATTTAGGTAAATTATCAGGGTGTTACAGTTAAGGATATTACCAATGGTGCTGCTATTTTCGAAAAAATCAAAGGAAACCAATATGATGAAATTAATTCATTGCCCTGCGAGGGGAAGGTAAGAAATTCCACTATGAATGGAAATTAAGTCATAAAGAGAAATGCTGCCCTGTGGTGGAATTCAAGGCCCTAAGCTTCGCTTTTCTTTATGAATTCAACTTTTCTCCAGCATGGCCACAGCAACCATCAGGCATCAAGTAAAGACAGCATTCACCAGAACACTGAATGTAGCACCCACACATGCATGGATCCCTGTCTGGCCGTGAGTGCACAGTCAAGAACTCATACTGATATATATTGGTTCCTGATCGAGCCTCCCTTCTTCTATCTATCCTATTTACATCACTCTTGCCTCTACACCTTGCATTGTCCACCCTGTTTCTATACATTAATTTGCATAACTTCTGCAGTTTTATAACACAAAGAAGAGAAACAAGCGGTCGTAACTGATGTAGTTGTACTAGCTGTGACACGGGCACACAACATTGTGTCTTGTCATTTCTGGTAGGGGTCTCTGCTTAAGAATGGGTGTCATCATGGAAAAGACAAGTACATGATGAGACTGGACTCCAGTATAGGCACTGGAGTATAGCGTGTGTTTGCTCATCTTGGCGCGGCGTGCTAGCTGGAATTGGCGGGTGTAAGCTCATGGGCCTGTTTGGGGGAGCTTAAGATTCTGAGAAGCAGCTGTCTGGTAGCCAGCTTCTGAGAATCTGGAAAAGCTCTGAAACCCAGCTTCTCTAGCTTCTGGCTTCTTAGTTCATTTTCCAGAATCTGTAACTACAGATTCTCAGAAGCTGTGAACCGTTTGAGGCAGCTTCTACCAGCTGCAGCTTCTGGGAGAAGCTGTAGCTGGTAGAAGCTCCCCCAAACAGGCCCTATGTGTCCTATGGCGTGGCATAGCTGGCCCGGGGCGCCAGGTGCGGAAGAAAGTTGAGAAGATCGAGATGGACTGGGCTGGTCTTGGGTGCCACAATAGTGAGGGAGAAAACAAAGAAAATGGGCAAGAGGTTGAGAGCCTATGTCAGCTTGGAGAGGAAGAGGAAGATGTATTGCGCTCAGCGGGATAAAGAGGAAAAAGGTGACACAAATAAACAATGTTATCTCATAATTTGGAGGAACTTTTCAGGAATAGATTGAAGGAAATTAAATTGAACTGGGTTTGAATTTTTCTTTAGGGAGTTTAATATGGAGTGTGTGTATATGAGTTGAGATCTTAGTTTCCACGACAATCCATACATATATAGAGTATTTCATATATCAGTAATAATATTGAGTTCCCGGAACATTAATTTTCGTTAGTAGTTAGTATGAACTCAATTGATAGCGTTTGCAACAGCGCAGAAGCTTGGTTCAAAATATGTTGCGCGAATTAGTGCTTCTCTCCATTGTTACTATAGACAATATATATATATACA
>CM002486.1:12397587-12412042 GCA_000325765.3 Leersia perrieri
GGCTTCCTGACGATCAACATACAACATCTTGTCGGTTGCAGGATCAAACCGACTGGCACGCCCGCAATCTCAATGTTTAGGACCTGCACTGGAGCCAAGCAGATCTCTCAGGCCTTCGTGTGTCCGAGCGCAGAGAACTCTATCGGCTAGCGCACCCGACGGCAACAATCCATCGGCTGGTGGCGGAATTTCGCGTCAACAGTCATCTACACACAATAGACAAAACAACCACTTCTGGGCACAAATATCGCAACCTGACCCACATCAATCACACGCACTCACACCAACCCATCAAATATTCCAAACCAATTTCATTTAAATATATTATTTATAAAGCCAATTATTCATCACAAAATATTAATGAAAACCTTGATCTTACATATATATGTGTATATATATGTCGACGTGCTTTTCATATGCACAAACTAGTTCACCGAATTCGTTTTAACTTCAAATATATTCCTGAAACGTAAAAAGTTTCACTCTTAACGTATCAATTAATTAACGGTTGGAATTTAGAAAGATTGCTCAACCATAATACAGTATGAGTTATACACTCGTAATATGAATTAAATTTCAAAATATTTATTTTTTCTTTTGAATTTGCAAAAATGTACCAAATTCATACTTGCATAAATATTTGGGTGTCGCAGTATGTATCGTGCAATATCGGCCGACAGCGCGCGGTATCGTGGCACCACCGTGCGGCACCGGCCGACAGCCGAGCAGTGCCGTGGCACGTCCACGCGGCATCGGCTGCACTTCAGCACATGAGTGTGCACACCTCGTGAGTAAAAATTTTAACTAAGAAAAGAATATTGGTGGGATCAAGCAAATGAGGGTAAGTAAAAATTTAACTAAGAAAATAACGTTGGTGGGATGGAGCAAATAGGGGTTAGTAAAATTTTCACTAGAAAAAACAATGTGTGTGGGATGAATCTGAGGTGTGAATTTTTTAGTCGCGAAAGAAGGTGGGTGGGATTCGTGAGGTGTGCTACGAACGCTCGCTACACACAGTGTTTCCTTTGAAGTTATGCTTAAGTTTCTAGATGGATATATCGATACTCTTTGACTCTCTTCTATTTAGCTGTGCCTCCTCTTGTGCTGTTGCTGCTGTTTCTTATATAGGCTGTGTTTAATTCAAAAAAACTTGGCAAAAAATGTCACATCAATGTTTGGACACATATTTGAAGTATTAAACGTACTCTAATAACAAAACAAAATACATATTCTGACTGTACACTACGAAACGAATCTTTTGAGCCTAATTAATCCGTCATTAGCACATGTTGGTTACTATAGCACTTATGGCTAATCACGGCATAATTAGGCTCAAAAGATTCGTCTCACAGCGTACAGTCAGAATATGTAATTTGTCTTGTTATTAGTCTATGTTTAATACTTTAAATGTGTGTCAAACATTAATGTGATATTTTTGGCCAAAAAACTTTGAATCTAAACAAGGCCGTAGTCATATTCTTGTGCCTGCATGGGCCTGAAACTAAAAGTAGCTGGCAGCCGATTATGTCATCCATTTGAGTCCCTAACTATATTTTGGTCAAAATAATAAAAACAATCACTAATAATGCTATCATTTATAATGTCCACTAATATATGAGCGCTGTCAATCAAAACATACACTTTAAATATCATGGAATATTTAGTTTTTCTAAACTTTGTTATTACTAAATCCATAATTAATTTGAATTAATCAGAATGAAGTTATATCCATCTTTGAATCTACATTAAGTTTTCTATTAATTAAGTATATAAAAGGATTAATTAGTAACTAATAAGTCACATAAAGTTCATATCAACTGATCTTTAAGTAAATGCACGGTAGTAAAAATACCCTGATGTTTGCATCTATGTAACAAAATTTTAATATGTAACATACCCAAACTAGTAAACCCTGAAAAGTGAAATGAATCAATGCATCATGTGCTTGTGAAGTGATTTTCTATGTTTTTGGATTTTCTAGCATATCATTTTCTGCAGGTCATATAGCTTTTAAGTCATATAATAATTTATAGAGGCAAACCACTCACCCAAAAATTCCCCCAAAAAATCTCAAAAATACTTCAGAGCTTAGGTAATCAACATGATTTTTTTCTAGAATTTTCTAATCAAGTTTGCTAGCTTGATCATCTACTTTGAACTTTCTAAAATGCTGAAAAACAGATTTTGAATTAGCCAAAGTGCAGTATTAACATCCCTCTAATATCCCTAGCAATTTCTGACATTGGATCACCATTTCTTCTCTGACATTGGGTCACTCCCCTCATGTGACACCAACGAAGCTACTGTACATGTGTCATGATTGTATCACATATCACATAACTACAGAAATTGTCTTTGGTGCCAACGGCAAATGGCCCATAGGTGCCGGATAAAAATCCGGCATCAATATATCCACAATTTTTTTTACTGTTTGAACCTTTCAGAAAACGTATTTTAGAAATGAACCTTTAAAAAAACTTCAACCACAAATGGACCTTGAGGTCCACGCCAAAGCCTAGGCCCCTGAGGTTTAAACTCTCAGTACCAAAGACATGGGCATTAGCGTTTGAAACAACGTTTGGGGAAAATACAATGTAGACTTTGGTGATAAACCCCTAACCTCAACGCCAACCTCATTAGCGCCGACATCTAGGGACTTAAGCTGCACAACTGGCAAGCCATCACCCCTTAAAATTTATACTTTTTTATGCTTATGACTTAGGCATAGCAAATTTGAGTAGCTAGCTGATGTAATTTTTAGGATTTGTGATTTTGAGGGGTGGGGACCAGGCGACCGTGTAGCTTAAGTCCCCAAAAGTCAGCAGCAATGAGGCTGGCGTTGAACTTAGAGGTTCGGCGCCAATGTCTTTGGCGCTGATTTTCTTGACGCTGTGTCTGTCTCCGAACGCCATTTTAAGGGTTTAGCACCAACTTCTCTAGTGCTGATGTTATACCTCAGTACCCTAGGATTTGGCGTAGACCATGGGGTTTATTTTTGGTTGAAGTTTTGTAGGGGTCCATCTGTAAAATGAGTTTCTAAATTTTCATAATAATATAAAAAGGTGGCACCAATGCTACCTACTGGCACCTATATCAAATTAGAACCGACACCTATGGGGTTTCTAGGAGCAAAACAAAAAAGAGTTGGCTCTCCACTGACTTAGACCCAGGCGATAAGACGTGCCCATATCCTCAACCCTAGAGCCATCAAAATAAAAACCAACACAAGAACCATCAAGAACACGTGAACATCACCATACGACATTGCACCTCCAGTGGCCCCGAGCTCTAAACTGGCAGATCCGCCAGAAAGCTCAAACTAGTAGTGGAGGAGAAAGGAGAGGGACTCACACTTCCGGTTGCCATGGTTATCGTAGCATCCTCTGAGCCACCAGCCTTGTTGTTAAGGTCAACACATCAACCAGATCTGGTGGCTGGGGAGTCGAGATTGTCATGGGCTACTGAGCTCGAGGAGAGGCGGATGGAGTGGGGGAGGTGCTTGGCTAGGATCCAGTTGCCCCCGACCTCCAGGTAGATGTATATTGTGACACAGAAGGAAAAATCAGAGAGGTCGGTGCCGTGGATGACGTCGGCGCTGAGAAAGGGAGGTTGCGGTCTGGCCTGGGGAGGAGCCACCAACGGCAGCGGAGGCAGCCCCTCCCTAGCCGCGGACACTGCCGCCTTTCTTGTCACCGGGGAGAGCTCGTCGCTGGGGTGAACCAAGAGGGAGAAGAGAGTTGCAAGAGAGAGGGGTGGGAGAGAAGATTGAGGGAGACGGAGAGACGACAATGACTAAATAAACCACCCCACTCTTTCCGTTGGACCGGCTCAGCACGGGTGGGTGGATGTTTATTGGAGATGGTTAGTTATAAAATCGGCACTTATTACTTGATATAAGTGTCGGTTTAATAAATAAAATCGGCAACGCTAGTATTCGTGCTGGTTTTTTATTTGAACCTTCACCAATAATTGGTTATAGGTGCTAGTTTTAAATTTTTGACCCATGTATGGATGAAAAATTGGCCATAGTTAGCCGTTTAAAATGAAACATCACATGTGAGGCAGCAACTATTAGGGGTTTTGTAGTTGTGGATGTCTAAAATTCATCCTCCGATGCCCCACAGTCACTAAGGTTTAATTCCATGACACTGCGGTTAGCTCTGTGACATTCTTATTTGTTAAAAGGCGTAGAAAAAAGAGTGTTGATGTAAAAAGATGAGGAAAAGAGTATATTTTAAAATATAATTTGAAATGTGACTCAAGATTAGTTAAGAAAGATAAAAACAAAGCAACCATAATCCATCAGATGGATGGATGCGTGTGTGCCACATTAAATCGCCAACATCAGTTGGAAACAGCACGCAAATATATATGTATATGAACTGTACGCAATATATTACACCAGAAGCAAATACACAAGTCCATGGCAATACACAGAAAAAGAAAACAAAAGCAGAAAAACCAAGCCAATCGACACATAGACAGTCCCTAAATTATTTACTTATTATTTTGTTTATTTGTTCGTTTGTTTATTCGCGCGTGAAGCACGCGTACGCCGATCGATTCGATTTAGCTTTGTGAGCTGAATAAATTTGTCAGGCACTGGATATTCAAAGCAACCAAATTGCCGACGTCTCCGTTGATGGCAGTCGGGTCTCCAAATATCACCGCGATGATGACACGTACGGCAGCGCCGACGATTCTGCGATCCGTTTCCGACAAAGCGATTCGACCCTCCTCCCTCAAAATTTCATCACTTACCAGCCATGCCTTCCACCTCCCCAGAGCGACGCGCTTGACGCATGCCACGTGCAGGCACACTTCCTGGCCTTCGATGATACAGCAGTAGCACCATTCCCGGCGATCCTTGCCCTCCTCGTAAAGGATGCACTTTCTCGACGCCTTGATATTGAAGGTGAGCCCGTCGACGGCTAGTGGTCGTGGGCTCCTGCAGTCTTTGGCGGACCTAGGAATTTCATTAAACATTGGTAAAAGGGTAAATACACAGAAATCAGTACTATTTCACCAATCATTTACGGTGGGCACAAGCAGTATTCATGGTTGTTGAGTTGTGATTTAGGGAGAAAAAATCAGTGCAAGACATTTCTGTAATGAGATGATGTTATTGACAGGGACTTTTATACGGTGCACCCAAATTAATGGTTGCCTCTGGCTCCACTGGCTCCTGTTGCTCCACGGTGCACCCAAAAATCAGTGCAAGACATCCCTTCTTACTATATATATTTCATCTGTAAAGGTGAGTTCCTATAATGCCACGTCATCACTTATTTCCTATCCGTTAGATCGTAGATCATCATACGTATCTCCCGTGCGATCCTTTGCCTCCTGGGCCAATGCAATCCATCCTACATTGCAGCGGGAGAATTGGGCCCCCATCAAGTCATCAATGCTCTATCCTCGCCTTCTATTCCCATCGAGCGCCTCACCTTCTCCGTCATTCCTCCGCCTCCCTGAATTTCCTCCGGCAAGCGCGCACCCTCGAGCTGCTCCAGCACGTACAGGCGCCACCGGCCTCGCCTAGCCAACGATGGCACCCGACCCACCCACAAGTAATCCCATGCTGCTCCTCCAGTCCATCGAGGTCAACGGCAGCGTGCAGGGCCTGCATCAAGCCCCATCAGTATGCATTGACTTTGAGCCTAACAGCAGGGCCGATCCGCATGGATCTGGCGTCGATCCTCGAAGGCTACATGGACAAGATTGATGTCATGGAGGATCTCGGTGCCTACTGCCGACGCCCTCCTACCGAGTCTTCTTTGTGGTTCACCTGCCGATTTGTAGTTCTTGCAGAAATGCATGTGCACATTGTGGCAGATGCTCTCTCTGGTCCCGATTGGCACATTGTGGCAGATGCTATCTCTCTGGTCCCGATTGTTTCATCCAAATACGTTCTCAAATTCATGAATTTTAATCTTGGAGAGATAGAAGTCTTATTTAACTCTTCGCGTTTAACAATTTTGAATTAATTATTCAGTTTCATACCTCCGTGTTCATCCATATTGAGTAAAATAATATCTGACTATTTCAGTGTTTCGTGTTCCCCATATGTAGGTCAGTGAAGTACCTCTCAAAAATAAAGAGTGGTTTTCATGTCAACACAAGCATGATCTATGAGAGTATTTTTCTTACATTTTCAACAGAGTAATAGACTTTAGGAATGGTTCATATATATGTGTCTCTTTAGTTTTCAAGGATTAATTGACTAAAGCAGTGACCAAAGGTTCCATCCATCCTCATGCTTGGCATGATTGCATAAAGCCTTTTTGTTTGCTTAATTTCTTTTTTAATCTACTTATTTGAGAAATTAATATTCCCAACTATATACACAAAGGTTATAATAATATTTGATGGCACATGCATGTAAGCATGTCTAGCTAAGTTAGCCAAAAGAAAGAACCATTCGATTTGGTTTGGTCAGTCTTATTCACACAATTTAATGTGTTATAGAATTTATCACGATATTCTTTGCTCTACACGTGACCTAATAAAACACATAAGTGCATATAGTCTCTTATTAGTTTCTTACTGTTCTCCAACTACGCATCCGTACGTATGACTGTACCAAACATTAATGTTAACATACTTTATAGATGTTTGTACTACATTCTGAATTTTGTTGTGTTGCTCCTATCATCTTCCATTTGCAAAAACAAACCTGGTATGAACCACTTTCCCTTATACATCGACTCAACATAAGTGTATTTTCAGATTTGTTATTCTATTTGCTCCGTTTGTCATTTGGAAACTAGCTTATGTTATATATAAACTGTGTTCAGTAGGCAACAGATAGCCTACAGTAATTCCAACCACAATGTGTATATGCGAACATTCGATTGTTGTTGCTGTAGCATTTGTCCTGTTATTATGCTGCTTTAAATCTTTGTGAAAGTTGATATGCTACGAGACAAAATTTGTGCATGGATCATGGAAACAAAGTCAACACTAAAATCCCCCGACAATGCGCGGGGTATCACCTAGTTTCTGTAATGAGATGATGTTATTGGTTGCCTCTGGCTCCTGTTGCTCTTACCATATAGGTGGTAAGACGTTATTTATGGTAATTGGAATAGTATTATATGGAAGGCACTAATATTTTCTTTATTTGATATTAAATTTGTAGTACCATAAAAATGAAAAATGATGTTGCAGTTGGAATTCAAAATTTTGTATTTAAATTATAATTCCAACATATTTTTGCTCATTACCAAAGTCTAATTCAAATTTTGAATTACATATCTTTTAGGAAAATATACTTGGATTTTTTCCAAATAACAAGAAAAGATATTTTCAAATTTTGAAAATCATTTTTGTACATCTTGAATGACGATTTAAAATTTGTTCAAATCCTTATAATTTAAATATTATATAGAATATCAATGTCCGTACTATATTCACTTAAATGATTATGGTAAAGTCAAATATTTAGAAATTTGAAATATATTTTAATTTTATTTATTTTATATAAAATCTGTTATTTGAAAACAATCATTTATTTCTTTTGTTAACTGTAATGTTTATTTGCACATTCCTTGCATGCGTGATTGAAATTTGGAAAGAGTGATTAGGGGTCATTAATGCTCTTATTCTTGCCCTGATTTATTTGTTAGCAGCTAAAAATTATAGAGAACAAACTAATTATTCAATGATCAAGATTGATTCTTAGCTCTTATGACTTAGGGGGTAAGATGGAGCACTCTAAAAGAACTCTATTGACAGTTATCAACTTCTAATTTAGGGGAGGAAGAAAATTTGTGCAAGAGAATATAGAGAAGACATGATGGTTGTGTATTTACTTGCTGATGAACTACACTATGATGCTAGTATTATCATGCAAATAAAAAAGAAATGATGGGTGGGTGGGTGCTAGGCTGCTAGTAGCAAGTCATCTCAACTTGCTACTCTGCTATTTGCCTAGCTGGTCTAATTAAGAATGTACTGGATCATTAGAACCAGCAGAATAATGAAGTACTATGATTATGTATCCCTTGATTAACCACTGTAATTATGATGACTCTAGGACCTCTTGGCAAGAAATAATCTACAGCTGTATGTAATATAGGTATAGGAAATACCTGCCTACATGCGGCCCGCAGAGACATAATAGGACCGACCCAGCGTCGACAGGCCCTGGCCCTGCCACTGGCTGCAGGAACAAGCTGGCGCAGCAAGGGTGGAGGTCGAGGTTGGCACCGGGACAGTGGTAGACGAGTCCTCCAACAGAATCGCCGCAGATGTCACACCGCCTCTGTTTGGCGACGGGATACGGTGGCTCCGGCGGGCAGTGCGGTGGCTCGCAGAGGAGTGTGAACGTGCGGCCCTCGAAGAGGCTCGGGTGCAGTGTGACGGGCGCCTCGGCGCAGAACTTGTGAATGTTGAGGTCGCACGCGTGGCAGTGGTACCTTGGCCCGACACCGGGCTCCTTGCAGGCGATGCACTGGAACGGGGTGTCACACTTCACCATTGTAAGCTTGTGATTCGGGTGGCTGGGGTGGGTGATCGTGTCCGGCACCATCGTAGCATTGTTTACTCCTTCCTGGAACTGAATCTCCTCTTCGTCCTCTTGTGCAGGCTGCTTACCCTTATTTTGGTCACTGTAAATATATATAGCGCATTTATTCAATGCTCTCAAAGTAGTCCATCCATTAGGAAATAATTAATAAGTGGCCAAACTTTGATAGTATCGACAAATAAAAAGTTACCCTCATATAAATATATTTCAAATAGAAATATAGCTAGCCATACCATGTGCATGGCACTAAACTCATGTATTTTTAGTTTAAATAATAGTCAATATTTTCTAACTTAGTTTGAGAAAAAATTATTCAAATTTTGACTTTGTGAAAAATAATTATGCCTTATATTATTTTTAACAGAAAATAGTACTGGATATATATTTGTTCCACGTAATAATTAAATAAGTATTGGTTTGATTCTTTGAAAACTTATTATGGAAATAAGTTTGGCCACTTAATTGTTTTTGCCTTGCTTTTCGAATAATTGTGTAAATGTAATATCATTTTTTTTGAACCTGTATAAATGTTATCATAGCTGCTCTCGTTTTGTAAATTGAGCCTCATGTGTCTAAAACACGAGAGCTTTTAAGACCATCATATGGAACCGCGAAATAAACTAAACCTAATCATGGATTCAAGAAGGATACAATCAGAACCTTTAATCAACACTTGAATTTAGTTCAGTGCCCTGTACCTCGAAATACCATTTGATGGATCATCAAATTCTTCTAAAACGTACCGCCTCCGTCTTAAATTATAACAATGTTGGACACTTTCTATTACTTCGAATTTGGTCAGGCCCTTTGTCCAATTCGTAATACTAAAAAATATCACATATAGACTAAGGCTTTTATATTTTGGAAAGGATGTACCATATATTCCAAACAAAAATTACGGCCAGAATTACTGCATGGAAACAGAGTAATCCATATACATACCAGCTGGTTTTATCTTGTTTAGATGTACCATCACCGAGTTATTTGTTGTCATCCACAGCTGATCCACGGAGCAGCCCATCAAAATCTTATAAAAGTTACTCAGTGTCTGGTGTGACTCTGACGCAAATTCCTTCAGGCACGACAAGTGCAGGTCGAACACCTTGCGGCCCTCGCCACTGAAGCGGCAAGACCAGAACCCGTGACAGTACCCGGACGACATGCAGATGCCACAACGACGGCCGCCGTGGCTACGGACCAGCTGGACCGTATAGCCGCCGGAGCCGGCAACTTCGCGAACCGCCGTGGCGTCCGCGGGCAGCCTGGCGCAGCGTGGGTGGAGGTCCAGGCCGCGCTCGGAGCAGTCATAGGCGAGGCCGTGCAGGAGGTCGCCGCAGGCGTCGCACCCGGCGAGCCACGGTGGCGGCGGCGGAGGCTGTTTGAGGAGACGGAATTCGCAGCCTGGGAACAGTGGGTGATGATCTATGCTCGCTGGCGCCGTGGCGCAGCACATGTAGAGGGTGAATTCGCAGGCGGGGTCCTTGCACTTGTAGTAGCTGCGGCCGGCGCGGGGCTCCTTGCAGCCGCCGCACCGGGGAGGCCAGTGGCCGTCCTCGGCAGGGGTGACAAGCCTCAGATTGTGATCCGGGTGAGACAGGTGGCCGGTGATCACAGCCGGATGATCATGAGGTTGCGACATGGGTGACGTACGTCGAGCGGTTGTTTTCTGTTGAAATCAAATTAAAGTCTCATTATTACTTATCCGAAAATATATCAACGTAGTTCTGTTTCATTTGCCGTATAGGAGATTATCAAAAAAAAAACACTCTCTCTTAAAAGTAAATAGGAGTACATGCATGCGTGTTTTTAATATAGGATACTGTGCTTTTCTCATAATTTCGTACTATGATAAAATGAGCATTAGCGTATGTAATGGCAGTGCTTCTGTATGTGACGAGTACAAGTAATAATCAATATTCAAAGTATCGATATGTATACCTGGATAGATTCAGATCTCAGAAGAGGTAAAGGTACCTATTCCCTCCGCATACAACACAGAAGAAGGGGCAATTATACAAGAAAATATCTGCAACGAGATTCCCTATTTATACTGGTATATTCATCAATTCAACAGCCGACTTGATTCCTGTTTCTAACTAGAACTGTATGCGCACTCAGAATCTTACACTATACATATACATATATTATTTATATCAGAGATTCTGTGGGACATATCAGAGATTCGCTTTGCCAAGCAACCCTCTACGTACCTACTAACCCGGTCTATGTTCTGCTCAAATTAGTTTTCTCCGCAAATTTATGTTAACGGAACTGCTCGTCATGATAAAATGGACATTGGATGGAGGAATGATTTAGTCTTTAGTCGGAAAATCATTTCGTGCACCTCGAGGCAAAAACCACCGTACTAATTCTGTGTAAGATGCATGTATGATTTTCAAATTAACTGTTACGTGGTCAATGTATAATTACATCAATATAAAATTAATTGTCCGTTACATTCATTGCAGTTGACGTGGAATATTTCCATGACAATTACCATGGAATTGAATTATAGGCTAATGGAATTCTTCCAGTAGATATTCTGCGATACGGATTGATGGATAGTTCCCCTTTTTAGAGTGATGAAATTGAGCGATGTACTATATAATATATTAATATGTGCCTCCCCTAGAATAAACTGACGTTGGGAATCATGATTGCTGTGTGGTGGAGTCCTGGATACGTAAATCTTACCCCTGAGTTCAAATTACGGTGCATTTAAATAATACGCAAGAGTAGTGGCCGGGGTTTCAGTAGGAATATAGTGATATTAGGTATGTGCCGCTGATTTTTAACTTCTTGGGTGTGTGTTACGAAGCGCATTGACGTTTGTGCGCATATGGTGTTGTATATATCCGTATGTGTCTGCGGTGTAATCGATAAAAGGAAAAGGAATAAGTTGACGATGCTTCAAATGTAGCTGTTTTATGCTGGGCCTTGACATGAAACTTTTTTATCGTGAAGACTAGTTTTATTCGTCAAATCAAATATCACTAGATGACATGGTATATATTTTTGGAAACCACGCGATAAAACTTTGCATGGAAAATAGTCTAATTCTAATGTTTTTCAAGGTGTGAGCCATATATAATTGATTGCCTATTACTGGTGGTTTTGTTGACCAAACTAAGATTGGATGTTAAAGGCTATAGCTACAAAACTTTCGAGATCTTTTACAATGTGAGCATTATAATAATGGGAAAGATCTAACACTGCATAATAACAATTATCACATGAAAGGTTAGGTACTAGCACGGGCGGATCCACCCATACGGCGGGGTGGGACGGCCGTCCCAGCTACTGTTCATGTCGACCCACACCTCTAAACACCCACCCAGATCCCATATATTATATTTGGCATAACTCTTGGGACTTTTATCCATCCTTTAAACCCATTTGGTCAAGTTTTTAGCAGGTGTTTGGGTTTTTGGCTTCTCGAGCGCTAGAGATGGGAAGTTGGAGACGGAGAAATGCCGAGATGGTCGTTTTGTCTTTGTCGCTGGACTCTTCGACGTGCACACGCAGATGGCCGACTCACACGACCGACGTAAGTCCACGGCAATGGGGCTGCTCCTTCTCCTCCACCTACATGCCATGTAAAATGCCAGCGATGTCCACGGCTCCACGCTCATCTGCCCAGGACATCCACCTGCCATGCACTAGGGCCTAAGGTTTGTCGGTGATGCTCTCACAGTCACAGCACCTCACTACTCTATACTGTTGTTCAAGATTGAATAGAACTAGTTATAGCCTTATAGGCTTATTTGCTAATCATTTATCGTTCTTTGCTATGATTTGCTAATTGTTTCGTACTCTGTGGATTATTACTTATTTTTGAACATTGACACTTTTGCTATTATTTTTTGATGTACGATGAATTATATGGCTCAAAGATTATTGATTCGCTTTCAAATTAGAAGTATCATTGCAGATGATCTAGAGAATAGTTTATTGATTCTACTTTATTTGATATGCGATTGTAATATAAATTACGGTATGTGTTGAGTAAAAATTTCCGACCCATCTATATTTTATTCCTGCGTCTGCCACTGGGTACTAGTACAGGTACTTAGGTAAGTAGAGGCCAGGTAAATTGATCATTTTGTTAAAAGAGATAAAAGGGTATAATTATCCCAAATATTAGTCATGTATATGCACCATTAAGTTAAGTAGATCAGGGTACTGTTTCATGTCTAATTTACATTTTTTTATTGGGTCTGATGGCTCCGCAAAGTTATTCTTTTTCTCAATATACATTTTTTAGTGTTAGGGTCGTGTCTCTTTGAGGCAAATTTATTTTTTCTAAAGACTTACATTTTTCTGGTGTTAACATCAAACATCGTGTTTTATTTCGATTAAGATTTACTATATCCGTCCCAAAATACTTGTCGTTTTGAGTTTTTGTTTCATAACGTTTGACTATTTGTCTTATTCAAAAAATTATGGAATCATTATTTATTTTATTTGTGATTTTTTTATTATCAAAAGTACTTTAGGTGTGTCTTATCATTTTTTTTATTTATAATAATTTTTTGAATAAGACAGATGGTCAAACGTTACAAAACCAAAACCCAAAACATCATCTATTTTGGGACAAAGGTAGTATATTTTTTGTAAGCGTAAACACTACAAGAGATGAATGGTTCAAAAATGACATTTGCATACTAATGCACGAAACGAAATTGAGATGGTTTATTTATATATGCTTCTTAGCCAAGAACATCTTTTTTTTTGAAACCGAGGAGGAACTTCGTTCCTACTTTTATATTAAGAAGAAGAGAATTGACCCCGTTTATAAGGAAAACTGGGCCTGAAAACCATACAAATGCATGGATAATTAAGGGAAAACCGGCTAAAACCCACCTATAACTAAACCCCAATGGAGTCCAACCTAGAACATCATTGACAAACCTGCCGCAACCGCAATAGCAACGACAAAGCAGCTCCGACTTCACATCAGAAGCAACGGTCGAGCCAAATACATCGCCAAGGCAAACAAGTAGCGTAGACATCCAAAGAAAGACCTCAGCCTAAGTTGTCGAAGCGCCACTTCGAACACTAGGCTAACACCAACCCACCCAGAAAGAGATTACAAGATGTCATTGTTGCCAGGCTTTGTCGCGCCCCCAAACAACGAAGCAGCTCCGACTTCATCTAGCAAAAACAAACCGAGAAGGAAAGGTTTTCACCAGGTGTTAGAACTGGAACAAGAGAACATAGACCTTGTTGAACCCAGGGCCAAGAGAATTGGAGTCAACGCGCAAGTCTACCAATGCTCGCACAAACAAGTTCTCCAAAGCGGCGCCCCCAATAGGGTCACGACATGAAACGCCGCCACTGCCCGTCCAGAAACCAGAACAAGGTTTTCACCTGAGAATCATTAAAGAGGAGGGACAACATAACAACGCCTCCAACAAGGAAAATGACATCCAAAGACGTCGTCCTCGTCAACCGGCCATGACCGGTAGGGCTTTTGCCCGTTAATCACAACCCCACGTAATCAAGTTTGTGCAAGGATCATTAGCCGACCGCCATGCCAAACAGCCAAAACCCTAGCCTAGGTCACCACCTACAATCGGGCCGGTCACAATCCCTGAAGACACATGCTGCCAACACCAAACCCAACGCCGAAGCTCCTCATCACCAGAACTGGTCCGGCCGAAGAAGGGAGGAGCTTGAAGGGGGAAGGTGAGATGCACAAGGTAAAAGGGATGAAACCATCGCCGACATCTCTACGGCAAAAACGCCGACATCTCCACTGCACACACGGACACCGCCGCATGGGCCGGCACCACCGGGACCGCCCACAACCACAACGGCATCGGCCCCGCCCACACCGGTAGCCAACGCCGGTGACCACCGCGGCCGGCAGCAACGTCTCCGGCCAGATCTGGCGCGCAGGCGCCAGATCCAGCCATGCCCGGC
>CM002486.1:12412142-12431398 GCA_000325765.3 Leersia perrieri
GCGTCTTAGCCCCCTCAAAAAATTAGTGAAGCTCGCAGCCAAGAACATCATGAACATATTATATTTACTGGGTTATTTTGAGCTTTGCATTTTACTAGCTACCGGCTGTTGCACGCCCTGTGTATTCATCTCCTTCCCTATGCAAATTTCACCATGAACATGACGTCTTTGCTACGTTTTTCTATCCCCTCCCCTACCGTGCACCACTTTAAGACCTAGAAAAAGAACAAAGAGGAAGAAGAAGGACAATCTTAATTTTTCTTTTTCCTTGCCAATCTATTGTTATTACAGTTGAGAGATTTACATTGTTTTTCCTTTCACTACCATATCACCACATCGAGATATTTACATTGTTTCCTTTTTTTACTTGTATTACCAACTCATCCAACCATGTATTGTTAGCGAATATTAACAGAGTTAGCTAGATAAGTTGATAAGGCCTTAGCCTGCGATTGTTATCGCATGTAATCAGGAGATAGTTAGCTTAATCTTTCTTGTGTATGAAGTTTTAATCACCGCGGCGCTCGGCTGGAAGGGTACCTGAGTGGAACTACCAAGGTTCCAGATGCGGTTCTTCGCTCGGAGAAAGATGGCAAGGCCACTACGGAACCAAATCCCGCGTACGAGGTGTGGATCGCCTCAGATCAGCAAGTCCTTGGGTATATTCTCTCTTCTCTTTCAAAGGAAGTACTAACCCAAGTCGTCAATATGTCAACAGCTGCAGAAGTTTGGAAAGCGATCGAAAACATGTTTTCGACGCAGACCTGTGCGTGCGCTATCAACACACGCATCGCTCTCGCCACCACCCACAAGGGAAATCTGACAGTGGCAGAATACATCGGCAAGATCAAGGCTCTTGCTGATGAGATCGCATCATCTGGCAAGGCCCTGGACGACGAGGAGCTCAACGCCTACATCATCGCTGGCCTCGAATCCGACTTTGAGCCAGTGGTGTCCTCCATCGTCGGCAATACGGAGCCGGTTCCTGTCTCGGAGGTGTACACACAACTCCTAAGCTTCGAGAACCGGACGAAGCTGCGACAAGGATAGGAGGGGTCCAATTCATCTGCGAACATTGCCAGCCGCGGTGGACGTGGCGGTGGCAACAGCTTCAACTACAACAGAGGTGGTGGTGGTGGTCGTGGCCATGGTCGCGGCCGTGGTCGTGACAACACCGGAGGCTTCAGTGGTCGAGGAAACGGCAACAACAGCAAGCGCCCTGTTTGCCAACTTTGTGGTAAAACGGGTCACACTGTTTTTTGATTGCTGGCACAGGTTTGATGAAGAATTTGTTCTAGCGGAGAAGAGTGCAGCCGCTGCCGCCAACAACAATGCATACGGGGTCGACACTAACTGGTATATGGATACCGGTGCGACCAACCACATCACAGGCGAGCTCGAGAAGCTGACGGTTCGTGAAAATTACAACGGCAAGGATCAAGTCCACACGGCGAGTGGATCAGGTATGGACATTGATCATATTGGCCATTCAATTGTTAACACCCCTAGTAATCATAAATTGTTTCTCAAAAATATTCTACATGTCCCAAAGGCGAAGAAAAACCTTGTTTCCGTTCATCGCTTTCTTTATGATAATCATGCTTTTCTAGAAGTTCACCCATTCTATTTTTTGATAAAGGATCAGGTCACGAAGAAAACTGTCCTTAAGGGGTGGTGTCGCCATGGCCTCTATCCACTTCCTTCACCGTCCAAAGAGGCCTATGGAGTCACAAAGCCTACTGTCATTAGGTGGCACAATCGCCTAGGACATCCATCTCTACCAGTTGTTCATTGAGTCATTAGCAAGAATAATTTGCCATGTTCGACAGAGTCAATGGAAGAGTCTGTGTGTGACGCTTGCCAGAAGGCCAAGAGTCACCAATTGCCTTAAGTTAGGTCTACCAGTGTGTCTAAATTTCCTTTAGAGTTGATTTATTCAGATGTTTGGTGGTCCTGCACCCGATTCTGTTGGGGGCAAAAAGTACTATGTAAGCTTTATAGATGATTTCAGTAAGTTTACATGGATTTATTTGCTCAAATATAAGTCTGAAGTTTTTGAGAAATTCCATGAATTCCAAAGTCTTGTTGAGAGGCTTTTCAATCGTAAAATCATTGCTATGCAATTCGATTGGGGTGGTGAGTATGAAAAATTAAATTCCTTCTTCACTAAAATAGGAATCACTCACCACGTTTCATGCCCACACACACATCAACAAAATGGCTCTGCCGAACGGAAACATCATCACATTGTAGAGGTTGGGCTCTCTCTCGTTGCTCAAGCATCCATGCCTTTGAAATTTTGGGATGAGGCTTTCTTAGCCGCCACCTATCTTATAAATAGAACACCTAGCAAGGTTATTAATTTTGCTACACCTCTAGAATGACTGTTCAAAAAAAAGCCCAACGATTCCTCTCTTCGTATTTTTGGATGTGCATGTTGGCCTCATCTTCGCCCATACAATTCTCAAAAACTTTAGTTTAGATATCAACAATGCACTTTCCTTGGCTATAGTAATCTTCACAAAGGCTTTAAATGTCTTGATATAAATTCTGGTAGAGTATTTATCTCTCAGGATGTCATCTTTGATGAAAATGTTTCCCCCTTCTCCCAATTACACTCCAACGCCGACGCCCGGCTACGTGCTGAAATTTTCCTTCTTCCATCCATGGCCGCGTTTAGTTGTTGGAAAATTTTTGCCTAAAAATGTCACATCAATGTTTGGACATATATTTCAAGTATTAAACATAGACTAATAAAAAAACAAATTACATATTCGAACTGTACACTACGAGACGAATCTTTTGAGCCTAATTAATTCGTCATTAGCACATGTTGGTTACTGTAGCACTTATGGCTAATCATGACGTAATTATGCTCAAAATATTCGTCTTGTGATTTATAGTCGGACGGTGCAATTGGTTTATTTTTTCGTCCACATTTAGTACTCCATATATGTGTCCAAACATTTGATGTGAAGGAAAAGTTGGAAGTTTGAATTTTGAGGAGAGGAACTAAAGGCAGCCCATGTTATTAAATCCTACTATGGGTGCACATGATGGTCAATTGATTAATGATCATAACCATACTAATGTCTCCATTGAGAATTCTGAAACAGCTCCAGGATCCAGCGCGGCATGTGAAGACACCAACGCATGCACTCAAAATTCTGCTGCCCATCTCCTAGTTTTAACTGAGTCTGCCGGCACACCGCAAGACGTCTTCGCTGGCACTGGGAGTCCCGCCAGCCACGCGTCGCCTGCTGATCCGCCAGAAAATGCAGTGGCGTCTTCCTCGGGAGCAACGTCAAGTCCCTCCAGTCCTGCCGCTGACAGAGAAGCTGTTGACAGGGACGCTGGCGCTACAGGGGAAAAGACTGATGCGACAGCGACAGCATCCTCTGCTCTGACAACTTCTGTGCCTGATGCAGCACCGCATCAATCCTTGTGCCCCACTACACGGTCACAGACGGTATATATGGATGGTACCATACGGTATGGCAAACGTGGTTTCTTTTCATGCACAGGAAATTTGCATATTAAGGAACCTCAATCGCTGGATGATGCTATGACTGATCCAAATTGGAAGGCTACAATGGATGCAGAATATCAGGCTCTCATGAACAACAAGACCTGGATTTGGTTCCACCACATAAAGGTACAAATATTATAGATTGTAAATGGGTTTATAAAGTTAAAACAAAATCTGATGGTAGTTTGGACAGATATAAGGCACGCCTAGTTGCAAAAGGTTTAAGCAACGATATGGTATAGACTATGAGGACACATTTAGTCCTGTAGTCAAAGCTGCTACTATCAGAACTTTTTTGTCCATTGTTGTATCCAGGGGATGGAGTTTGCCACAATTAGATGTGCAGAACGCGTTTCTTCATGGTGTTCTGGAGGACGATGTCTACATGAGGCAACCACCAGGTTATGAGGTGAAGTCTAAGCCAAACTATATCTGTAAGTTGGAGAAGGCTTTAAATGGTCTAAAACAGTCGCCTAGGGCGTGGTATTCTAGGCTGTATACAAAGCTTTGCACACTTGGTTTCAAGGCATCAAAGGCTGATATATCTCTGTTCTTTTATAGTCAAGGAGATATTACTATATTTGTGCTTATATATATTGATGACATAATAGTTGCTAGTTCAACTCATAGTGCTACTGTAGCCTTACTTCGAGATTTGCAAGAAGTTTTTGCCCTGAAGGATCTTGGTGAACTGCATTATTTTCTTGGCATAGAAGTAAACATGGTCAATGAAGGTATTCTTTTGACTCAAGAGAAGTATGCTACAGATATTTTGAGAAGAGTTGGAATGTTGCAGTGCAAACCAGCAAGTACTCCATTATCTGCCTTAGAAAAATTGTCAGCACATGAAGGATCTTTGTTAGGACCTCATGATGCTACAAAATATCGTAGTGTGGTTGGAGCCTTACAATATTTGACCTTGACTAGACCTGATATTGTTTTTTCTGTCAACAAAGTTTGTCAATTCTTGCATGCACCAACAACAGATCATTGGGCAGCAGACAAGAGAATACTAAGATATGTAAAGTTTACAACTAAACTTGGTCTCAAAATTGGTAGATCTAAGTCATATACAGTAAGTGCATTTTCAGATGCAGATTGGGCGGGATGTGTTGATGACAGAAGATCTACAGGTGGCTTGGCAGTGTACCTAGGTGCATATCTTGTATCATGGAGTGCACACAAACAGGCGACGGTATCAAGGTCAAGTACTGAGGCAGAATACAAGGCTGTTGCTAATGCCACTGCTGAGGTAATGTGGGTTCAGACTTTATTAGAAGAACTTGGTATACAGACTCCAAAAACTACACAACTATCGTGTGATAATATTGGAGCAGCATATTTGTCAGTGAATCTTGTTTTTCATGCTAGAACTAAGCATATAGAAGTGGATTATCATTTTGTTAGAGAAAGAGTAGCTAGGAAGCAATTGGAAATTAAATTTATATGTTCAGGAGATCAGATTGCAGATGGATTTACTAAACCCTTGGCAGTTCGGCAGTTTGAAGCATTCAAGCACAATCTAAACTTGGAAAGGTTGTGATTGAGGGGGACTGTTAGCGAATATTAACAGAGTTAGCTAGATAAGTTGATAAGGCCTTAGCCTGCGATTGTTAACGCATGTAATCAGGAGATAGTTAGCTTAATCTTTCTTGCGTATGAAGTTGTAATCACCGAATTGTAAGGCCACGCCAGGGGCTGTTCCTGGCCTATATTAATATATACGTAACCTGCGGCCTCTACGGAGGTAGGACGCTTCACCAATCTAGGTTTTCCTATATGTATTTCTTTAAGACAAAATACCCATATTTTACTACATATATAATTACTCAAACTGACACAATTACAAAAAAATCATCCCGTACCTTGCCCTTTTTAGATCAACAGTTCATATTGTTCCATGTCTCATATCTCTATGTACCTTGCAAACGTTATAAAACTTCTCTAAACTTTCACCATGTTCTTGGTTTCAGTTAATCTCATCGAGCGTGCCTGTTACAGATCGATTCCTAGAGAAATGTTGCATCGTTTCACAACATTATGTCTCACTATTTGTATCTTGATAATCCGACTCAATGGTTATGTCACGGTCATCATAAATAGATGTGCACGGGGATAGTAGCACACTACTAGCACGATGACGATGTACAGCATCACCAGCCGTTGAAACGGTTTGCAGCTGCAGAATCACGGGCATCACTAGCTGCAGCTCCTTCTCCATTGTGCATCACCTGTGCTGTGATCTGACTGAGAGATGCTCTGTGTGGCACAAATGGTACAAACCCTGATTTTTGTTTCCAAGACAAAAACCAATGTGTGGTGGGCAGAGTTGCTTCGTGTGTGTTGTTGTAACTTGTAAGGCAGGAGAGAAGTGTATGTGATCTCTATTTGGTACTCAATCAGCTCCTCCTGTTGCACAATAGGTGTAACGTCTCTCTATATATAAGTGATAACAATGAATTAAGATAATAAATCGTGGCATGAATGTGAGAAGAGAATGACCAGGAAAGTGACACAAATTACCCTGGCTATAAGTTACTGGTTTATAAAAGTACGCGATGATGTTCTTGGTTATAGTAAGTAACGGTATGTGCTCAAATCAAATATCACTTCCATTTTTTTTTATGCATCATATAGGGCAGGTACAATATGCCTAAAATTGTTATCAGAGTTGAAGTTAGTGTGCATAATGCAAGCCATCATATATAATAGCCAAGGTGCACGAGACACAGCAATTACTATCTTCACCTGATGCCACCCATTTCCAACTAACAAAGTGCTAAATTCAACTCATGCATAGATATAAGATAAGTTTAACTACAAAGAAGATTTTTTAAATAGCCTACAAAAATGGGCTTCAAGAGTCGCGCAAAGTGTGACTATTTGGCTGGTTGTCTTGGCTTATGTTATTGCTGTTGTTGTGGCCTGAGTTCATGCCTGCCATATACTGATATACAACATATTACTCCTATCTCTGTCTCAAAATATAGCAACTTAGAAGGATTTTTGACTCCTTATGTCTAAATACATTATCCTAGAAGTGGTCAAATCCTCTCCTAAGTTACTATATTATGGGACGTAGGGAGTATTAGTTAGGACACTAGCCAGCTGGTGTTCACCACCCACAAATGCTACAGATTCGTGGAGAAATGGGACTTTCATTCATTTGGTACACACAGAACGCCGACGAGATGGCGATCTAGGCAGCACAGGGTGATTTTTCCTGATTTCAAGGTGATTTTCCTGATCTCCTTGTGCAGCATCGCCACATGATGACAATCTGCAGGACCTGCAACTGATGTTTCACCACCAACACTGTGATCTGCTTGAAGAACAACCGGAGCAACACAATTGTTCCAACATGTGTATGTTCTTTCCCTGACACCACACATTCCCACGTAAGAAATTCACAATGGAAAAACTAGGGTGGACAGAGGAGCTACATATTGTTGTTAGGTATCAGAAAACAGAGTAGTTCTGATCCCCTTTTTGGCTGTATTCAACTCTATCCCTTTTCTCCGTAGGCGTAAAATCTCTCCATATATATATGATGATAACAATGACAAAAGATGAATACATCAACCATGCTATACATATCAGAGTAGAGCGGGTAGCGACAATGATAAATAGTCCTTACACAATAAGTTACTGGTCCATGACATTATGACGTGCTATTCAAGGGCAGTAGGTAGCTATGTTGTTTAAATTAAACACTACTACCTCCATTGCACATTGCTAGAGGTTTTAGCCTCTTCATCTTTTGTCTAGATCCAGTAGCATCCACATGAATATTTAAAAGCTAAAACACCGTACAATATAAAATGGAGAAAGTGTTAATTTTAATTATTTGCCATTAAGGTATCTACTCTTTGCCTAGTACATGATTTCAACCATTGTCATTATTAGGTGTTTATTTTAACAAATACTTTAAATGTCAAGAATTTGTGCCATTCTCAAATATATGTATTAAAGAACGTTCGATTACACTGTTCTAAAACATTATCCATTAAAATATGATAATGATTTTGTTGTGACATTGATCCAACGAGGTTGAGAGCATGTTAAATGTGTTGCTATTGAACTAAGGTACATGACTGATCAGATGGTGAATGCCAATTACAAGCCAGCTGGCTTATAAAACTGGTTGGTCATGCTGCGATCCTTTCGCACATAGAGGTCCTAACACCTTAATCACCCCTCAAACGTGCTATACAGCCTCTGCAGGCCTCTCTCCTGAGCACGACAACGAAGGTAAAAACTGTACCAACAAAAACAAAAACAGGTAATACCATTATAACTGTTACAGACCCACAAGGTCGGTTGGTTTTCTTGTCCTCTGTTGGTACTTGTGGATTCAAAAACCAATTACTCTCAAACTATCCAAATGCATGCCTTGAGGCATTTTTTATGGGATTTTTTAATTGTCTACAAGGCCTTGTATGTAGCAGTGTCAATAGACATATTTAACAGTGTCTAATCCTGGTATTGTTCAACGTGAGAACCATATTTGATTGACTATCGCTGGTGCAACCGAACACTCATTAGCTTTTTCGAAGAAGGATTCTTAACCATTTGCATATTTTGCATGCGTGGCAAGCCAACTAATATGCCAGCATGAATGGGTTTATGATATGTTTATTTTACCCATTGTGGCATCATATGTCGTCCTCTCCACACTACTAGAAAAATAACTATATATTGCCACAAAAATATTGCAACGATACATCTATTATTGCAATTTTCTTATATTGTTGCCACACATTTTTTTCTGCGGTAATTAAGATGATCTATTGTGAGACCATTTATCATCGTTGTGATCCTCTAGAATTATGTTGCAATAGAAAATGAATTATTACAATGATAAAAATCTGTGTTGCAATATAAAAGTACTATTGCCACAATTTAAATTTCCGTGGCAATTGGTTCGCTCTGTTGTCACAAAATATTAGTGTTGTAATTATGTTAATTTTTGTTGTATTACAAATGAGTTATGGCAATTGGTGCGCTCTATTAATTTCTCATACCTATGTGCAGGCATCTGTTTATTTAGCTTATAAGATTTCAAGTAGACAGAGGAAGGAGAAAAACCTCTAATGGAAAGGCAGGAAAATCATAGCAAGCATAACATAATAGTTGCACTTCATATTCACTTGATTTCCATTTGTTTGTTCTAAACTTCAATTCCCTTAACATAAAAATGCAACAAACGAGTGATTTCATATTTATATCTAGCCAAAAATGGTTTTCAGTGAATGGGTGCATTGAAGGACTTCATATTCTTGCTTTTCTATGGAACAATGTCATATTTTGCTTTAACCAACGGGTTCTCAGCCTTATTTCGTCCATCAGAAGATAGAATAGAATTATCTATGACCACAGAGTGTTCTTACTATCTTTTATTCAATTTAGAATTTTGCACAGTGAAAAACATTACGAACAAATTTCTTGGTTATCGGAATAATAGAGATCATACTTGGAAGTTATGATGAACGATAGTATAGATTGCGTTCTGTTTCTTTATAGAGGCTTAGTAGTTTGCTAATAATGGTTTTGACACATTTCCTCGGTATCACAGAAGCATTTAAATTTGACCATGTTTTACTCTCCAGGATGGATAATTCAAGTGAGACAATTAATTCAAAGGACTGGTTAAGTGACTTAAGTAGGATTATTGAAGAAGTGATCCTCGACAGAAACAGTACTCATGGGATGACAAAGAGTATTAATTTCAGAGCAATTGATGTATCCACTGTGGAGTTCACAGGAAAAGAATTATAGTTTTTGGCTTTTGGCACGTATGAAATGTTCTAATTTTATGATGAGTTCAAATACATTGTTAATTTGTCCCCATGGGTGACAATGCAATATTCATGTTCATGAAATACAGAAAATAATTTATAATTGTATAGCAGATAAAGTATCCGATAATGATCTACTATATATAATATTTTTTTGTTGCAAAAAAATGTGTTGACACCATATTATTTGGTGGCTATAAGAAATTAATATTGCCACGAAATGTTTTTTTTTGCATGAAAAGATTAATGCGACACATGAATATCATGGTGACAAAAATTATTGCAACAAAACTATTTGTTGCAAAAAAAAAATATTTTGCCACTTTTATTTTGTTTGCAGTGAATGTATTTGTTACCATAAAATCAAAACAGTAGCAATAAGCTAATACCACATGTTTTCTTGCCACTGCTAGCAACGAATCCAATATCGTGGTGATACATAACTATTGCCACAACTTTGGTACTAATGCAAAAAAAATTCCGTGGCAAAAGATCTTTTTTCCTAGTAGGTCCTTTTCCTCCCTTTTTTTCTATCTCATCCTACCATCACCACTGTTGAGTGTTCAAGCACTCGTCGTGCCTCCCAAGTCCCACCTCCACCACATCCATCCACCACGGTCCTAGGCTGCCGGCTGAGCTAGCACAGCCAGCAATGACACCTTGGCAGCTCTGGTGGCGGAGCATCAACGCACTCCTCAACACAGTTAAACACAGTTAGTGATGCCTCTTCCTCGCTGGCTGCCCCCTGACTCCTCTGCGACCTTGCCGATAGAAGGATCTGGGGGCATCTCTGGATGTTGGTGCAACTGCACTGGAGGGAGAAACTGCGGCTGCTGCTGTTGGAGATGGAGATCACTACTGCAGAACACCTAATAGATGGCGGCTCCAAACAGGTCATAGGTGGCGGTTTTAGGAGCCACCACCTATCGAGCGTCACCTATGGGTGTGGGGCATAGATGGCGTTTTTAAAAACAACCACTTATAACTAGCCACAACCGACACTTACTTGAAACTATATGTGGCGGTTTATCATGAGGAACCGTCACCTTTAATTTGTACACGTCACGGTTTTTGTCGACTGTGGGTCCCTCTAGTGAGTTATAGGTGACGGTTCTGGCTCAACAACTGCCATCTTTAGTATACTTTAGGTGGCGGTTATAAAACCGTTACCTATTTTTTGCAGTATAGGTGGCAGTTCTGTTAAGTTATAGGTAGCGATTCTCGTTAAGAACCGCCACCTATAACTTGACTATAGGTGGTGGTTTATCGTTAGAACCGCCACCTATAACTAGCCTGTGGAACACCACAATTGAGTAGTTGTGAGGGACTCGGTCAGGACCTTTGCGATATTTGTCGAGTGGGATCCATACATGCATAATACCCGCTCGACCTCACGCAACCGCGGTGATGGCCAAGTACCTTTTCAACTACCCAATTGTAATGCCCGAACAGAGGTTTGACGAGACAATCGACATGGGTAACTTGCTAGTCCACTACCAGACGCACCCGTCACCCGCTCGATGGCGGAGACCAGAAACAATACGCGTCTCACGGGACTCGATCTCCAGCGTTACCCCGCAACGGTCTCGCAAAACCTAAGTCCATCCTCGTATGGACTAATTGCCCAGGAATACAACTAGCCCACACGGATCACCTCCAGACCCAACATCGAGTTTAAATGGATCTAAGCATAAGCATAAGATAAAAACTTATTACAACTATATTATTACAAATGGCGTCTCGCCAAATAACTACTTCAGAGGCTCAGCGGTAGCGAGGCTACCCTCCCACAGGCATACCGACTAGGGTAGACCCCAGTGAGCCCCATTCCCTAGAAGAGTCGGCACGCAAGCTGCAGAGATCTCCAATCAACATATTAATACCTGCAGCAGGGTTGAAACAAATACAATACAAAGCAAGACTCAGTACATTAAACGAGTTAATGTACTGGCAAGGCGGAAGCAAACCTAATACGCTACATGCTCGCTTATTATCAATGAATGTGGCTGAATGTAGGTACAATTGCATAAAGCCAAGTTTATTTCACAATACAAGAGTATAGAATTCAAATCGGCATTTGCAAAGCATTTAGCAACCATGTATAGGATAATAATGTAAATAGCATGTATCAATACAGTTCACAACCATTTACCATCCCCATATCACAAGTTCAAAATGAAATCCAAAACTCTATACTCATGATAGTTCACTAAGTCGCTTGTGACCGTGAGCATGGCTAACCAGCTAGTTTTAACTCTGCAGAGTTCGTACAAATCCACATGATGTGATAGAAGCCCGAAGGCTACACCCTAGGGGCCTCGATGCCCGCGAAGCAACATCCGCACTCTCAAGTTGAGTGCAGCCTAGAGGTCACAGCGAAGCCGTTAGATTACTCAACCACTAGCCTTGCACCAGCACGATATGTCTTCCTCCGCGTTACTTTGCAAGGTAACGCCGCTAGGGGGCGGGCCCTCGCCGAACCTAGCGCCATAGGCGCAACCCCCCTGGGTCCCCTATGAGGCACGATACCATTGAATTGGACAAACTTAGACGCCTACCACCGTTACGGGTGCATAGATAGCTCCTCTGGATAGCCCTATTACCGTTACGGGTACATAGGCACCACCTCTTCTACACCGGCCTACCAGAATACAAGAGTAGTGATTAAATATCTTAATAGGCTAAGGTCATCTCGCAATGACATGTGTGGCAGTACTGTATACTTAGCTAATGACATAGAGTTCAGTCCTTAATCGACTCAACTCAGGCGAACGCTCCCCCTATCGGTATGCAACTAATCACCATATGCATACCACTCGCCGCCCAAGTCTAATGGTCCATATTTTTCATTTCTTTTCACCAGTTCACAAATAATCAAATGGACACTCCTCTGTCCATTCATTTCAAAATCCACCAGTTCATAATCAAAGTACGGTAGTAGTGTTCATAAGTTTTAAAGCATAGCATATGGCGGCATACCACAATATTTGTCCCACATGAGCACTAGTAAGGTACTCTAAATTAATCCTAGGGGTTTAACATTTTTGAGGGGAAGATAAATAAACAAGGTAGATCATGCAGCAATTTTGCAGCAATTTAGGTATTAACTATCCATCCCATAATTCACATAAGTGTATTTAAATAACTAGATACCGCATGCAAATTTGCAATCAACATAATTTGCGCAGGAAAACATGGGTTCAAAGTGTTCAAAGGAGGGGCTATACTTGCCTGGCTCCGCAAAGGTCATATTGCATGGCAAGATCGAATAACAACACCATTTGCTCCACCTCAGATACTATCGTGACCTAGTATAATCATATGTGTGCACGATAGCACATAAGAACCAAATGTATGACATGGATGCAGTGGCTCCTATGGTCTTGGTAGGGTATAATGTGGACTATTCTCTACTCCAATTACTAGTGCCTAAGGCATGTTAAGTTCACTAATTAAATTCTACCGATTAGTGTACCAAATTTTAAGTGTATAAGTGGAAGATGCTCCAGCAAATTGTCAGGTTCTAGAATGGTAGAGTACTGATGTACAAGTCCTACAAAATTGGTTTGGTGATTTTTAGAGCTCCCCATGATTTACTACAAATTTTATAAGTTGCAAGACTTAATTAGGGTTATTAAATTTTAAGTGGCTGTTCAATCAGAAAAAGAGTGAGTTCAGTATTATTCCAGTACAGAGGAGAGTTCCAGGAGTCTAACAAAATTGGTTTCACTATTTTTGAAGCTAGGGTGAATTTCCTATAGATTTTAAAAGATGCAAACCTATTTCATACTACATATATGTTGCACAAATTTCGGGGACATTCCTATTACAGAAGTGGCCATGTTTGAACCTACAGTGAAATAGAGCAGGATTTTATGAAACTAAGAAAATTAGTTTGAATCCATTTGGACCTAAGATGAATTTAATATGATTTTTACAAGTTCTAGGTATGTAGGTATGTATACACATTAATTTTTTATACTCTATAAAAGAAAATAGTGTCCTATGTGCACTAAATGTGCAAAGTTTTCATCTATGATGAACCATGGTAATGCCTACAAATCACCTAAGTGTGAATTCACAAATTTAAAGTTAGTGGTGTGTTTGTACAAATTCTTTTTAGACCTAGGTATAAGTTTGTATCAATTTCAAATTCATGGACTAGATGTGCATGTACATGGTGGTGTGCAAGATTTTATCCAATCAAAATTGTGATGGCTTATCTAGGAGATTTTCAGAATTGGTCCAACATCCAAATTTGATTTGAATTTATATAGTTCCAATGTTAGGAAGGTACATGGTGTTCAAGAAAAAAACTCTCAAGTGACATATATGCAAGATTTAATTGTTCTCTTTACAAAACCTGAAAATGTATTCACTGATGGATTCATATAAATTTGAATTCATCTCAAATTGTGCATTTATGAATTTTCTATGAATTTTGTTCAAACTTATACGTTCTCTGTTCTTCCCTCTCTCTCTCTCGCAGGCAGAACCGGCTGGGCAGGGGCAGCAGCGAAGATGGCGTTGGCGTCGACGATCGGCGGCGCGACTGCAGTTGAGCCCAACAGAGAAAAGGTGGAGGACGTCGAGGCGATACTGCTGGTGCAATCTGGGCAGCCGGAGACGGTCAAGGCGCCGGCGGCGATCACCGGAAGCGGCGGCCGGCGGCGGCCTACGAGGAGAAGCAGCACAGGGGTTAAATCAAGGCGAAGTTCCGATCGATCTAGCACGTAAGGGGTTCCACGAAGCTTACCAAGCCATCGCCGGGCTCCGGCGTGGCTTCTACGGCTCCGGCGACAATGACGCGTCCCGGCGGCGGTGCAGTAACAGCAGCGGCCCGATTCGCCCATCGGCGTGCAATGGGAAAGGAGGCAGTGGTTAGAGGATGGCCTGAGGATGGTGTAAACGGATTCACAGCGCTGGACACTCACCGGAGAGCGAGGATCGGCGTCGTCGGCGCTCGGCCGGAGTTGAGGAAGACGGCCGGCGATCTCCTTCGATGTAGCGCCACTAGGGCTGATCTTTGGGGGTTGGGGATCTAGGAAGGAGACGGTCGTGATGGCGACCTGATGCTGGCTGCGGTGGACAACGGCGGCCGGGAGCTCGGCGCGACGCCGGCAGCGGCGCTGCTGGTGCATGCGCGGCACGCTGTGGGGACGCGGATGGACGACCGCGTTCCCGATGATGTGCCGAAGCTTGGAAGCTAGGATTTGGGGGTTGACTATGGCGTGTTGAGGCGAGTTTAGGGAGATAGGTCTCGAGCAGCGGCGATGGATAGGCTGATCGCGATGGCGATCTCTCTCCAGTGGCCGGTGAGGAGATCGGCGGCGCTGGGAGCTACGTGGTGTGGTAAGGACGCGTCTTCTTGCTTATGGGGAGTTCCAGGGAGAGTGGGAAGAGCGGTCGCCGCTCAAGAGGAGTCCTAGGACGACGACACGGCGGCAGCTGCGTGGCCGTCGCCTCCTGTGCGTGTCACTGGCGGGCCTGCTCGATTTTTCTCCTGTGGCTGTGGTGTGTCAAGCCTGGGAGGCTGTCTCGTGGGTCCAGGACGTGGGGTCAGGGTGTGAGTGAGTAGTTTGGGTAGGATTCTTGGTAGGAATTGGTACCAGTGCTTCTCCAGTTATTTTCTATTCCCCTCTTCACTCAAAATTTGGTTTGACCGTGAAAACCTAGTTGAAAAATTCCCAAATTCTGTATGGTGGTAGTTTTAATCTATAGGTTCCATTTTTCAAAGTTGTGCAAAAAATTCCAATTAGTCTATGCACAGTGATTTTTCCAAGGGTGGTCCAGCTGAGAGGAAAGTGAATTTTTAGGGCAGCTAAGGTGTTACTAAAAATTCTACAAAAATTATATTTGGTCAAGATAATTAATCTAGTAATTGAATAAATTATCACATAGGTGTGTTGGTGTTGAGTTTAGCATACTTTTATTAGAAGTCCCTATTTTGCCGATTAGGGTTAACCGGTCTACCCCTAAATTAAGTTGTCGGACCCTATATTCGGAACGTCCCTGGAGTAACCTTCGATACGACCTCACCAAATATTTGTTTTGGAATATTTCAGGGTCTTAGGATTTTTAGTATGATTTTTAGGTATCTAACTTTGCCCTAATTAATTTATGTCTACTATTGCACTATATGCACATGAGGGTATGCAAGAAAATCCAAAAGCAAGGGAAATAAGCAAGCACACACATGATCAAAGGTGTGAGAGTTGAATTTATGTTTGCTCAAATTTGTAGTGCACTTTTTATATTTTCCTAAAATTACCCCTTGGTGTTCCCATAGCTTAGCCATATTTAATTTAGTGCAAAAGTTGATTTACCTCTCCCTACGATTTTAGTTGGTACCTAAATGGGCACTTAACATAGCCACTACTCACCTAACAAATTTTGTTTAAGTCCTTATGTTTGCTTGACTTAGGTGAATTCAAAATAAATAGTCTACACGTTCGGAGCTTTAGCGCTAGTCGAGCTAGGTTAGGTCGAACCTATCCAAACTTGCATTCCTACCCTTAGGTTAACCTGGTCGACTGTCTTATTAATTCGGTTCAAAATTTCCCGTAAAAATATTCTCCGGACTTTACTAACGATTCGAGCTAAGTCTTCCCGGTATGTTACACTAGCTGAATTAAAAAAAATGCAGAAAGCTGGCAAAAATTCACACAAACCTGCAGAAAATAGAATCCCAGAATTACCCAACAATTTCACCCCAGAATTTACCCAAAAATTCACAGATTCACAGAAAGTGCATGCTCTCATCATCCCAAAATTTAGTGAACACAAGTGATAGTAACCAAAAATACATATAAAGTTTAGGTCACAATATATACAGGCAATGAACACATTCCAGCAGCAGCAGCACAAAGTTTAGGTCACAATATATACAAAGTTAATACAAGTGAATACAAAGTTTAGGTCACAAGTGAATACCTCCACAAACAAAAATTCTTCAGTGAATACAAAGTTTATGTCGAGAATCAAATATACCTGTCTTCAGATTCACAATTCACAGAAACAGAAACATAATAACAATTCAGATATACAAAGTCTAGCCAGTCACAATTCAAATAAACAAGTCTTAAAATTCGCAGAAAGTTCATACAAGTGACCAACAATATACAAGTTTCAGTATACAAGTGACATTAAGACAAAAGTTGCTACTTTTGTGACTGAGATTGACTATCTGGTGGAAGTTGCGCTAGCAGGTCATATGAGTCAGGTGATTTGCTTATGTGGTAGCAACCATCAATATCTGCAACATGCTCATGGATGAACCCACATAGCGCCTCAACTAGGGTTTCGTAGATGTGTGGTAGCAAGTTGGGTGTACCGGCCACGCCGAGTATCTATAAAAAAAAAAGAAATGTTGAACCTCAGGTGGAAAGATGGGGGTTATAGGTAAACTTATATGAAAGTATTGTATCTCAGAGTCGGACAACTCACTGGATTCAACGTAGTGTTGCATCCATCGCATGACATAAAAGCCACACTCGTTGTTGCCAGGAGGTTGAAGCAGGATATGTTGTTCCAGATGTACACGTAATGTGGAAGCGCTGGGCGCATAACAACCAAGGGATTTGCCTGATTTGGTGTACCATAGATAGGCCTTGTTGAGAACATTGATGGCCACATCGTACTCTTCACGTGGTTTTCTACGGCTATCAAGAACTCTGATCCTACTGTCGTCCATGTTGATGACAAAAAGGATCCAATGTACACCACCTTTTCCACTGCACGAAGAGGAACGATGATTTGAGTTAACAAGGGGTACTTGTTCTTGCATGGCATGTGAAAGAAATAGGACGACGTTAAAACAAGACGTACCGGAAGAGATATGGCACAAGGATTGACTGATAGGTCTTCAGTTTATCGAACGCCTTGTACAGATAATCCTCTACGGCTTTAGGATTTGACTTGATATAATCACAGTTCACTACGCCTGGATCAAGACAAGCATACTTCTTATATTTTCTTCTAAATTTGTATGAGCAATATCTGCATACAATACGATATGTTAGAGTACGACAAAGAATATGGAGTTATATCGAATTAGGAGGAGTGATCTGAGTCTTACAATGAAAACAGTTGAAGTATACAAATATCGAGGTCCCTTCTTTGAAAAAGCTAGAAAATTTCTTCGAACAGGACCCATATCACCACACCATTATCTCCATGCAAGTCCAATCGGTATAGTATGCGCCAAACATATTGATGTCTGCGCATGTATTCCTCAAATACCAGCGATGCATCCACCGCATTTGAGTCATCAGGGTTTCCAACTCTGGATCTAGGAGCATGTTCTCTCGTGGCACGTATTTTCTAGCCAATGGTGCAGATTCAAGCTTCTCTAGATTGTCCAAGCTATCGACTTTGCTTCTTTGCAGAATTGTTCTCTGTTAGCTTGCTCAAGAGAGAGAACTTGCTGTTTGGCTCTAGAACGCACCCCTCTGTTGTTTATCGCTCTTCGATAATCAGAATCTAGAGGGTAAGCATATTTCTTTGGATCCTTAGTGAAAGTGTCGAAGATGTAATTGAGGGATTTAGGAGAAACAGGTCGCTTGCTATCTTTCTTTCCAAGCATAGAAGTTATGCTGCCACTTACTTTCTTCTTTGGCGTCGATGTTGGTTCAGACGCTGCTGCTTTACCAGCTGCACTGGTCTTTTGTGACCCACGAGATCTTAGAGACACACTCTTTTGATGTTTTCCCCGAGCTGGAGGCAAAGGTGGAGTCGGGCTCTTCCGTGGAGCTGGAGGTGGACTTGGGCTCTTTGCATGAGGCTGGGATGGTACGGGGCTCTTAGGAGAAGGAGGGGGTGGACCATGCTTCTTTGGCGGGGGAGATCGACGTCCTGATGAGGAACTAGAACCATCGTCATCGCTTGGTTCCCCTCCTGATGGAATCACAATGTACCTCTTAGGCCAAAGCACGATGTAATGAACTGCTTGGCCAAGTGTGTCGACACCCTCCTTAGGAGGATATTCAAGCCTGTACGACCTGTATCGGCTTGGCACATCCTCGACTTCGACCCTAGAGTATCCCGGTGGCAATGATCTACAATGTATTGTTTGCCCTGGTGCTATAGGATGTGCCATTCCCCGAGCAATCTCTTGTGTTATGTTATTCTGGCGGGGGAACATGGAGCCTGCAAGCAGTGCGCATAGTGATGCCGTCCATAGGAAATTGCTCTGGTTCAGTATAGGCGGCCTCAGTTGGTTCAGTCGACGCGCAACTACTAACCTTTCCACCTGGGCTAGTAAACTGCTTCGATAGAGTTGGTTCTGGCTGTGCTTGAACTGCGGGTGTTGGCTCATCGTCTACAAGATCCGTGACCTCTTCTATTATTGCAGGTATATCTGGTTGTACGAGGGTCGGATTCTTCTCTATTAGTTTTGCTTGGAAAGCAGAAAAAGCGATATGCATCTGTTCCTTCACCAATCTCTTGATTTTAGCGTCGTCTTCAAGTTCATCAGTTCTTTTCCGTCGCCGGTACGAGGACTTGCCCTCAAGAAACCCAAACTTCCATGGCACATGACCGACACCTCTCATACGACCAGGGTGCTCAGGATTACCTAGAGCACGTGTGAGCTCATCATTCTCTCTTGAAGGGACAAAGGACCCTTGTGAGGACTCTACATGTGCGTCGATGATCCGTTTGTTCATTTCTCGCTCACGAGGGCCCACGGCGACCAACTTGCGTTCCTCATCGAGGGTAGAACCCCTGGCGTGATGAGGACATCATTCTTTCCGATGCACACAATACACCTCCGTTGGATTTTCAAGGTCCAATCACTAGAGCTCGCGCACGACAATTAAATTAAGAGGTAAATTCGTTCCTATGTTCTTATTTATATGATTTGGAGAATAGATTGCTACCTAATGATTGTATTATGATTAGAAATCATGGAGAGGACATGGAGTCATTTG
>CM002486.1:12452646-12493545 GCA_000325765.3 Leersia perrieri
GTTGCAGAGGATGGAGAGGGAACGATGGTCGTCGTGGTCACCATGCTGCTGACGTGGGTGATGGCTGCCCTACCTACTCCAGCGGGGCCCATATGGCAGTGGCCCATCGGCTAGAGAGGTGGTGGCGCGGCGCCGCCCCGACCAATATCCTCTCTCCCACGCGGCTGTCCATCGCATTAAATGCAACAGCGACAGGGCGAGAGGAGAGGCGTGCGTGGTCTGACGGCGCGGTCAATTCGCGGTCATGGGGGAGGACTTCTGTGCTCTCTGCTCGCCCGAGGCAAAAAGCGAAGATGATGATGATGGGCTCTGACGGGCGCGCCTCACATCGCATGAAATGCGTCGGGGCGTCGCTTGTCAGAGCTCGTTCACTGATTGCGAGTAGTTGGCAGTTGAACGTGCCCCTCCCTTAGAGGAGTGCGGGTTGATGCATGGAAGGTCCGGGTGACCCCGAACCCTATTATCTCAGGAGGTCATAGCCCCCGGGCAGCCCCCGGGCCAATCCTCTTCAGGACGGCCACGTGGCCGCCTGTGCCCGAACCCTGTTAAGCCCCTAGGGGTGTGTCCTTGGAATACGCAAGCATGCGGAAGGGGCGTTTCCTTCTATACTTCACATCTGGGACATACCCCCGGACCTATATCACCGACAAATTGATATTGAAATATATGTATTTATAAACTTATGACATCCCTATATTTAATCTCTCAAAAAATAAAGAAAACATAATAGAGCTAATCCAAAGAGTACAATAAATTGATATCGAAATATATCTATTTTTTATAACCGAATACTTATGACATCATTATATTTAATCTCTAATCTAAAGAGTTTAATAAACTGATATCGAAATATATGTATTTATATTTTAACTGAAAACTTATGACATCCCAATATTTAATCTCTCAAAAAATAAAGAAAACATAATAGAGCTATGACAAAGAGTACAATAAATTCAACATATTTAATCCCTAGTTCATCCAACCTAAAGAGCATTACATCCTCCTATGTTTAATCTCTTGCAACAAATATTTGAAAAATGATAATAAACTTACTAACTTTTCCAACAAAACTCTATAACAAGTGATAAGTAAGAGAGATTTGAGGAGAAACATGTACATTTCTTGCTAGTATATATTGTTGAAAATAGAAACAAAGAACAACATATTTGGAGAGTGTGATTATAGATCCAAATGGAAACTTCAAATGTTTTCATCAAACTAGCTAGATAAATGGTAAGAGATTATATATCTAACTTGAAAAACTAACCTTGAGTGTATTTCTAACCCAATTTGACGAAAAAAGGGGCAAAACCTCCCCCCCCCCCACTTGCTTGCTCGAGCAAAATTAGAGGCACCGCTCGTTTTTGCTCGGCTAGCCCGAGCTAGAAGATGAACAGTATATATATACGAGCTCATAGGTGGCGGTTCTAGCAAAATCCACCACCTATAACTTGATTATAGGTGGCGGTTGCTTCCTAAAAACCGCCATCTATAATGGGTCCCACCTGCTGCCATCTGTCGGAATGGCAGGTAGTGCGGCCCACTATAGGTGGCGGTTTTGGACAAAACTGCCACCTATAGTATAGGTGATGGTTTGAAGAAAAATAACCGCCACCTATACTTGGTCCCACCTGCTGCCAACTGTCGGAATGGCAGGCTATGGGGCCCACTATAGGTGACGGTTTTGTACGGAACCGTCACCTATAGTATATGTGGCGGTTGTGTGGAACAACCGCCACCTTATTTTACTACTATAGGTGGCAGTTCTTGTTATAAACCACCACCTATTCTCTAGCGAGAGTATAGGTGGCGGTTTTTTTCTTGGACCGTCACCTATGATGGACTATAGGTGACGGTTATTAACACTGGAACTATGTTCAGACGGGAAACGGCTCATAGGTGGCGGTTTTTGTGGAACCGCCACCTATCATGGCGTCCCCAATTAGGTATTCTATAGTAGTGGATGGTGAAACAGTGCGGTATGGAGGGGAAGAGTTGGAGGCAGCGGAGCAATAGGAGAGGAGGAAGAAGAGAGGGCCACCCCACCATCGTCACCGTCGAGCAGCGACACACTGTCAGTATCTCCTCGCTGCAGAAATCTCAAATTAATTAATGCAAGGAAGGAGAAGTTTGCCGCCATGCTGTTTGACGACTTTTGCCTCAAGCCCTCACCTAGCCACCGGTTGGGAGGAGCCAGATCAAGACCTCCACCGCGTAGGTGCGCGAGGGGTGTCACCCACTGCTTCACGTAAGGATGAAAACGGTCGAAACCGGTCGGAGAAGGTATCATATTTGAATAATACTTTTGGGAACGGTATTGGTACTGTTAAAAATTTCTATATCTATGAAAAATTATGAATTGCTCTATTCAGACGACTTCAATACCATGCAGATAGAAATAAAAAAATATTAACTTTTAGAAACGGTAATTGTCGGTAAGATATCATTATTATATTATTATTATTGGAAACGGTATCGGTTGGTCGGTAAATTTTCGTACCGTTTTCATCCCTGTGAGATATTACTTACGAGTAAGGCTGCCACTGGGGGGGTATGGGTAACCCATATCCATTTCAAAACTAGATTACCCATGTCCAATGGTTATGGGTAAAATGGGTGGTAATACATGCATATGCCCCATATGTAAACTTTGCTCAAAAGTTGTATAAAATTGCTTCTCTATAGTGTGACGAATTTAAAAAATTTTATGGTCCAAGTTCAAATATAGAATGGGTAAGAATTGGGTATGAATAAATAGGTAATAGTGAGTATTACCCTATCCTACCCAAAACTCAAATGAGTAATTCCTCATCATCCATACCCTTCCTAAATAGTGTGTGTATGGGTATGGGTAAGGGTTATTCATACCCAGTGGCAGGCCTACTGGCGAGGTGATTCGGAGGGTGATGCGCTAGGCGTCAGTGGGGCGGGCATGTTGATCTAGTGCATGAAAGAGTCACGAAATGGTGGAGGAGCTTGTCGGCACATGAAGAGAGGAGAGAATGTGCCACAATTGCATATGAGTTTTGGCTTGTTACAGCGACAAAAGTGGCAATAGATTAAGAAACTTTTTCTTACTATGGTAAAATTGTAAGAATTTTCGTAAAAATAGCATTGAAAGATGTGTGGAACATAGTTATATTCCCACATCTCGTCGTGTGTAGTGGATTCATCGTTTCCTCGCCCACCGTTGCCCACCAATCCCAAATCCATGGGCTAGGTGATTGATCCGGGCAAGGCTGGGAGGGGACAGGATGGTGGGGAGGAAGTGGAAGGCAGAGGCGGCAGTCAACAGACGAGAAGCCCCTCAGTAAACCTGCCGTTGGGGAGGGTATGGGGATCCCCAGCCTTACCCATGCCCTTGCCCACGTCAAACCTTGCCCGTGCATGCCCTCCCCGTATTTCCCCATACCCATTCTCATCTGAATTACCCATGCCCATGGGTAATGGGTATCCCCGTACTTGCCCGTGCACTTACAGAAGCGGGTTTATATAGCAGCATGCAGCATGCCAGGCTGCCAGCATCTCACACACGGGCACGACAACATCTCAGACTCACAGGCGCGACGGCATATATAGCATCTCAAGTTTATACATCATCTCATGTTTTGACAGGATAATAATTATTGACATATACTTCTTAGGTTTTAACGTGCATAAATGAAAGCAAAGATGCAGCTGCAACTAACAATAGCTCTTCATTTCTTCTGCTCAGTTCAGCTACTCAGTACATGCCATATATTCTGCTCAGTTCAGCTACTCAGTACATGCCATATATTTAGCACTTGTTCTACAAAAAATCTCTCTAAAATCAACTGAAATTCAGAACTGTGACCAACTGAAATTCAGAACTTTCACCTCTCCAGAACCAGATGCATTGGGATCATAAGTGTCAGGGTTGTAGTAGAATTGTGAACTCTCCGAAAAGCCGAAGATGATAGTGTCCTCCTGCTTGATCTAACCAGACTCTAATATTCAGAAAAATGGCATAAGAGATTGCAGCAGTAAAAGCTAAAAGGTATAATAATCCCATTACAGTGAAATGCATGAACAATAAACTCCTACTTTTTAGAACTAACCTACTTATAGATGATGTTGGAACTAACCCAAAACATAATGTCAAATGATGCAAAAAGGTGTAATACAAATTCAGACATTTCAAATTCAGTGCATAGAGATATACTACAAATTACAGTAGTACCACTAATAAACTAACATGCATGCCATAAACTAGCAAACATTACAGGGTTGAAAATTGAACAAAGCTAGAACTCTGATAAAAGGGTTGAAAATTAGACCAACAAACCAGCACCTGCTGCTAAAACTGGAAGTTCTTGAGAAGAGGACACACCACCAGCTGCCCTTTGTTGAGGATAGTCATCTGCTCCAGTAAAAATGGTTATCAAGTATATCAGAATTGCAATTTATATTTTATTATCAATTGGAGTCTTGAGATATCTACCTGGTATACAGCACCTTAGCCAATCTTGTGTACAAATCACAGCTTCAAGTGTTTCAGGATGCATGCTGCTTCTCTTGTCATCAAGCGTATTTTTTGCTAAACTGAAGCACCACTCAGATGCTACTGTGGACACAGGAACACTCAAGATATCACGGGCCATTTGAGCAATAATTGGGTATTTAGGACCATGCAACTTCCACGAGGATAAGATGTCAAAATCAGTATCATTTATTCCAGGATGTGGAGGATCATCAAGATAAGTCTCCAACTCTAATCTTTTCTGATGAGTCGACGTGTTGTCTTGGATAAACTTTTCTAAACCTGATCTGGCAGAAAATATTCTCATCGAGGAGTCTTGCGAACTATATTCCTGAGAACTTCTTGAAGTGCCAACAGCTGATAAGGATTTTGTTGGTTGCTTTGCATATTCATCATATAAGCTAGTAAAGCATGTCTTTATGTGTTCAACTTTCGCATCTTTTTCAGAAGGATATAATATTCCATAGTAGTATTGGATAGACTTCAACTTGTAACGAGGATCAAGAATAGTTGCTACAGACAATAACTTGTTACAAGTCTGCCAGTATTTCTCAAATTTTTCTATCATTGGCACAACCATTGCAGCAACAAAGGCATCATCACTCAACCTCCAATTTTGCAAAGAAATATAAATTTCACAAAAATCATTGAAGTAAAGACTTCCAGTAGGAAATTTTGTGCCGGAAGCTCTTAGAGTTGCTTGATAGAAAACCCGCAAGCAATCTATTACTTTAGTAGCATGTGTCCAATCCTCATCGGATGGGCAAAACTTGTAAGAACTATCATAGTCTTTCAATCGCTGAAAAGCTTCACGGAATTTGATGGCTTTCTCAAGCATGTCAAAAGTTGAATTCCATCTAGTTGGAGTATCAGTTTCTAAAGATAGGCTCGGTGCACTTACTTTTTGGCAAATCAGCTCAAACTTTTCCTTTCTTGATGTGGATTTGTTGATATAACTAATGGTCTCTCGCACATTGGCTAGAATGGCAGCAATGATTTTCAATCCATCCTGAACTATTAAGTTCAATATGTGTGCAGCACATCGAATTTGAAAGAAAACTCCTTCTAAGTGTAATGCTTTCTTGGGTATGAGGGTATCAAGTACTTCCCGCACAACCACATCATTAACCGGGCAATTGTCAAGAACAAAGCTAAAGAGTTTTCTGTCTAGATTCCATTCATATAGCCTATTCATAATCTCTTTAGAAATGGCGATACCAGTATGTGGGGTTTTTACATGCACAAACCCAATAATGTTTTTGTGCAACTTCCAATCAGCATCGATGTCCACATATTAGACGTAATGCTGATTCGACTCATATTTCTATCCAATATTTCGTACCGCCTCAACTTTTCCTCCTTATATAACTTAATGACATCCTCCTTCACAGCAGTTCTATGCACTAACTTAAATAATGGCTGCAGATTATAAATGAATTGTCTGGTGTAGTAATGTTCAGACATGCAAAAGGAATAATTATGACAGACAATCATTTTAGCAAAGTCCTCACGACTTCTCTGCTGATCAAAAACAGGAAGCTCTGGCTTTGGGGTACTTTTTCTTTTCCTTGAATTTTGAAGCTCGGGACAAGACTTTGTGTGACTTATTCCATTCCTATTACCAGCAACTAGATGTGCATTGCAATGTATACATACTGCCTTATCACAACCATCCACAACTACTACATTAAAGTGATCCCAAACTTTGGATCTTCTCTGCTTAGCAGGACAACTTGACCCATATCGACCTAGCTCAATTATCCCATCAACTCTATAATATTGAATCAAAGGCATACTATCAGTAAAATTCTAACATAAATTCCGCACTCTATTTGACACTATTAACATGAGTTCTATTAGCATGAGACAATGAAAATAATGGAAAGAACTGATTCGAAGTGTTTGCCAAAGAAATATTACCCATCATTGGCATGATTGTCAGATGAATCATGCTCTTGATTGCCACCAGATATTTGAACACCACTTGTTTCACTAGAGCTCATGGCAATAAAACCACTTGATTCCATTGAGTCAGAACTCGTGACCAATAGCAAATTGGAAATCTGGGTTAGGTGCACCAAAATCAGCTGAAACTGAAATGAAGAAAAAAAAAACATAATACTAGTTTAGTTCTTAATTATGCTCACCATATGTCATCTCATTATAGTCAAACCAACCGCTAAACTACAATACAAACCAATCTCATTATGCAGTTAATTTGAAACTGAATGCAAGGAAAACCAACCACTAAACAGACTGCATTTTTCACTTGGTCTAATGCACATGGCTTCCTATATGCCAATTTATCATTCCCATAAAGTTTAATGAAATACTGAAATGATCAATCAGAAAACTTCTCTGCAGCTGATGATAACAAACTACAGAACTCTAGCTATTCTAGTAGATGTTTCAAGTCCTGTACACCGTATGGCCTGCAGGTTTCAATCTGTGGATGTGCTAATCGGGCAAACCATATATAATGAGTTTCAGGTCCTGTATCGTATATAGTCTGCATGCGAAATCTTGCCGAGAAAAAAACAAGAAACCACAGATCAGGTACTAGTAACTGACACAGTAATACTCCCTCTCCCACAACTAGTAACTGACACAGAAATCTCGCAGGACGAAGAACCAAAGCGAGCGCATACCACCAGTAAAAGGAGAGAGAGAGAGCAAATTATTACCGACGCTGTCGTGGGGCGGTGGGGGCAGAGGAGATGGACGCCGCCGCCGGTTCTTGGCCACCGCCGGCCGTTGCCGTCGCCTCCGAAGCCGCCGTCACCGTCGCCCGAGGCCAGATGCGCCTGATGAGAACTTGATTGGCCAGGCCGAGAAGAGGTGCTCGCCGGCGGGGAGCAAGAGTAGCACGGCGGCACGGCTCCCGGCGGCGATGGTTCTCCAGTCTCCACGCGACCTACGCCGCCGCCGATTGGGGATTTTGGAGACGGAGAGACTTGAGAGGGATTGGGGACGGGTAAAAACAGGAAAGTGGGCAGCGCCCTACCCATACCCTTTTGTTTCATGGGTAAACCCGTACCCTACCCTTTTTTAACGGGTAAAGAATCTTTTACCCATACCCTCCCTATTTTGTGTGGGTACGCGATGGGTAACCACACCCAACGGCGCAGGTTGACCCCTCACGCTGTCATATACGTCTTTATATGATGTGAAAGAAATTTTTCTTGAGTGCCCATGCATTGCAATGGAAAAATAATGCATTAAAAATTCATGCAGCACAACATCAAACATAAATATTCTCCATACGATTCTCGATCAAAGACACCAGTTCCACCAAACATGAAGTTCAGTTACATTACATTATGGATAGCATTGATAAAATAATTAAATCTATTATTTGCAATTCACATTATGCAAATAAATTATTTCGACAAATGTCTATAATCCACTGTCTACGTAATCATAAGCTGCCCCACAAGTGACTAATCATAAGCTGCCCCACAAGTGACTATAGGCATCATGAATTGTTATCACCGGGCAGACACATGTAGCTGCACCATCACCGCATCTCACCTCACCATGTTGCCAGCAGCATGTATCACTCCATCGTCGGCGTCATATTTATCTGCTTCAGTTACTCAAAAGGTGCTCTGCATATTCAAGAAACAACAAATTCAATTCAGGAGTTATCAATTTCAGAATGGCATCATAGCATTAAAATGATTTTGATTTGTTGAACATATAACTGGAAAATTACTCCAAACTTGCAAAAAAACTGTAAGATTTTTGTCAAGTTGTGAGTAGAATCTTAGGTTCCAATATATCCATGTGAGAAGAAATAGGTTACTTGTCATTTGGCAAGCCAAGCCCAGCTGCTAAAAACCCAATTGTAGCCTAAAAACATAACATCTAGAATTTGTCATTTGCCAATCAAGCAGTTTAAAACTGCATTAGCAGACAACAGGAGAAGCTTTTCGCAGATGACAGCCAATCACTAACAAGAATGTGCCAGAAATACAGTCAATGACCCACATTTTAATCGCCCACAAAACCACACTAATCAGTGAACAAGAATGATGAGAAACTTTTCTTACCTTCAAAATATTATATATTTTCTTTGCTTCTGCTTCAGCTAAGGACCTCTACTATTGGAACACCTCTAGTTAGTGTTCCTGAAAAAAAATAGATCATGCATGCCCTAAAAAATATACTCTAATAATATTGCAACAAAATCTGAAACTTAATCAGAACTGTAGCTCAGAAAATAGGTCAAAATTTATGAACCAAAGCCATGCTGCTACCTGTTGAAAACAGAAAATAGGAACTAAAGGGCAGCCAGACTGAATAGTTGTCTTGACAAACCCTTCTCTTAATATTCAAGGTTCTATTCACGAAGTACTACTATAACACTAACATTGTCCAGATTCATAGATTATCTCTGCAGGGTTTATTATAGGCAAAACCCCAAACAAATGTTAGCAACCATGGAGCTTACTGGAGCGCGCTTCGCATAGGTGCTTTTACATACCATTCTCAGGCTTAGCATGTACTGCATTGCAACCGTTAATAAGTAGTAAAAAAAAAGATGCAGAAAACCATGCAAGAAAGCGATAAGCCCATAAATTTGGCACCCCAATTCCTGATACGATCAAAGACCACAACCAAAAAAGAATTTTTTTAAAAAAAACAGGTAATGGCTCGTCATGCAGTATTTTGAATTCCTTTATAGATCACACTCAGGTATAGAAAACAGGATATGCTAACTAACACAATCTAAAACGAACTCTAAACAGGAAGAAACATTAACAATTTGGCATTTAAAAGACCATGCTTATATGAATGAACTAATGGGCCAACAAAAAGAGCAAAAGATATGCTTCCAATCTTCCATGATTAAGACGTGACACATTCCAGTCTCAGCAAAGTGCACCTTTGTATAATCAGCTCTTCTGCACCAGCCAAAGATTTCATACACTTGAAGCACCGATATAGATTCTATTCAATAGTCAAGCAGTCAGTGAAACAGTAATGTGGAAAAATCATAATTGCATATTGTGAAATTCAGAGACCTACAAGCTATAGCGATGATTGTAAATAACGAATGAATCGGACCGATGTTCCTCTTCCCCTTTGCCACTACCGGCCTGCTACCCTTGCTATACATCTTCCAGCACTGCTCCTCTCTATACATAGCCTGATAGATAGCCAATCATGGCCCCCTCTCCTGTTCAACACCAATCAATCAGACTGTTTGTGTAAGTCATGAAACAACTAAAATCTCGATCAAATTAACAAGACAGGTCCACGCCAGCCTCCGCTGCGACGTAGAGCGCCATCTCCCGGGCGCCCGTTTGTGAGGCTATGAACGCTGGGTGGAGCTGAAGAACTTGGAGGCACTGCCGCCGCCGCCAGTGAGGCCCACAGTGGTAGCCGCGTCGCGATGGACGGGATCGGACTCCTGGTCGGGGGAGCGTAGACCACAGCAGTGGAGGGGCGGCCAGCGTCCTCCGGCGCCGCCACGGTGAACTCCGCGGTGCTGGGGTCGCCAAGGCGGGGCTGCACGAGTGGTAGGCGGCCGGCGCGATTGTGGCCGGCGGCCGGCGGGGGCGGGAGCGATTTCCTGGGAGGCAGCAGTAGGATTTTGGGGGCGCGTCGGCGTGATCTGGGAGGCAACGGGGCGATCTGGGCGGCGGCAGCAGGATTTGGGGAGCGCTGCGCGGAGAACTGGGCGACTACGGGAGGTGGGCGGCGGCAGCGATGTTTTCTGCGGAGGCGGCGGCAGGGGGTGGACTGCGTGCGGAAGGTGGGAGCCGAAAGATATGGGTTCAGTTAGGCTTGCTGCGGGATTAGGCCGAAATAGATTTGGGATCAATCCTAAGCGTCCGTTGAATGGGAGGATCCTCCCATGAATCTCGGCTGTTGGATTTTGCTGGACTCACGATCACCACTACAGTTTTTTTAAATAGTATATTTTGTGGGCCTCGTAATCACCACTACAGTTTTTTAAGTAATATATAAGTATATATATATTTTAAGTAGCATATATCTATATCTATATCTATACTACTTATAATATATATATATACTGCTTAAAAAGTTTACAATGATAATGGTGAAGCCAACAAATTAACTGCATCAGATCGCACGGCAGAATCATTCATCCACGGCGCAACTAATCTTGTGAAAAAACAGGAAAAGACTTGGGAGTCCGGATTTCCAATCCCGATCTAAACGTCGTACTCTGTCTCCTTCTTTTCCTCCCCTTGGGCGGCACCGCCGCCGATGTCACCCTGCCGCCACCGCCGCAGAAGTTCCCCAAGACGACGATATCCCCGACCACCAACGACGAGCCCTTCCGTGGCGGCGGCGGCGGTGGCGGCGCCACCCTGTCCGCGTCGACGACGGCCACCCCGTGCTGCACGCACGTTCCTCACCTCGCCGACGAAGGCGAAGGTGGGCAACCACAACCAGGTTTGATTTCAAACCATCTTCCTCTTCCAGATTATTTCCTCCTGTTCGATTCGATCCGAAATCTTGATTAGTTGATTGCTCCGATGATCTGATCCTCACGTCGCCGTATGTTTTCCTGTTCGTCTCTAGGAGCGGTGCCCGGGAGCGGTGGCCAGAGACAGAGCTGCCGCCACGCCGGCGGCGGCGGCGACGACGACGGCCGTGGCCTTCTCCGGCGGCGAGGTGATTGTGGTGAGCGTGAGCTGCTCGTGCGGTGCCCGGGAGGATTGCTGCTTCGACCACCGTCATTGAGAGTCATCTTCTTCCCATGGCCACACTCCTCACCGTCGATTGCGGGTTGGCCTGCGGATCGCGTGATCGCATCGCTCCATTTCTGACTCTGTCGCATCGTTTGTGAATTTGTGATGCTCTTCTTCTTTTCTGTTTTAGCCTTAGCTGATGCATTTAGACAGGAAAGAGTCCCAGGATGGTGTTCAGGTTCTGTAGTTGTCTTTCTCTGCGTACTTCCTTGTAGATGATCTCCTCTTTGTACTTTAAACTGCAGAGTGCAGACTTGGATAAACCGTTTACACTAGCGTTTCTTCTGATATGACAATTTGCCATGTTTGTATGATAGCTTAATCTTTAAATCATTTGTGATGGTTTTAAAATAGAGGAGAGGTTTGCTAAGTCGTAAACTTGTAATTGTCACATGTATCAGGGAGTACCACCAGCTAACAATACGGCAACTGCCAAAAAATTATCAGATTGGTATTCATGAGTATGTTTTAGTTTCCAATTATTTTCACAAAGGTAAGTGTAACAAGAGCAGTCCCAGATATTAATATCATTCTGGTTTCAGGTTTCTGAAGATGCAAACCATTCAGAAATAATCCAAGGTATGCAGGAATGCCATTGTAAATAAGCCTTTTGTATATGACTCTTAGGTAACTTTGTATTGCAACTTATGGTGTACACAGGAAGGAAATTGAAACATATAAGCAGCAAGATCCAATTACATGCTTCTTGATACTAAGGCGTTTTGTATTTAGGATACAATCCCCATCTATATCTATACTACTTAAAAAGTTTGTAGTGGTGATGGTGAAGCCAACAAATCAATGGTTATTTCCAGTTCTGTGCATATTTTGCACTTTAATTTTAATTTGCACTTTCAGCTCGTTGCTAGAAACTCATTACCATGGTTACTATCTGCAAAGGTTGGAGCAGTGAGCAGATGTCATGCTGACAGACTTCAAACATAATACAGAGGTTGATTACATTATTTGTTTCCCTCTTATGCAGTTTTAAATTCTCAGTAAAGTCAACTGCACTAAATAATTTGATTTGGAGGAAAAGTTTGCAATTTGCATTTAGCCATTCTATTACTTATTTAATTTTACAAGTTAACAACAATCATGCAAGCATTTGGACTTACATGGGGAGAATGAGATGAACCTATATTTCACTCCATTCTGATGCTATTCTTGGAGCTTGTCAAGTATTGGAGGTACATGAACTTGTCAAGTGGGTGCAGTTTAGTATATCAACTTGTAAAATGCTCGTTTTGATACACAAACTTGCGTGACGCGTGCAATTCAAGGCCAAAAATGATGTTGCAAATCATATTTTACCAAGTTGGACAATTATTAAAGTACAATGTGCATGTCCAAGGATTTTCTGTGTTTTAAATGTATTTCTGTATAAATATTATGCTCTATTTAACCTTTTTCATGAATATATACATATGTCTATGTGTCATCCTCTTGCATAAATGACTAAATAGCATCCTACTTGCCATTTTGAAAAAAAAATGCAATATTATGTCATTTTGACTTGGTTTGCACGCAACAGACAAGTTAACGCACCTAAACGAACATTTTACAAGTTTGTGTACTAGATTGCACCAACCTAACAAGTTTATGTACCTCCAATGCAATTTACTCTTATATTTTCTATTATTGTCATGCTGACTGATGTGCTTACAGTTGCATTTATTTGGTTAGAGTTGAATGGCAAAAAAACTCAACCTTCACATTGTTTTGAGCCCTGCTTACTTTGCTATGGAATGCTTTTTTTTTTTTGAATGTTTTCTCTGTCACCTATACTTATTTTCTGTATCATCATTCAAGACGAGGTGTTTATTGCTGGATTAGGGCCATGTTATGGGCGATACTCTTGGTGTCCGATTCAAGGTTCTTAAGTTGTCTGATGTGTCTCTCCCTGCTCTATTCAAGGGGAAACTGACGTTTTAAGATTGTTACATTTTGGTTGAGAGGCATTGAATAAACAGTATATCAAGCCGTTATATGCTTATGAATGCTTTCCTTGCATGTTTATACTGCACTCTTGATATTGTTAACTTAAGACCGTGTTTGTAAAAACTGTCGTTCATTAGATTTTGTGTATGGCAAGGCAAAATATTATGCTGAGTTTTGCTCCCCGAATTGAGACGCTAATGCTTTGTAATCTCAATTGAAAAAAATTATTGTCAAATCAGTTGAAAAAATAGTTTTCAGGTAATGGCAAAGATAAAAAAGAAAGTGCTCTTTAATAATATTAATGTGAATTGATGCATAAGCTTATCTTGAAACAGATCGATGCAATGTATAATGTCTTAATTGTTAATATTCTGATTTGCTTCTCCGTAATGAGATTTTTGTTTTTCCTATTGCAACGCATGGGCACACTACTAGTAGATATAGATAACCGCACATAATTTATTTGTAAAGAGAAGAGCCTAAGATCCCCTTCAATTGATTTTTTTTAACACGCAGGAGATCCCGTTCAATTGAATTTAGTGTAGCCAAGATAAAATTCAGATTATTTTGGTAAGTGTTGTTTGTGTGCCCCAGACATTCTGTTTGGCTAAGGTTTATATATCGTGGGAACCATAAACTATCTTTAAAATGATATGGACTGTATAAACTACAAGAACGATGCACTGACGCGTAGTATCTGTAGAACAACATCGGCAACTGTTAGCTACAAAACATCCTACAATCCTGGTAGCAACAAATCAAATCACTGTAAATATGCCTGTCATTCTTCTATCTTAAATCACCAAGCTCTTGTTTGCCACCAAACAGAAAAAATGTAAACCTATTTGTATCTATCATCATTCATCAAGCACTTGCTTTAACACAAAACAGAAAATTGCACGGTTCTAGTACAAACATAACTATAGGTAGCATTACACCTAGAGGTAATTTACATGAAAAACCAATCTAAATTCTTTCGGACTCGGAATATTCATCTCGTTTGGGACTCATCTTGCTGCTGTGACCTCGTTCGGATCAATGATGTACCCAACAGGGTTCCGACGGTTCACTGAGGCCCTACGAGACAGCGAAGGGGGGCGCCCCAGCTGAACATTGGCTGGGACCGGGATTTCATCAGAGTGACCAGAAATGCAGAGTGATCCATTATCATCCTGATCCCAGTACACCTCAACCATCACGCCTCTTGGATGCTCATCTGATTCGGTTCCAGGAATTCCAACAAAACGAGCCCCCTTTGGTATCTGCATTGCGATAGAAATGTTGTGTGATATCAAAGAGATATTCAGAATTTTCAAAAGAAATCTCTACACGACCAAATTACGCAGGCAGTTGACTGAACCGAAGTTACCCAGATAGAAGTAAGATTCTCCTTTTTCATGTCCAAGATTGCAGAATTGTTTCGGGGGTTACTAAGGACAAACCTGAATAGATGAACCTGATGATAGGTTCAGAGTAACCAGGGTGCCTTCAGCAGTAGAGCTCTCCAATTCTGCCTTCTTTGCAATATTCAAGAATACTTCTTCAAGTGTTGTGAGGCCGAGTTGAATATCTGAGATGCCAAATTCCTGTTCTCTGTCTTGTAGTTCCCCAAAGAACCTCTGCTTAGTGAAAAATACATTAGAATATCATTGAAATTAAAGTATGATGTGTGCCACCAGAGTTTTGGCTGAGGAGACAGTACCGTCAGAAGTGGTTCTTTCTCATGGGGGATAACGAATGTTAAAAACGTCCTGCTCTCCTCCTTTGGGTCTACGTCAAGCCGCTGCGTCAATAAATTTCACATGATTTACACCTCCACTATATGAAAAGATACTTTTTTAAGGTATACGACGATTTAATGATGAGGCACACATACTTCCTTGAAGAACCATTTCACAGCTTCTATGTTAGGATTAACCGGGACTTCAGTATTGCCATTGATATTAGGGCTTTGTGTGTGACCATTTCCAGAGAAATTCACATTAGCAATATATCCAGTTCCAAATTTTGACTTCAGCCTAATTGAAGTCCCAATGCACCGCAATTTCCCTTTTGCCATGATAGCGATCCTGTCACTCAGAATGTCAGCTTCCTCCATGGAATGGGTGGTCAAGACAATAGCTCTTCCTTTCTTTGCTTCCTCTATGATGTCCCAGACGTGCCTCCTTGTTATTGGATCCATGCCAGTAGTCTGTGTAGGATATACATTGTTAGATCAGCACATGATAAGGGATATTGGAATAAAGTTTGTGGCAAATTTTACAGTCTTTACCGGTTCATCAAGAAAGACCAATTTTGGATCACCGATTAGAGCTATTGCGACACTAAGCCTGCGTTTCATTCCTCCACTGTAACTACCTGCTCTAACATTAGCTGACTGGCTGAGCTTTACTTGGACTAGCGATTGTTCTGCAACCTGCATTGGTTGAACAAGCAAAGATCAATGCAAGCCCATTATGTGTTTCAGGGAAGAGTACTTGATAATCAGTTCTTAAGAAACATACCGACTTGATTGTTGATGGAGGCAATCCCTTGATGCTAGCAAACAGCTCCATGTGCTCTTTAGCAGTCAATGCGTCCCACAAGATATCAAACTGCAAAGAAATAAACCATGAATTTTATCTTCCTTTGACCAATTCAAACATATAAGTAATATAACACTGTTAAAAGCACCTACTTGAGGACAGACTCCAATCATCCTTCGAATGTTCGACATCCCAGCAGTGCTTCTGACAGAATGCCCATAAATCATTGCTGTGAATGTTCGAAGTGGCTTATTAGAATTTCTGTAGATATTAAAAAGGCATTGCAAACTTTTGCTTTAAAGAAAGATGCCAACCATCGCCGCCTGTAATTGGTGTGATTCCAGTCAGGCAACTGATTGTAGTTGTTTTACCAGCTCCATTGGGCCCAAGAAGACAAAATAGCTGATCCTTCTCCAGGTTCACCCATAAACCCTGAAGAATTTTTTTTTTTTGTAACCAGTAATCAGATTAAGCACATAATACACAATAGAAGCAAACTGCAAACTTACTTTGACAGAATGAAACGGTTTAGTTCTTCTGCATCTGCAGCAACCCATACTAAAACTCCCTGGATATGTTTTCCGCAAACCACGTATCTGAACTGCAACACCAGGATCTACTTCATTGTTTGCAGCTTGTTGCTTTACTAGGTTTTCCTCAGCAAGAACATCCTCATCAGTAGGAGCAGCATCATCAGCTCCACGGTTCGAGCCAAAAAAGCTAAAGAGGCCTCCCTCTGTATTGGAGAATTCAGATTAGCATGTAAAGTAAGAAACTATAGCTAGAACATTGTCCAGAACTACAAAGAACTTCAAACGGCTCTGACCTTGCAACTTTCCTCCTCCCTTTCCTGTCCAGTATGAAGGCATCAGAAAGTAGAACAGTGACTTTCGAACACCATTGACATTTGGAATTATATTGTCAAAGTAGATTGCCAGGACAAACCACAAGAAAAATGTGGAGATGAGCCATTTGTAGATATCATCCTATGAGATAGTTGTGAACATTCAGCTTGATATAAGCATAAGGTTTAAGCACATAACATTGAATAAGCAATGATTTGTACGTACAATAGTAATGACGCAGTCTGTCTCGAAAGATTGGCATTGTTTCCGCTGATTCCAGCTAATTCCTTTGTCTTCAGGAGTGGCTGTTGCCTTACCCAGAATATTGAGGGCTTGGGCAAAAACATCAGGTGGAAACAAGGACCATATTGTCCGGTAGTACTTCTGGTAGGAAGTTGAATATGGAAACCCAAAGGTTGTAACAAGCTGCACAATGAGAAAATAAAAGTGTTCATATTTTTTCTGAGAAATTAAAGCACTAGATCCATAAGATTGCCATTAAGAAAACTTACTTGTGTCAAGAAGCCAATAATGAATATTGCAAATCCAACAGTAGTAGCTGATGCTGCTTTAGTTACAAATGTGGATATCATGAAGGCAAAACTAAGCTGCAGTAAGCATCATGAAAGAGGACAATATGTTAAAAGAAATCTTCTTCCTTTTTTTTTTTGCAAGCTGTAACAGGTATCAGGAACAACTTAAAAAAACCATTCATGCAAGCATGTTTTTAAACAAAATTTGTAATACAAATTGGAGAAAGCAAACTGCTGGTTAGTATGTGAAAGTTACCATGTTTAGTTGGAAGAGAAAGAACAGGAGGAATAGTATCCCAAAGTTATTGTTCAGAAAAAAGTCAAACTGGAACATCATCCCAAAGAGCACAGTAAGAAGGGCTGAAAGTAATGTGACAAAAGCCTCCCAGGTTAACCAAGATAACCAATACGCTGACTCGTAGAGCCCCATGATAGACATAGCCTGCAATTATTAACCAAACTTTAAGTGGTGTTATGTAAAGCTTACATACAACACAGGTAGAGGATGGTGGAGCTCGAACCTGACGAAGCTTAAGCTCTTTCTCTGTCACCAGCGCACTGATTTGAAAAACAAATCCAAACATAGCAATGGCAAGGAAGAAAGTTGGCCCAGCTTGGGCAATAGTAGAGAAGGTTTCTGTAGCTGGGTGAGCGAATTCCTTGAACCCCACAGTCCAGCTAAAATTTGGATCTGTCACATTCATCAAAGTATACTGTTAGTACCAAGACACTAACAAACAGAAGCAAACATACAGCTAAGAATTATTTTTGCAGTGTACAATAAATAAAGCTTCAAGAAAATTACTAAGCAAGCCGAATCAATGTCAAAGAGTATGACTGTACGACATAAGTGCTACCAAGTACAAAGAACAGAAACAACTACTTCCACCAGAAAAAAAAAACATGGAAGCAGCAATACCTCCAATCAGCAGCCTGGCCATTTCCCTCTCAGCTGCAACTTGAAGTGGTATCTGGAACTTGAAGGTAGGGTCCTCATATGTTCCTCTCCGAGCTACCGGAGTAGAGTTTGTCTGAATACCATACTTTATCTGAGTGTCATTTATAATTTGGAAATGTAGGGCACCAGGGCAGCGCATTGGATTTTGGAAAAGCCAGGCATCAACTTCATCTGGAGTATTAAAACCTAAGACCTGAGAAACATTCCAGAAAAAGTCAGTCAACGTGTTCAGTGTGATAATAGTTCTAGGATATGAATCTATTTAAGCAATACAGAAGAAATTACTGTAGTGCATACTTCTTTTGCAGTTTAGCACTAAAGCCGAGCTTATGTCAATGAACACATGAAGACCCAAACTCCCAAACAAATTAAGTTATTAAATCCACACACGAACAGGAAGTTAAGTTTTGTCCCAAGTTCTTGACTGCAGAATTTCAGCGTTTACCTTCCAATAATCAAGTTAAATATTCATTTTGAAACAACAAAAGTATGCCAAAGCACAAACTCTGTATATTCCCAAATAAAATTTCCAACGCACAACATGACAATCTTTATTTCCATCAAGACAAAGCGTTACACACAATGGATCAAAAAAGCACGCGCTACAAGCCTACAATACCATGAAAATGACATCAAGTGTACTTACGACAAGCCTAATAAAGATGGATGTTCCTAGTTAACCCCGGTGCTTCCCAATCCATGTTGACAACAAAATAAACATCGTTTTCATACTTCCTTTAAAAAGTTCACAAGGTCCACCATCTAGGTGCTAGTACTTACTGCTTCCATCCCCACACGGGACAAATCACAAACTAAAATTGACAACATCGGACCGAAATGATAATCTCAGTTAAACGTCAAATCAGCATGTCTGCTCCAAAAAAGTATTACAAGAACTTATCTTTGCATTTCAGAAAAACGATTGATTTTACATTAGAACCCATCTCTCCGTATAAAATAATTTTTGCTCAGAATCATCTCTGGCTGACCGTGAAAGACACATGCTATGTTTTCAAACTTATCCAGTTCTAGGGACTGAAAAATAATTAGTAGGAGAGTAAAAAATAGTCGAACAGGGGAATGTTCAGAAATGCAAAACCGAACGAACAGACGTCCCTAAATCATCCAAATGCTTCAAATTCCCCTTTTCCAACAGGCTAACAACAACAATATACCCAAATTCACGCCTGCAGTTTTGCAACAACAAAAAACGACAAAGTAAAAAAACCATTATTTCTCCACCAAAACCCGAAATCTTCACGCCAAACATGCAGCGCCGAATAATTCGCAACCCAAACAAGTCAAACCCAACCCACACACACGCCCAAAAAAATCCCAAATCACACCGCAATCACGCCCAATCTACACAACAGACAGAGAGAAAACGAAGCAAAACCGAATCTCCCCCACAACAGAAAATCCAAAATCGAAACCGTCATCACCTTCTCGGGGGGGATCGGCCTGCCGGGGTTGTTCCGGCGGATACCATCGACGATCCGGCCGACGCGGGCGCTGCCGCCGCCGCTCCAGAGGAAGTCGAAGCAGGGCTGCTTGACGAAGTACTTGTCCTCGCATGGCAGGATGGGCGGCGCGACGAGGGCCTCCGGGTCGGGGACGTTGCGGTAGGCGGTGGTGTAGGAGAACCTGGAGCGGATTGCGCGATCGATGCAGAAGATGAGGAAGATGAAGACCAGCGAGGAGAGCAGCTGCAGCGCCGCGGACCGGCGGTGGCGCCACGTCAGCGTCGCGTTCTTGCGGAGGAGCGAGCGGTACTGCTGCCACGCCAGCGCCGCCCCGCTCAGGAGCTCCATTGGAGGAGGAGGGGGAGTTTCTTGGTTTTCTTGGGGGGAGTTGAGGTTGAGGAGAAGAAAGGGGGCGTTGGTGAATTGGGTATTTATAAGGGGGCAATTTGGAAGAAAACGGACGCGGGGAGGAAGAAGATGATGCAATGGATGGTACTCTGCTCTGTTGTGTTGTTGTGTGCTCTGCTCTGTGGTTTTTGCCGCGTTTAGTCTCGTGGGTTTTTAACCCTTGGAAAAAGAGATTTTTTTTTTGTGAATCGCCCTTGGAAAAAAAAGGTGGAGGCTAGTTTTATGGCAGTTGGAAAAAGAGAGCGTACTTGTATTTTTTTTTCAAAATATTTTAGCTCTTTAATTTAATAATATTTATAGTTATGGAAAGTTAAAATGCAATCACGATGAGCCACTTCGAGAAGTTGGTAAGCACTATGTTCGCTTCAAGTGAACCAAAGTTTTTCTTAAAATTACTATAAAAAATTAAAAAGGAGTGTCTCTAGCCAACCACGAAAAACATATTGACCAGCTTGGAAAAAATTGCAGCTGGAAAATTATCATTAAGGGTGCGTTTGGATGGGAGATTTTGGGTGGATGGGAGATGGTGGCCCGATTATTATGGCTGTTTGGTTGAAGGGCGGGGTGGGATGGGGCGGCCCAGAAGAAGAATATTTCCCTTGGATACCGGATGAGGGGCTCCGGGCGATTTTGGTCGGATACGGCCGCCCGGGTGGGCGAGACGCGCGAGGGAGCTCGCGTCACCTCCCTGCCTTCTTCGCGCGAGAGAGCGAGTCCTGCAGAGCGAGGCGACAACGAGACCCGCCGGCATCGGTGACGATGACGATTGACGAGGCCCGCGCGCGTCGATCCGGCGGTGACGAGGCCCACGCACGCAGATCCCGACGGCGATGAGGCACAACAGCGTCGATCCGGCGGCGACGAGGCCCGCAGCGTGCGGATCCGACGGCGAGGAGGTGCGTGGCGCACGGATCCGGCGAGCTCGGCGGGTGGAGAGGCTCGGTGGCGAGCTGGTGGCGGCGACGACCGGCGGCGGCGCGGGATCAGGCGGCGACGACCGGCGGCGCGCGGCATCTGGTGGCGACGACCGGCGGCGCGCGGCAGCTGGCGGCGAGGGAGGACGCGACGACGGCGTCAACGGAGGACGCGAAGACGGCGGCGACCACCAACCGCCTTTTTTTTCTTTTTTCTTTTTTCCTTCCCATTTTGTCCATTATATATAACTGAGTAAATTTTTTCTCAATTAACTTTTTCTGTCAAAATTTATTAAGAAGGAGGTATACTCACCCACGGTGATCACACTTATGTATCCATCCTACTCCCTCCAACCAAACAAAAAAAGTGGATCGCCAAATTCTGTTACATCCATCCAACCAAACAAAAATTTGGACCGCCTAATCCAACCTACCAAACATAAAATTGGACAGCCATATCCTTAAAAACTGGATCGTCATATCCTATCCCACCTTGACCGCCAACCAAACGCACCCTAAGTGTATATGACAACAAACAATATGCACCTATACTCACCTAGTGTCTATAACAATAAATAGTTTATTGACTATAACAAAATATGATGTGGCAATACAGTAAGTGTACCTATTGTCATCTTATCGAGAAAACAAAGAAATCACATAATAGCACTTCTTTTTAAAACATCAGCTAATATCACCGGTATGATTGGTGTCTTGGACGAGTATTCTCATAGAGTGGAATGGAAAAACAACGGAGAAGAACCTGATAGAATGTTACCTAAACAGTAGAAAGCATTAGGATTTACAATTCTGAATGAGTCTCTTTTTTCACTGATTGTTGAAATGTCAAAATCCGTGAATTTCTGTAAGAATTCACAAGATTCTGAACAAGATTCACAAACAAAAATTTGAATTCAATACTTAGCAAGATACCAAAATCCACTCAGAATTTCTAAATTCCAAACAGAAAAAAAATTGAAATTTCAACCGAAACGCTCGGTATTTCAAAACATATTTGGCAAACGAAATTCATTCGCAATTAAGCAAAATCCACTCAGAATTTCTAAATTCCAAACAGAAAAAAAAAACGCTTGTATTTTTATGCTAAAATGTTACTATTATTGAAAAAGGTGGTGAATGCAAAGATTCACCTAAGAATTTCTAAAAAAAATGGCATGCCCTTTCCTAAAAATATTTCGCATTGATAAACACCTAATATATATAATAGTGAAAGTTCACAGTACATCCTTAGCAACCATAGGAGAAGTATAATGTCATTCCAGGCTTGTGGCATTGCTATAATATCAAAGTCCCATACATTAATTCCAATGTTAAAAGTCTATGTAATTACATAGTTCAAGTCCAATTCGCTACTAGTAATAGCACTGCCATTCTTGTTGGCCATGGTATATTCTTCTTTGGACATGAGCATCATTTAACTTTGAGAAATTTCATGTAGAATCAATATTTTTTGAATAATTTTTGTGCCAAAATTTATTCCTAATGTCATAGTATTATTAGGATATTTTTTTGGAATTTTTCATAATTTATGATTTCAAATCTAAATTTCATCGAATTCTACCAAAATTTCAATGCCTTATAGATTCCAATCCACACTTGAAGTGTAGAAATTCTACTAAATATAGTTGAAATTTGACGAAATTGTAAAGCCTGGAAAGCATATATTCAATTTGACATATATTTTGTCATATTTATTCTATTTTCTATATGACATGGTAATCCATGGCACTAGCAATATTAGTAGGTAGTGCCATAAGAGAATCTGAGCTTCGAACCAACTAAAGTGCAAGCACAAAGTTACAAAAGTTCTTAACTATAGTAGAGTTGCTGTTTTTTTAGTACGTATCATGCGGACAAACGACAAAGCTTACGTAGGATATTGCACTGTGTTCAGTCTTTCTTCAGGCATACGCCAGTCCATGGGTAAGTATTGAACAGAGTAGCGGCTACAGATTAATTAATACATATATTAAGTATATATCTACAAAAAGCAATAAATATCAAAACAAATATATGATGGATATTTTGCATTTACATGGTTCACATTTAATGAAAAACATTACTATAAATTCATGAACATATCGTTTGGGGATCAGACTGCATCCAAAATATAATATTTATATTTTGTGAGGTATCCAATAAATAATTTTCATAGTTTCTGCTGTGATATATCTGTTAGAACCCAATAAATTACATCATGAAAAATAAGTACAAAATTAAGCAACTATTCTAGGTAGAAATCTAGACATAATTAATTAGCATATATACTAAACGTTATTAAAGATATTTATCGACAACTTCTTTGATCAAAGGGGGAAAACAAGGAAGCATCATATATCCAATATCTATCACCAAACAAATCTAAACGTCAACATTAACAACATCTTAGCATCTTTACTATGTGAAAGCAGCCGTATCATAAAATTGTTTGTAAACGGTGATGAATTGATAGATGAACTAAGACTGTAACGTTCAGAAGAGATCATCTGCAAACTAACAAAAAAAAGGTTGCAGTTAATAATTTTAGGCGGCTAATCCGGACTCCATGCGTGATGCATGTGCGCCGGAGAGCGAGACAGATAACCGTCATCCGGGCGTGACGGGAATAGTTTCACTTAGATCCTTCTAATTACAAATATATAGAGGAATGCGTACGTAGACCAAGACTCCATAAATATTGATAATTCTGGGGGTGCCTGTGCAACGATCTTGTCGTCAAGTTGTGCATTTCCGAGGCGACCTGCAGGTTAGAAAACCGTACATCATTGCGATTCGTGCAGGTTTGACCTGTGTAATTAGTACTTGCATTAGTCAATCATGTACTTTGATTCCACTTCGTTCTCTCTAATTCTAATTATAAGGTAATCGATGTACGAAGTATATTCCAGACAGTTAATTCGCACCCAGTGTTTTGTTTGATAGTGTATATGATATTTTTAGGTATAATCCCAACAGTTTATTCGACATTAACTTTTTATACGATTATGTTACCATGATTAATAATTATGGGGTTACTCCATGAAACATTTTTATGAAAGAAGCCCCATGAAATTTTTTTAAAACTTTGATTGATAATTGGTCTAGTGATTAAAGATGAAAACAACTTATTTCATATATTCTTTTCAAGAACAAAAATAATATCCTCCAATGATGGCGTGTGTTAGTTGTACCATCATGTGAAGGAAAAACTAAACATTAATAATTGCAAGACACACTACAACACAATAGATGATGCCTCTATATAGTACTACATCTTCATGTTTTTATTTGATATTGGTTAGTTTAAAAATGAACTAACCTATTTCAAATATATAGGGATGGAGAGAGTAGTTACTTTGTTGGTAATTCAAAAAAAAAAACTTGTCAGAATTTGTCTTATTTTTCTACTACTTCATAAATAACAATACGAGATATATTAAAGTTGTATAAGTTTGATTGTGCATTTCTGAAACTCGATACATCATGCATATTATTTTCGAAGGATAAACGACTCGGGATGCATGCTTGGAGGTGAAGTATTTGACGCGTCTACTGCTGCCGCTAATTTCCTGGGAGTTTCTTGACGAGTAAAGGGTTGACCTAACAACACGAGCTGACAATTAATTCTTAGCTAGTGTTTATGGTAATGATGGGCATAAACAATAAAGTAAGTTCAAACAGTCATAAGATCGAGGTCAGCTAGCTGCTGCATGAAACTAGTATACGTGAAGCTTAGATCTGCATTGCATTATTGCATATGCAAAAACACGCTTTTGCTTTGAATCGAATTATCAAGGGAAGATCAGTACGTCTGATCTGGTTGTAAGTCTTTACCCGGAGTTTTCTGATGGATCTATGGAAAGGAGAGGCTCACCATGACTTGAATTTTTTTTCAAAGTCAAATGCTTGACCGGAGGAGCCATGGATCGTTGTGAATTTGTGGCATTTTCGGGAGTCTCAGCATAAAGGGTAAAAGATAATGTTGAAATTAAAGGGTTTGCTATTGGAACGTTAGAATATTACTCGCAAGTTTGAAAACCTGCTACTAAGAAATCTTTCGTAGTTCGAAACTGATCTTCACACGGCTTCTTATAACTTGATCAAAGGTGTGTCCATGTAATCGTTTTTTGCATATGCAATAATGCAATGCAGATCTAAGCTTCCCGTATATAAGTCTGAAAGCTTCTTTTAAAACTCTATGGTCTTGTTTTGTTCAAGCATATCCTACGTATCTATAACCCCACTAACTGCAATTAAAACTATTTTCCTTTTCTCTCATTACACCACATCGTCTCTATAAATTTCATTCATTAGATTAAACTTTAATGCTTCAGATTGCTCCAAAGTAACTTCGTTGTTAGTCATTAGATTCAACATAATCGTCTTAGATTAGTTTAGTGCTACACATTAAGCATTGTGGACCACTGTTATTGTCCCATTCATCTCCCCGTTAAATTATTAAAAACTTTTAGCGTCATGTCATTTTGATTTAAGCTAATTTTATTTTAGCAAATTGCTTACATTAATTTATACAGAGATTGCCGCAACAACGTTCCGGTTGTCATCTAGTTTAATATAAAATCATATCCACTTAAATATGAGTATGAGGCCAATCTCAATGGTAGTTTTATAGAGGTTTCAAGCATATTAAATGAGGTGCCACATAAATTAATACGATGACATGACAAAGTATTTATTATGAAACAGGTAGGTATAGTTGGTTTCATGGGATGAAACTATAGTACTTAACGGTTCCAACACATTGGAAAACTGTATAAAACTTCCATTGAGAGTTTTTAGGTTTTATTTATAAATGTTTACATACTTTCATTGGTCATTTTACTAAGGGGAAAGTTTATTTTACCTCCCTCAACTCTTATATTTATCTAAATCACACCCCTCAACTTCAAAACCAGGCAAATCACACCCCTCAACTCTCAAAACCATGCAAAATACCCCCTTCAAATGGTTTTAACCCGGTTTTCGGCCACATGGCGCTGACGTGGCTGTCTAGGCAGCTTAAAAATGGTGGGGCCCACCTGTCATTCTCATCTCTCAATTTTACCCTCCCTCTTTCCTGGGGCATGACAACGACGGCGAGGAGCGGAGTGGCGGTTGCAAGAGGGAGGAGCGTCAGGGCTAGAGGTGGCGGTGATTGGGACCACCTGTGGCAGACCCAGCCAGCGCGTCCCATTACTGCTACCTTCCCTCCCCTCAGCGCAGCCCATTTCCTCGTCGTTGTCATCGTGCCCTATCCTCTGCCCCAAGCTTCATCATGCTGTTGCCACCTTCGGCTGCCCTCGTGGCTCCGACAAGCCCGAGCGCTGTCGTTGCCTCCCCCCCAATCGAGCCGCCACTTGACCGAACCTCGCCGCCTCGCCAGATCTGAGAGAGGGAGTTGGAGGCCAGTCTCGAGCACCACCGCCTCCAGTGTTCAACCCCTCTCACCACTATCGCCCGCTCCTCGTCGTTGCTATCACGACTCATCCTCTGCCCAGAGCCCCGCCACACCGCAACCAACTTCAACCATCCTCGTCACCGCCGCCGCAACCGGATCCGCTGCCTGGATCTCGCTACCGCGCAGTCGCCGAGCAAGGTGAGGCCCACTGTCACCCCCTCTTCTGCACCAGCCCTCTTCACCGCGCCCCATCCATTCCCACTGAGGCGCGCCGCGCTCGTCTCCTTCCGTCGTGCCACCGCTACTACTATGTCTCCCAACCTCGCTCCTGTGCCACCACTGGCGGCGCCTTCTCCACCATGCCATAGGGGATAGAGAGAGTGCAAAAGAGAGAGGGAAGGAGAATGATGGGTGAGAGAGAAGAGAGGGAGATAAGAGGGAATAACACTAACACATGGGTCCCATTATTTTAAAATACTTTTTAGCACTGACTATATCAACACATCAACGCCACGTGGCTAATAACCAGTTAAAATCATTTGGAGGGTTGCCTGGTTTTGAGAGTTCAGGGGTATGATTTGTCCGGTTTTGGAGTTGAGGGTGTGATTTAGACAAATATTAGAATTTAGGGGGTAAAATAGACTTTTCCCTTTAAATAATATGTTATCATATGAAACCGTGAAATGAAACGTAATTTTATTCATCAAATCAAATATCATTAGATGATATGACACTTTTGAAAACCACACAATGAAACTATACATTAAGATTAACCTCATATACTCCTTTCTAAAATCTAAGTTGTTAGATTTGTATTTGACTATACTTTCTAATATCACAAATAATATCTTAATAGAGAAATTATAGATTAAATTATTGTCCTAACGTAACGAAATAAAGTAGTCAAACCTAAATTATCTCACCTGTACTTAGCTCAGAAGCAAGATCATATCCTACCAAGCCTAATTACTACTGGTTGTTAGTTGCCATTATCGGAAGCAAATGTTGGCCTAGGTAGGTCCAAAAACAATAACATACACCTTAATTCGTTTCTCGAAGGAAAACATGGGTTTATCGTCCAATTTAAGAAATCGATCACCATCAGGACGAGTGGAGATTCGTGCCAACACTACGAGCGCAAACTGGATCCAACCAAACTGTATGCAATTATTTCTAAAAAACAGCATCAGATGTCTGCATTGTAGAAATTTATTGTACATACAGTCATACACAATTGATAGGTTGTGAATGATGCGCTGCACACGTACTGTGACACACTATTAACTCGGCTAAGTTGAAATTGCATAGGAGAGATCACCCCATCACGGCTGATGTTTACAGATTTGTGTCAATACTGTGCGTTCAAAGTTCAAACAAGATCCAATCAATCTGTATACTAATATTTTTATTAATCAGATGTTTCTAGAGTGAAAAATGTATTATGAGCCAATCTGACACGATTGTTTAATTAATTGATTGCAAGCGATATGGTTGCACATACTGACATACATGTCACTGGTGCACAAAACGTTTATACAGGCAGTGTGTAATCCTTTACGCAGGCGTTTTTCTCGCAGCCTGCATTTATTTAACAGTAGGAACCAATTATCCCAGGGAACAGATAAAACTGCCCGTCTAACTAGAAGGCGGCTTGTTAAATATCACCCGTATAACCGTGTATTACACATCTTTCTCGTTAAGAAGACTGCGTGTAAACCTTTAGATTTATAAAAACGGCTACATTAAGTGTACCGCCCGTGTAAACTCGTATTACACGGGAGTTTTATTAAGAAGACTACCCCGTGCTTTGATATGCTTTACTTTTAAATTTTAAAACCACTATCGTGTACGCACACGTACACGGTACTTATGTATTGTGAATACCTTTACGTATATGAAAAGAAGCCCATCGATTATAGCATGATGCAGATTAGACAAGCAAAATATACAATACATAGTAGGCACAATATCTGATTGTATAAGCACAATACCTTTCTTATCTGCCCATGAATCCTTTTGGAACAGTTGATTCTGATTAGGACACAACACCCGTTGAGGGTATAAATCAACGGTTAGACTACTCTGCAGCAACTCATTGTACTTGTCGGCACACCTTGTCTGTTGGTTAAGGAAAACGGGATGCCCCACTGATAGGAAGTAGCTCTATTAATTAACCCAACGGGGCCTGATCCTATATAAAATTTTGTCTCCCTCTATGTTTATCTCGTATTCATGTTAGTTGCATCAACTAATCTTCTAGGTATAACCAATCATGTATTTAATTTGTCAATCATCAACATAAGCCCTATAGAAATGACTCGTCAATTCGTCTATGCGTCATACACTAGCCCCACATGTATACTCATATATCCCTTATAATCTAGTCAATAGGTGGACTAGTCTCCACTATGGGATATTGTAATTGGTGATAAACCTTATCTCTTGTTGTCAAAGAACAACAGTGGAGTCCGAATGATTTGAGTGGCAAAGTCCTAAAGACTCCTTGAATTGGTGAAATTGTTCTAAACAGTAAAGACAGTAGATTATATTGATTTTTTATTAAAAAAAACACTCCTAGCTATTACAGACTACAAGGGTCCCTTTTTATAGGTTAACAATGCATAGGGTTTTCTTCTTTTCCATTATGGTTTCCCTTACACGGGAGATTACAGTAGTGACCTTGTGGCCTTATTATAGGGTAAGGAGTTTATGATCCTTTCCTCTCTTAATGGGCTTAATGTGGGCTGGTCCATTGCCGGTCGCGGGCCTTTGGTTAGCCCATAGCTGTCTCCGCACCTGACGGTTTTGTTGGTTCCGCCCTGGACTGCGCCCGTTTCACCAGTCCTGTCTCAGGCCCTGCCTACTTTGCTAGCTCCGCCAGCTCCATCCTAGGCTCCGCCTGCTGCGTCATGGGCTTCACCCTGCTTCTCCTTGGGCTTTGTTCGCTACGCCATGGGCTTCGCCCGCTCCACCTTGGGCTTCGCGTTCTGCTCATGCCTGGCCCCTCAAAGTTCTGGTTCATTTGGTAATGGGCCGAAGGGAGCTATCAGGTCCTATCTCCAACATCTCTTAATCAAGGAAAGGGGTCTCAATCCAACAGGCTTGAACCTGCATAAAAATTATCCCCCTTCTGTTTTTATTGTGTACTCTTGCATGCCTTTGTATTAACAATATCCTGGTTATATAACTCCCGTATTCGATTTGTCGATATATGACAACCTTGAACATGAATATCACTTTAAATATTTTGATGGATGTATAAAAATTGTAGTTGCAGAAATCACCCTAAGGTACTTAATTTCATATAATTACAACGTTATCATGGCTCTTGTATGTTATATAGTAATGGTCAAATTATAACATTTTAAAAATAATGGCAATGTTCAAAACGACACAGTTTTGTGACAAAAAAAAAATACATCATACGTTACTGCTACATCCATCGTAAAATATAATAACTTTTAGCTATGTCTATGAACTTGCACTCTCATCTGCATGCTCATATGTAAAAAAGTTGCTATATATAAAATTATATGTGATTTATGGGACAATAGGAATATGAATAGTTGTACAATTTTAATATTTTGATTCAAATTTCAATGATAGAAGTGTTTAAAATTTAAAATGGATAGTAAAAAAAATTGAGAAAATAATTTCACACATATATAGGCGTGAGGTGGTATGAGACAAACATGTAAAGTAAGGTTTTAAGAATAAACATTGTCAAAAAGGCAAAATCCAGGAATACCGCCTTTTCATTCCCAATTCCATTCATTAATTTTATATCTCACAAATGAGGTTGCATTTTTTCTTGTAACTTTGTAAAATTTCTATTTATTCTTCCCTACACGTGTGATTTTCTTTAGATTTCATAAAATATCCATAAAAATCACTAGGTTATTTCCTCCTAATTAAGACGTAGTTTTCCCCGTATAATTGCTCAAAATTGTATAAATTTATCGGAATTCAAGTTAATTTAGTGGGATCTTTTATCAAATACTCCTTGAGGATGTAAAACGAAAGTTCTGAGAGATTGAGGGCTGCCTAGTGCCTACACGAAAAACAGACGGCCTGTTTGCTCACAGTTTATTGTTTATCAACGTCACTGAGTACTGCTTAATTAACAAACGCAACTGTGTCTAATTATCAAGTGATGCCACTGAGTTTATGCAAGATCGATACAATCAGTTCATGTTCGCACACAATATAGCTAGGATGCATATGAATGATAGAGCTACCAAGTTGCACTTAATTAATTGCCTCCGTATCACACTATATACTTTGGTTAAAGTCAAACTAATTCAACTTTGGGCAAATTTGTAGACAAATGTATAAACATTTAAATCAGCAAAATATATTTATTAAATTTGTAATTAAATATATTTTTACAGTGTCTGTTTAGTGTTAAAAATGTTACTGCTCTTTTAATACACTTAGGGCCTGTTTGGGGAAGTTTTAGAGTCTGAGAAGCAGCTGTTTGGTAACCAGCTTCTAAAAATCTAGAAAAGATCTGAAACCCAGCTTCTGACTTCTTTGTTCATTTTTCAGAATCTATAAGTGCAGATTATCAAAAGCTGAGAACCGTTAGGGGCAGGTGCAGCTTTTAGGAGAAGCTGCAGTTGGCAGAAACTCCCACAAACAGGCTCTTAGTTAGACATCAAAACGAAGAGAATAGTTAACAACATAAAACTTAACTGTACTGCGCCTGCACTGGATTTTTTTTTCATTTTCTTAAGTAATAATTAATTCCAGTTGGGGAATTGGATGCTTGGAGATGAAGCTAGAGTGGTGGTCGTTAGATGCACGTTGTCATGCTTTGGTTCATAGAAAATTTGACTTTATTTGATTTGCCAGATCTAATTTTGTATTGGTTGCTGCATGCCCGACAAGTTACTTCTTCATTAAGCATCAGCCGAAGATCAATTCCCATTTAATTAGCTGAAATTAACCCAGCATAGCCTTGTATCTTGGCCTAAAATTTTACCCCTCTTAATACAATGATACCCAGATCTTTTACGTATTTTTGAAAGAAAAAGAAAACTCAAACCAGCATAGTTAGATTTCCAATACAATTGGCAGTCCCAGGTAATAGGCCTTTAGTTTAACCTAAAGTCCAAATAGACTTTTCCAACTGTCCAACACCATTGGCATTTAGCAAACAGTTTACAGTTCCATGCTTGAGGTCATATATAAACTGATCAACAACTTAAGTATGGGGTGCATGTGAAGCTGTATGTGCTCGAGAAATCAACGAAACTTCCAAACCAGAGCTCTGACAATTGAGTTCAGACAAGTGAAGCCTTCATAATATAAATATATATTTTGTGAGGTATGAATACATCATCTGCAAAAAGCTCCCTTCACTCCAATTTGACTATTAATTAGTTTAGAAATTTTTCAATGTGTAAACAACAACTACTAGTAGCCTTAACAATGCCAACAATCCACAACATGACATGTTGCCATGACATGAGAACTTATAATCTACACAATAAGGCCATGTTTAGTTTCAAAATTTTTTGAAAAGAAGTGTCACATCAGACGTTTGACCGGATGTCGGGAGGGGTTTTTGGACACGAATGAAAAAGCTAATTTCATGGCTAGCCTGAAAACCACGATACGAATTTTTTAAGCCTAATTAAACCATCATTAGCACATGTGGGTTACTGTAGTATTTATGGCTAATTATGGCCTAATTAGGCTTAAAAGATTCGTCTCGTCATTTACAGCCTAACAGTGTAATTAATTTTATTTTTTATTTATATTTAATGCTTCATGCATGTGTTCAAAGATTCGATGTGATGTTTTTGGGTGAAAATTTTTTGGAACTAAACAGGCCCTAATTAGGAGCATGATAGTCCACGTTTGAATTGCAAGTGCTTGATAGTGACAGATTACATGCGCATGTTAAGTAGCCAGTAGTGCCACATATATTGACAATTTTGTTGTTGTCACCGTTCGTTATCTTACAGTATATATTCTTACCCACAGCTGGGAGAACTCGCCCGAAGTTTCCTAAGAGGTTGTTAACAATTACATCAAGATCGACACGATCTCATTATAATCGCTCGAAAGGCATATATGTGAGGTCACGGCATTTTGTGTCATAATTGAAACTTTGAAAGAATTATTTAATTTTACTGGCGGTAGCCGGTAGCAAACAAAACAAACATGCATGGAGGTTTATGTATGTGTCATGATATACGACAGTTTGGAAATACATGGATGCTTGAATTCTACTTGATCTGATCAATGAGATGCATGTTAATTTTGTAAGTTGTGACTGTGATCTCCCACAGGTTATCCAATACGCGTGGACTTTGCAATCTTATGTTTTTCATGGAATCCCAGCACATGTCGCCGAGCATCTTTCTTCCACTAATCACACCAGCTTAATAGCAGAGTTCTTTAAGTAAATTCAACCTCTACTTCACTTGGAAGTACATTGTCACTTTGTGAGGTACAAGCACCTTGTACGAATTCCTCTCGCTCTACATGTTTGACTTTGACTTGGTATGGGTGATATCTAATTTGATTTGTCAAAGATACTCTACAGCAGCATGGTTTTAGATCGATCGCATATTCGCATTACGATTACCTCTAATTTTTTTCTACAGTATGTTTCTTGGCCTCTAATCCAATCATGGTGAATTGGTAAATTTGACATTTCCATACACTAAAGTGTATAATATTGCATGGGTCAAGACAAGATGATATAACATCTACCTCTAACTTCAGCAATACTCAAATAATCAATTGGATGAAAGGCCACTTGCGCTTATGGAAATGCTAGGAACAATTTCTTTCGAGACATGTTAAAAGTTTCACCAAATACTAGCTAGCAACTCCTGATCAATTTTAATTTATTCGTACTAATACACTGACACCTGATCATTCCGGCTAACGGTATTCAGATTTTCAGAAGGCAGGGTGTGCTGAACCGTGGGCTAACGGCCTCTATGTCGGACGACAGCAACCCCGACGGCTTAAAACTTTTCCACTTAACCCCTCCAAACTCCTCCTTATCACAACATCACCCGATGAATCCTTTCCATTGAAGCCCTCAAAACTTCTCTTTATTACGACATAGTCCCTCACGGGAGAGAAATCGATTCCCAAGGCGGCGGAGTGCGTGACTCAGATTTGGCGGGAGGCAGTTGAAAATGGCGCCTATAAAGCGCGGAGAAGAAGGCCATCGCCGGACTAGCTCCTCCTCCCCTCCTCGTCGCCGACGATGGCCTCCGCCGGATTCTCCACCCAGGCCAATGCCCTCCTCCGCAAGAACCTCTGCTTCCAGGTCCCCAATCCTGAAAATTCTGCTTGCTTGGTTTCCGATTTCTGAAAATTCTGACGATTTCGTTTTCTTGTCGCAGAGGAGGAACATGAAGACGAACGCGTGCATCACGGTGTTCCCGATCTTCCTCTGCGTGATCCTCGCGGTGCTGCAGGGGGTGCTCAACCACGAGCTGAACAAGCCCAAGTACAAGTGCGGCTGCGCCTGCGTCGACGCGGCGGCGGACGGGAGCTGCCGGCGGACGGAGTGCGGCGTCCAGCACTCGACACTGGACCAGGTGGGGAGCTGCCCGATCCCGAGCCCGACGCCATGGCCGGCGCTTGTTCAGGTTCCCCGGCCCGAGTCGCGGGCCGTTAGGATTGCATCACAGGTGTTCGACGGTTTGCCTGACCCGGCCTGCAGAGACACCGGGTCTTGCCCTGCTTCTGTCCTCGTCACCGGGAAGAACCGCTCGCTTGCTCAGAGTATGTGCTCTTTCTATGACACACTGGAAGGGCAAAATTACTTTGATTTTGTATTTGATATTTGGGTCAAAGTGTTCATAGTTGGTAGTTCATCGACGCTTTTCCTATTGGCAGGTGTTTCGGGTGGGCTGTTCCCTGCTGCGCCTTCCTCTATGAATTCCACGGATTATCTTGATGCATTCTCCACGGTTGTTCCTGTGAGTTTCTTCACGCGTAATGGCATGCCTCTCTTGTACAGTCATGTAACCTCGTTTTTGTTTTGCACAGTCATGGAACTACGTTTTTCTAATGTTTGGAGTTCTTGATTGGATTTATTCATCTTAGGGCTCAGACACGTGGACATGGACAACACAGTACATAGAGCCAGTATTTACCCCAGGGAATACTTTGTATGTAGTCCAGCCTCAGTGTTCTTCTTCCAATTTATCACGGACAATTCCTAATAAAACTGGACCCGTTCAACTCAGTAAGTTCTTTTTCACCCTTTTTTGTTCGTATGCATCTTTATTTGAAGGGAACAGGTAGCAGGCCAAAGTGGGTATTTGTTAGGACTAACTTATTTAATTCAAAAGGTATTGTGCAAAAGGACGTAAATGCATGGTATACTGATAAGGAGGTAATTATATAAAACTATAAGAAATCTTTGCCGGTTCAGCAGAGCTAAAACTATAGAAATCATGGACATTTGGAATTGCTGGACCACATATATAGTAGGACCTGGTATTGCATTCATCCTTATCAATAGTCAAACTCATGCATCACTCTTGTATTTATTACTTCTAGTAATTCATGGCCTCCAGTCAGAATAAATACATGTCGTTTTGAAGTGCACTTTCATAAATTTGCAGTTTAACAGTATTTTATAAACATATTCCAATAGAAATTGGTGGTCAAAGATGCAGTTTAGAAACTGTGTTTGTGTTCAAGATAACATGTATTTGTCACCAGATGAGGATTTCTGAATAAGAAAAGGAGCAGTCTGTCTGAGCCATCCATAATCATATTTAAACAATAACCTTCTATGATTATGAAAAAAAATAAATTTAAATGTATTATTAGCAATGTTTTGTTGTTTTTGAATTCCAATGGTGTATTTCGACATCAAGAATATAAGGTTGCCAATTTCCTACACCTAGGAATATGTCCATATCTGATGTTATTTTTTCTGGAATCCAGATATAGACTGCGTTCAAGGCTTGTCATTATGGCGTGAAAGTGCATCACAAGTTAATGATGAACTGTTTAAAGGATATAGACAGCAAGGTGGAGGAGGTGGAGGAGGAAAGACAAATGAATTTATTGCTGGTAATCTCATCCTCTAAACTGCCTGGAGAAAAATGTCTGGCACTAGTGATTTAATGCTTCTTTCTTACATGTAAGTTTGTTTTTTTTTTCCCAAAGGCTATGACTTCTTGAACACAAACAACAGTGGCCTTGAAGTAAACATTTGGTACAACTCTACATATAACAACAACACTGCATATGTCTTCATCTCATTGCTACGAGTTCCACGTTTGGTTAACACAGTATGTGCCCTGAACAGCAACTACCTGATGTCTGACAATACTCATGTGCACTAAAACTGCTAACACAACTCGTTCCATCTTTCCTATAGGCATCAAATGCATACATTAAATTTCTTAGAGGAAGTGGAGTGGAAATGCTACTCGAATACGTTAAAGAGATGCCAAAAGTAGGAACCAAACCAAAATTTGATCTCTCGTCTCTTCTTGGTGCTCTATTCTTCACCTGGATTGTTGAACTACTTTTTCCGGTGAGTATGAGATGCAACCTGTCTTAACTCTTCTTTAAGAAGCAGCGAACATCAAATTAGTTGGTACATCATTTTTTTCCCAGGTCATCTTATCATATCTCGTGTACGAGAAGCAACAAAAGCTGAAAGTTATGATGAAGATGCATGGTTTGAAGGATGAGCCTTACTGGATGATATCATATTCTTACTTCTTTGCTCTATCAGCTGTCTATATGGTAGTGTTTGTGGCATTTGGATCCTTGATTGGTAATTAACTGGAAATTTGTTCAATACATTGCATTTGTGCAAATAAATTTTCAAACTTTAAAAATTCACTTTCTTATTTGCAGGTTTAAACTTCTTTAAAACAAACAACTATGGCATTCAGTTTGTGTTCTACTTCATCTACATAAATCTGCAAATCGCACTTGCATTTTTTGTTGCGGCCTTCTTTTCTTCTGTCAAAACAGCCACAGGTTTGTCACTCAAATTCACAACTGCCAAAGGAGACTCATGGATGACTAATTTGAGAAACTTCTATGTTGCAGTGGTTGGTTATATATATGTATTTGGTTCTGGCTTACTGGGGGCATTTCTTCTGCGTTTTTTTGTGGAGGATACTGGTTTTCCAAGTAGGTTTATTTCCTATTTATTTAAGCAATTATTTTATATCCTATGTATAACACGTTGTTATTAACAAGCATTGTTTTCTCCATACAGAGGGTTGGATAGTAGTCATGGAAATCATCCCTGGATTTTCACTGTACAGGGGGTTATATGAGCTTGGTCAATACGCATTCTCTGGAGATACAATGGGAACAAATGGTATGGAGTGGACTAATCTGAGTGACCATGAGAATGGAATGCACACTGTCTTGATTATCATGGTTGTTGAATGGGTTATACTGCTCCCATTGGCATTTTATTTGGATAAAATCTCATCATTGGGTGGCGGATTCCAAAGAACACCCTTGTTTTTCTTGAAACGTTTCAAAAACCGTGCTCTATCAATCCGGAGGAGCTTTGGGCGACAAGGGTCTAAAGTAGTCGTTGAAATGGACAACCCCGATGTTGCCCAAGAAGTAAGTTACCACCTTATGTAATTCTGAAATTGTATATCCATTTCATTCCTGATTTCACTAAATTGTATTCAGAGGGAGGTAGTCGAGCAACTTCTGCTGGAACCAAATGCAAACCAAGCAATCGTATGTGACAACCTACAGAAGGTTTACCATGGAAAGGATGGAAACCCAGACAAACTTGCAGTTCGAGGATTGTCTCTTGCCCTCCCTAAAGGCCAATGTTTTGGTATGCTTGGCCCAAATGGAGCTGGGAAAACATCGTTCATCAGCATGGTACAGTGGCAACACGCAGCTCTTCAATTCTGACAAAAAAAATTAGACAATGTTACACACTATTCAGTGGTATACTTTCCATATTTTTCCTCCGCAGATGATTGGGCTCATTCCACCCACATCTGGCACTGCATTTGTCCATGGAATGAACATAAACACCGATATGGATAGCATCTACGCAAATATGGGTGTATGCCCACAACATGAGTATGGTTCTTGCTCTAAAACTAATTTAGTGCGGTTTTTTTGGCTGTCTATTGCAAAACATATGATGATTGCTGATGCTGCTTAAAATATAGCTTGCTTTGGGAAACATTGACGGGAAAAGAGCATCTACTGTTTTATGGGAGACTAAAGAATCTTAAAGGCCCGGAATTAGAGAAGGTATAGTTATCTTCGCACTAATCTCTATTATTTATCTTCACAGTAAAATGGAGTCTACATGTTTTCTTGATTCAATCTCGCAGTAATATTCTGATGATATATACATGAATATATCAATATTTGAACTGACAAATAGCGTACTATCAGGCAGTTGACGACTCCTTGAAGAGTGTTAACCTATTTCATGGTGGTGTTGGGAATAAGCAAGTGGGGAAGTACAGTGGTGGCATGAAACGAAGGCTTAGTGTTGCAATCTCATTAATTGGGGACCCCAAAGTACTACTATGATTTATGTGTTGATTTTCAACTGCACAAAATACAATGGAATGTCCAACTGAACAAGTTTTTTTTTAGGTTGTTTTCATGGATGAACCTAGCACTGGATTAGATCCAGCATCAAGAAATAACTTGTGGAATGTTGTGAAGGAGGCTAAGAAAAACCGTGCTATCATTCTTACAAGTAATGAACTTTCTTGACCTCTACATTGCCTATATGGTCAACAATGGTGGATAATGTATTATATTCATTTTTCAGCGCATTCAATGGAAGAGGCAGAGGTGCTATGTGATAGACTCGGTATTTTTGTGGATGGTGGTTTTCAATGCCTGGGGAATCCAAAAGAGGTAATTTACCAAGTTTTGCCTGTAAAAAGAAATGGTCACATTTTGTGGTAATGTACCTATAATAAACATTTGTGAATATGTTTTCTCTTTGCAGCTGAAAGCTAGATATGGTGGCACGTATGTGTTCACAATGACAACATCTTCAGAACATGAGCAGGAGGTCAAACAGCTGGTTGAGCATTTGTCGCCAAGTGCTAACAGAATATATCACATATCAGGAACACAGAAATTTGAACTACCAAAACAAGAGGTGAAGATATCAGACGTTTTCCATGCAGTTGAGAATGCAAAAAAACGGTTCAGCATACATGCTTGGGGCCTAGTCGACACCACCTTGGAGGATGTCTTCATCAAGGTTGCTAAGGGAGCACAAGCAGTCAGTGTGATTGCGTAATAAAACTATGGATTAGTAGGTGTTTATTCTTTTCCTTCTTGAGGAGCATGTGTTGTATATGGCTGTTTACTTGTTTGAACTATGTGCTAACTTTTACTTAGAATTGTGCTTGAGGTGTTCATGTAGTATAGTAAAGTTGTATATATAGCAAACTATGGAATTCGTATTGTGATGTATAATGCCATTAGTGTGATTAGTCTTTTTTGACTAAAAATGGTTGAGTAAAATGTGCAGATTTTAAACCATGCTAAGAAAGCACTATCTAGTTTCTAGTCTATTTCTTTGGTGCATTGTTCTTCAACGATATCCTGAATAAGAAATCAATATCTATTTGAAGCTTCTGAGAAATAAAATATAGCCATTTATTCTGATTATATACTTCTTTAGTTACCAGTGCTCATTTTATTTGGATAGCATTAGAACACACTATACATGTTGTTCCAGAACTTTTAAAAAAATGCAGTTCCATTATATTTGAAATAGGATGGATCATGGACTCAGGCCTCTCTTTTGATAGTGAGATGTTGTATGCCTATGAATGAAGTCTTTTTTATTTGTCAGTATTTTAAATTTTGACCAGTAATTAGAGGGTAAGACTCTTATATCTATGACTTGTACAATTTGTGAATTTATAGCCAAAATGTAATGATGAATTATAAGAAACTATATTGTGTGGCTTCTGTAAGCCCTGTACTGGTTCAAATTTGATACCGAGCAGGGGCTATAGATGTTTTTTAAAATAAACTTTTCTCAAGGGAGTTTAAAAATAAAATTTTCATGTGCTATTTTAACCTCCAAAGATTATTATTTGACTTTTTATTTTGTAATTACAATAGTTTGTATTTGTGGTTGGAACCAGCGCACTAAACAACACAAAATTCATTCATGTGTTGTAACTTCTCAAGCTTACAGCATCCGAAATCCTCAATCGAATAAATTAGTCAGATAGAGCAGTACCCTATGCTATTTTGCTGGCAATATTAGTTACATCTGTCAACTGTCATCTGTTTAAATGTTTTGCTATGTCATGCTGTAAGAAAAACATATGGATTCCCTGTTTAAGGTCTGAAACGCTGGAGGCTGATCTAACTTTTATATATCTAGTTTTCTTGTTTTCTAAATTACTTGTTTAAATAAAAACGAGCTATGCAAACTTCTTAAACAAGAATTTCCTAAAACATTACAATGCAAGTAAATGGCACTCAAGGTCATCAAATATGCACCTATTCATCACATGATAAATTAGCTAAGTTTAACTTTCAAAGCAAGACAAAATTTTAGATTATTTATTTTTAGTTAGTTGTCAAATGTTAACTTGTCCTAACCAAATTTTAGTTGTCCTAGAAGATGATTATCTAGGTCCACAATTCTATGCAAAGTAAATGCACAAGGCTAGTTGGTTTTTGTTACATATGATGTTAGTTTCAGCTAATTCTTATAATAGGAAAAAAAATTATTTTATTGCAAATTTTGGAAACAAGTATACTGAGCTCAATGCAACACACAAAGAAATTAAATTTTCTTAGCTTTTATTTTGTTGGTACGTTACAGTGGAAGAAACCGAGTTTTCATGGGCACATGCAATACCCTGGTTTTGTTCACGCGCATTTTGATTTGAGATGTGATGTTATATTTAAATTTTTATAGCCCAAAATGTAATGATGAATTAGAAAAAATATATATGTTGTGCGAATTCTGCAAGTCCTGTACTGGTTTCAAATTTCTTTCTCAAAGGACTTCTAAAAAGAAACTTTTCAGATGCTTATTTTTTTAACCACAAAGATTATTATTTGACTGCATTCTAATGACAATAGTTTATTCTTGTGGTTGGTACCAGCGCACTAAACAACACGAAAAATATATTCTTGTTGTAACTGCACAAGCTTACAGCACCTGAAATTCTCAACTGAATAAATTAGTCAGATAGAGCAGTACCCTATGCTATTTTGCTTGCAATCTCAGTTACATCTGTCAATTGCCATCTTTTTAAATGTTTTGCTATGTCATGCTGTAAGAAAAACAAATTGCTTCCTTGTTAAGATCTGAGATGCTGGAATTGAATGGAGGTTGATCTAACTTCTAAAGTAAGTCACTTGAACTTGATTATGTTGGTAAGTGTACTTTACGTTGATCCATCTTTGAATTTGCCAACACCAAGGATGATTTGATCATTTTACAGTAGTAATGCTGATCCCTTTCGTTGACATGAAGATATCTCATTACTGACAAATTGGCATGTACGACGGAGATAAACCCAAGGTTAGTAGTACTAAAAACATAAAGTTACTCATATACTCCGTATCATATAAAACCATTGTCTCTTCCTACCAATGAGATAAATGTGGAGACCATTACTTAATTATCTACTAACAACTCTTGCGTACAAGAGCATCAGAGAGCAATATAATAACGCGGGG
>CM002486.1:12493565-12512462 GCA_000325765.3 Leersia perrieri
CAACATGAACTGATAATCGCATTCCTTGAAAGATGAGTCATAGGAAGTACTGCAACCACAAGATCAGTCCATTTGGTCCTACCGTATAAAGCGATGAACACAATGCTTGTATTGTTCCTTCAGTCTGTCCCTCTCTTCTTGATGTCTCAGATAGCTTCCATGTGTTCAGATAACTCCCAGGTCCATAACTGAACTCCAAAACAAAGAAAGGAGGCAATTAAGCTGGGTTCAGATAACTAGATAAGACGGTTCTGCATTTCTGCAGTGGCAAAACTCTGCATCTGAATTCTGAAAGTTCCGAACAATTTAGGACTACTATTCACTCAGCCATTCAGTCACTAATTCACCATACATATTTATTCTATATATCTGACTACTTTGCTAGACAAATGCTGCCTCCAATCCCCATGCTCTCTGCTCTCCCCTATGTAACTGATGAAACTTCAGTTACTGTTAACAGCTGAGTAAAACAAATTAAAATGCAGGCGTAACACCCGCCCGAGTTAAGGGGCGAAGCAGCTGCTTTTCTTGGCTGCCATGGAAGCAGTGAAGCTTCACCGACAATTCTCCTCCCTCGCCCTGTCCCTCGCCTGATGCCCCGGCTGCAAACCGTCGACAACGCGTGATGCTCACGGCGCCCTGGACGGCGCGCGAAACGAGTAATCTGTCCGTCCGGCGACAACTACTGATCGAGTCAACTGCAATCGTCGAGATATATCCGTGACGTGTGCTTTGTTGTTGCGTCGTCGAGTTTGTTCATCAGAACTTGGAGAAGCTGCTCCAATGGCGGCAGGTTCTTGCCGGATGAGATTGGTTGCCAGGTTCTTCAGGCAGGTCCATGCGCTCCTCCTCAAGAACCTCTCCTTCCAGGTAGATTAATTAGCGCAATGCTGTCTCGGTTCTTGAAATTTAACTTCTTTTGAATTCTTGAAGTGTTACAAAGAAATAAAAATGGTGTTTTTTAACTTTGATTCTTGAAGTGTTACAAAGGAAATAAAAATGGTGTTTTTTTTTTCCTTGTGTCAACGCGCAGAGGAGGAACGCGAAGGCGAACGCGGCGATCGCGGCGTTCCCGGTGGTGCTGTGCGTGCTGCTGGTGGCGATCCAGGCGGTGATCGACCACGAGCTGGACCGCCCGCCGTTCCGGTGCGGCTGCGTCGCGGGGGAGTGCGGCGTGCAGCACTCCACGGCCACGCAGGCGCTCAGCTGCGCCGTGCCGGCGCCGCCGAGGTGGCCGACGCTGGTCCAGGTGCCCGTCGCGCCGTTCCGCGCCGCGACGCCCGCGCACACGGCGCACTGCGGCGGCAACGCGTCGGATTTGTGCCCCGTCTCTCTGCTCTTCACCGGCCAGAACCGTCGGCTGTCTGAAGGTTGCAACTTGTCACCAAATGCAGTGCTCTCCTTCCATTTTGATTTTATTTGTCTGAATTGGTTGGTCCAAGTTCAGTTTTGAGCTAAACGGCAATGTCAAATGAAGGGAACAGAGGGAGCACATTTTTGTACTGTGTGGAGATCCCCTGTATTTTAATTGTCACACATTTTTTGTGATACCTTTTCTTTTGTTGTTATGATTGTTTTTATTTATTTAATTTTTTTGGTCAGGCCTTGCAAGGGGATTGTTCCCGGATGTCCCTGCTTCAAACATTCTCGGTGTGGGCAATTCTAGGAATTCATCTTATCTTGATGAGTTGTCAGCAATTGTTCCAGTGAGTTGAATGAAATTTTGGGTGATCAGTGGTGTTTTACACGCGAAGATTCAGTGCTTTTTAACTCTGATTTGGTATGAAAAGGGTGGCACTGAACTGAATTTTTCTCCTTTCAGGGTACAAGCGCATCACCGGCGCATGTGCTGTTCATAGAGCCAGGATTTGTGCCCAATAGTACCCTGTATGTGATCCAAAGACGATGTATATGGGATTCACGCAATGTTTCAGGAGATTCTGATTCGATGCCAATTCAACTTGGTAAAAAAAATTATCTTGCTTGTATGAAGTTGTAGAATGAAATGTTTTCAACCCTGCATTATTTGTCCTATTTCAGCAGAGTACAATAACCACCTTCACTCTGTGTTTCTGTGTGAATTGGAACAGATGTGAAGTGTGTTCAAGGTTTGCCACTGTGGTGCAAGAATTCAGCAGTGATAAATCGCCATTTGTTCAAGGGTTATAAGGGTGGTAATAAGAGGAGAACATCAAACGAATATCTCGCTGGTATCCTCGTCTGAATTTACTTTTCCTTCCAACTGTATTTCTAGAGTAGCAGTTCAATTTATTTTGGTTGCGCAAATATCTTGGACAAAATGGATAAACAAATATCTTATTTTGAGTTTCATTTTTGCAGGATATGATTTTCTTGATACAAGCAAGAGACAGTTTCATGTATATGTCTCATACAACACTACCTTCAGCAGGGATAATGGACACCATCCCATGACAGTTTTGCGTGTTGCACGGTTGGTTAATATGGTACTTAACTTGCCTATTGTGGTATATATATTCACTTTTAGATAGAGGAATACTCAAATATAAAGGCCATTGATCTGAACTAAAGTAATATCAATAAATATATAGACAGCAGGGATACCCGAATTCGTAAAATATGTGGTAAGAACTAGAAATGGAAAGGCTACATAAATGGCACACTGCACTGTAGTAGTGTTCCATCAAAATAAGGCTAGTAAACACAGCACATCTTCCACAACAGTCAACAGCTCTGCATGGTTCATGTCATTTGTGTTGATTTTGTTGCTGAATGGATATATGTGTGCCAAATTTTTCGAAGTCTTTTCCTGAACATAAATTCGTCTGTGATAGGTAGTAAAGAACCTTAGTACTATCACTACTAATCATTCAATTTCATTTCAGGCATCCAGCACATATCTGAAGTTTCTTCGAGGACCCAATGTGGAAATGCGCCTGCAATATTTAAAAGAAATGCCAAAAGCTGCAATGAAATTAAGTCTGGACCTTACCACTCTCCTTGATGCACTATTCTTTACATGGACTGTTCAACTTCTCCTTCCAGTGAGTTAACTTTATCGCATCCCACAATCAATCTCTTGTAAACCTATGTTGAATTCATGAACAAGTTATTTACCTATTTGTTTTAATGGTTTCCCAGGTAATGTTGACATACCTTGTTTATGAGAAGCAGCACAATTTAAGACTGATGATGAAGATGCATGGGCTAAAGGATGAACCCTATTGGATGATAACTTATGCATATTTCTTATCCCTTTCAGCAGCTTATATGATGTTTTTTGTAATGTCTGGCTCCTTTATAGGTAATGTGCTAGTTAACAACACAGTATGAAAATTGAGAATTTTACACATTCAAGTAAGCTTCCAAATTATTGAGAGAACTCTTTTGGTATTGCAGGGCTAGATATCTTCAGATTAAATAGCTACACCATACAATTTGTATTCTATTTTCTATATGTCAACCTTCAGATCGTCCTAGCCTTTTTGCTTGCATCTTTCTTCTCATCTGTCAAGACGGCTAGTGGTTAGTAAACCAAACCTTCTGTTCTGTTCATTGTGTAGCTCTTTGAGTGACCTGAGTATCAATATTTTCTGTGTTACAGTAATTAGTTACATTTATGTCTTTGGATCAAGCCTTCTTGGAGAATCACTTCTGCAGTTGTTCATTGAAGATACTACATTCCCAAGTGAGTTTTTCCCAGCATTTATTTTGAGTAAAATTTCACTGAGTACTCATCAAGAACTACTATTTGTTCGTTTGTTAGGACAATGGCTCGTGACTATGGAGCTTATTCCTGGGTTCTCCCTTTACCGAGGATTTTACGAGCTTGCAGAGTACGCATTTGCAGGAAAGCAAATGGGAAAGGCTGGGATGCAATGGAGGGACTTGAATGACCCTATCAATGGCATGAAAGATGTTTTGCTTCTAATGTTTATAGAATGGATACTTCTGCTTCCTGTGGCATTTTTACTGGACCATAGACCTACATGGCATCCTCTATTCCTCTTTGGGTTTATGTCAACAAAGCACTCTTCGCCATCATGGAGACCAGATAAAGTGAAGCAGAGATCTAGGAGGGTGTTTGCTGATACGGCAAAACCTGATATTTTCCTTGAGGTCAGTTAAGCATACAGCTGAATGAGTGTGCATCTTTTTCCTGAATGATTCAATGCACACCTAAATTTAATTACAGATGGCATTTTCAAATAAAAAAGGTACCGAAGTGATGCCAACAGCTAGAATTGTCATAAGGATGCAGTCATAAATTGTTATTCAAAATTTTACTTTCAGCGCAAGGTGGTGAAAAAATTACTAAAGGAAATGAACATGAAGAATATGATCATCTGCCATAATCTGAAGAAGGTGTACCCTGGAAAGAATGGGAACCCTGATAAGCTTGCTGTTAAAGGGTTGTCGCTTGCTTTGCGTAAAGGACAGTGTTTTGGGATGCTTGGTCCCAATGGGGCAGGGAAGACATCCTTCATCAACATGGTGAATATCTCATCATATCCTTGTTCTTATTTATGTTGTTTCATCAGAATAGCATTTAGGAAATTACTACCCTCTGTTTCAGATTGTTAGGCGTCTTACCGGAGGGGTAGGACGCCTTAGAATTTGTAACGGAGGCAGTATTACTTATGGTATCTCTTGCATCAACACTTTAACTTAGTTTTATTTTCGACATGAATCAATTAATAATTAAATTTCTCCATTTTCCTCGTAATGCAACAGTGTGAATAAAGTAATAAACCAATAACAAATACACTTTTTGCACCAATTTATCTTTGCAGATGATTGGTCTAGTGGAACCAACTTACGGAACTGCCTACATACATGGGATGGATTTGAGAAGAGATATGGATGAAATATATGCAAACATCGGTGTATGTCCGCAGCACGAGTATGATCACAAGTGGCTAGTTCTAGCATTTCTTTTTCTGAATATGGTTTTGTCAGTGATCCCATGACAACAGAAAAAAAAATGTTCAATGTGTGTGCAGTTTGCTGTGGGAGACTCTGACAGGAAGAGAACATCTAATGTTCTATGGCCGACTGAAGAATCTCACAGGTGCTGCTCTACTGAAGGTAGTTTAATTGAAGCCATGAACAAGAAAAATGAAATTAAACATGTAAAATTACAGGACTAGATACTCTGATACTACTTCATACCAATAGAATTGCAAATGTTCTGTCCATCTGTTCTACACATGACACTCCAATCAATCCTATTTATCTGATTATCAGAATTTTCTTTGATCCAGGCAGTGGATGAATCCCTGAAGAGCGTAAATCTGTTCCACAGCGGTTTCGGCGATAAATCTGTGAGCAAGTACAGCGGTGGCATGAAAAGAAGGCTTAGCGTCGCCATCGCACTGATCGGCAACCCAAAAGTAATTCATTCCCCTCCACAAATCTCTCAAAATTCTTCAGATGTAACTGTCTTTCATTGTTCCCAATGCTGTTGATCAGGTTGTTTACATGGACGAACCGAGCACCGGATTGGACACGACATCGAGGAGCAATCTCTGGAAGGTCATTAAGCGAGCAAAGAAGAACTGCACAATCATTCTCACCAGTAATTAACATCCTTTTCTTGTCTAATGTTTAATTTACAGTCTTACAGCTATATTTGCACCTGCATTAGATATGAACACTGAACATTTCAACTCCATGGAGGATTAATTAATTATTAATCCTCCTCCCCTAATCTTTAATTCCAGCTACATACATATGCAGACTCCAATATGGACACAAATTAACAACTACTAGTAGAGACCTGAATATACATGAACACTGAACATTTCAATTTCAGCACATTCCATGGAAGAGGCAGAGATGCTCTGCGACCGCGTCGGCATCTTCGTGGACGGCAACTTCCAGTGCCTTGGAACTCCAAAAGAGGTAGTAACAAAAATTCAGTCAAAAAAAAAACAACCGCAGATTTTATTTTATTTTTTTTGAAAGGGGAACCGCAGAATTTATCAATTCATATAAATCAATGCAATTAAGAAATTTGTGGGATTTGCGTGCAGCTGAAGGCGAGGTACGGAGGGGTGAGGGTGCTGACGATAACGACGGCGGCGGGGGCGGAGCAGGAGGAGGCGGTGGAGCGGGCGGTGGCGAGGCGGTGCCCGGGGGCGGCGAAGGTGTACGGCGTGGCGGGGACGCAGAGGTTCGAGGTGCCGCGGCGAGGGGGGCTGGACGGCGTGCTGGGCGCGGTGGAGGCGGCGCGGCGGGCGGCGCCGGTGCAGGCGTGGGGGGTGGCGGACGCTACTCTCGAGGACGTCTTCGTCCGCGTCGCCACCGACGCTAGAGCATTCCACGTCCGTCGCGACTGCTAACTATCTAGCGGTCGGAGTGGCCGTAGCTTAGCTAGGCAGCGGACAATGGTTGTTGCGGGTGCACGCACTGTGGAGGGGTGATTTCTCGTGTTCTTTAGGGTGAGTGGGTGACATTCTGCGAATTGTACAAAACTGATTTTTGTTTGCAATAACCAATAAGGCAAGAAGAGTATTGGGACATGAGCAGTGGTATAATATTATTTATAGAAAATAAAAAATATTAATCTATTGTATTCTCTGCTCTAGGTATACATTGATTTTTATGGGGTATATATATATTTTTTTAAAAATGAGCCGCACAAGAATGTACGGATTTCATATATTAATATAGAAGGAAAAAATACAAACTATAGACACGGAAGACTATAATCCGAAAAAGAAAAAACCACCACACCACACGTTTACAACCATAGTCAGAAGCAAAGCACTGACAGAAAAAACACACCCTCAACGGTAATGGTTCTACGAAGACGGCGCCTCCAAGAAGGGGAACGACACCGAAAGACGCCACCATCGCCTGTCCCAAATAGCCAGGACAAGGTTTTCACCCGAGAAACCATTATGGAAACATGAAAAAACAATGCAACGCCCCAAGAGGAAAGTGGCGCCCGTAGGCGTCACCATTGCCGGCCAAAAGGCTAGGCTTTCGTCTGTTAACATCTCATCTACTCGTGTCGAAGGAACTGTCAGGCTTGGCCACAACCACCACCTGCAACCTTCAATGCTCAGCCACTACTCCAGCTCCTTGTCGCCGACTGGCCAGCAAGAGAGATCTCGACAACCGACGTGCTCCTGAACCATCCACGCAGTTGGGTTAGATGGGGAGAGGGTGAGAGAAGAATGGATCCCCTCTTCCCCCATGCTAGCCCGTTTGACATGGCCATCTTTTGTCCACAAAGGCACCGTCGCAAGAGGACGAAAGTCTGGAAACGAGCTCGCCGCAAGCCTGAAACACCCGCCTGGTGGCACACCCGACGACTCCACCTTGGTCTGGATACCCGTGTCACCCTCGGGTCGCCAAAACGCCTCGACATCGCCTTGCCGCCATCTACGCCGTGCCGATGACAACCCCACCCAAAACAAAGCCGAACCCACCAAAGGATATCGCCAGTCGTAGCAGACCCAAAGGCGACAGAAGCAGATCGCAAGCGACGCCGGACACGCCGTGTGTGCCTCTCCGCGCCTCTAACTCCGCCAGGGCCCCTCGCCACCTGGCCTCCGTGCCGCACCTCCACGGGCCACCTCGCCACATCCGCTTGGGGATCTGAACGCTTTCCCCTAGATGTAGCAGGCCAGCAGCCGCCCAAAGTAGAAGCGCCTCGGTTCTGTAGCAACCAACCGTCACGCGGCGCCAAACATTTCCGGATCCGACGAAGGGGAGCCTGATTTGCCAAGGTCATCCATACCACATGCACGAAGACCCGTCCTTGCTGCTGCAGAAGGCAAAGTCGCCTCGAAGCAAAGCCGCTGTTGTCGTCGCCGCCGAAGTGACCGCAGGTGCCTAAAATGGCCGAAGAGGGGCCAGATCTGGCAACGGCCGCCACCGCACACGCCGTCGACGTCGCCGCTGTCCTCCGTCGCTGAACGCGGTTGGGCGCCGCCTGCTAGCACCGTCGCAAGCTCGCCGTTGACCGGTGACCGCCTTCGCGTCGTCGCCATCCCACCGTCGCTGCCGGCCCCTGCCAGCGCCCCCGGCCAGATCTGGCCAAGGGGGCCACCGTGCAGTAGGCCGCAACGGCCGCCCGTGAACGTGGGGACGCAGGATCTGAGCCCCCCGGCCATGTCCGCCGCCAGCCTCCTCCGGTGCGCCGTCGTCGTCGCCTACTCCAGCGCAGTGTGGACATCGGTCGACGTCGCCGTCTCCCCACACACATAGCTCGCCGCTGCCGCATGTTGTACGCCCGCTCCCATGCTACCTAGCCGCCACCGCCAGCGAGCCCCGTCGTCGTGGACGCCACTGTGTCCCCAAGGGCGGCAGATCCAGCCCCGTCGACGCCGGATATGGCCGCCGGCGACTGCCTCCTCTCGGCCAGTGGCACTCCCCTGCCAGTGGGCGCGAGCAAGAGGGCAAGAGAGCCCTGCCGCCGCCATCCTAGCAGCTGAATGGCTTTGCCGGCGGCCGCTCCGGTAGCGGCGAGACGGGAAGGAGACGAGGAAGAGAGTGGAGACCCTGGCGAGCATCGCCGCCCGTGTCGCCCGAGGGAGAGGGGCAACACGGGGGAGGTGTTCTATGGGGGTATATATAGAATTACACAGGAGAGAGACCTTGGAATATACGGCAAGTTATAGTAGTTTTATCTCTATAGGATTCTAATATATCTCTAGTACTCCATCTGTCCCATATTATAAGGGGAAAAGTCCATTTAACCCCCTGAACTCTTATGTTTCTAAATCACACCCTCAACTCTTAAAACTATGCAAAATACCCCCTCGAGTGATTTTAACTATTTTTTTGGCCATGTGACGCTGATGTGTTGGTGCATTTAGCTAAAAAAGTATAAAAAATAGTGGGGCCCACATGTCAGTGTTGCTCCCTATTCTCTCCCTCTCTTCTCCCTCACCCGTCACTCTCCTTCTCTCCTTATTCCTCCACTCTCTCTCATATGCGTCATGGTAAAATGGACTCTTTTCTTTTTTATATACTTCTTGGGGCTAATTGGACCGATATGTCAGCGCCACGTGGTCAAAAACTAGTCAAAACCACTCGAGGGGGTATTTTGCACGGTTTTGAGAGTTGAGGGGTGTGATTTAGACAAACATAAGAGTTTGGGGGTTAAATGGACTTTTCCCTATTATAAGGGATGTGAATTTTTTGTTTGTAACATTTGACCGTTCGTATTATTAAAAATTATTAGTGTAGATATAAAAAAGATAAGTCATGCTTGAAGTACTTCATAATCAAAACAAATAGTATTTCTAAAATTTTTTGATTAAGACGAAGGGTCAAATATTGCATAGAAAAACCCGATTCAAATCCTTTATAATATGGGACGAAGGGAATATTTATTTAAGACTCCATTATCTCTAACCGAACGCTCCATCCTTTCGTAAATGTTTGATGCCGTTGATTTTTTTATATATGTTTGATCGTTCGTCTTATTTAAAAAATTTATGTAATTATCAATTATTTTTGTATCATTTGATTTGTTTTAAAATATAATTTTATGTTGATCTATAGTTTTAGAAATAAAAGTTTTTGAATAAGACGAACGGTCAAACGTGCGTCAAAAAATCAACAGCGTTATATCGTATCTCTCTCACATCATTACACACTTATGTTACACATACACGTATATAACTTTGTCTTGAGACATGTTTCAAGAGATGAAACCAACAACAAATTATGAATTTCACTATATTCTTATTGAAATCGCACCACACATGTGTATAATATGAGTGCACATTGATATTTGGACCCATGCAACTAAGATTAGGTTCCATCTAGGCGTAGGATTGGTGGATGGATATCGGTTTTTTGTTGTGTAGTTGTCTATCTTCGGGTCATCTCTAGATGATGGAAATTAGATAAGAATGAGACTCGGCTCCATCACCACTTCCTTCCCAATTTTAGTAATCAGATGAGATTAGTTGGTGAAGAAGAATTTTACCAGGTGCACATCGACACGCTGGTGTCAAAAGGCTGCCATGGGGATTTGCTCGAATGATTCACGATTTATGACTTTTCGAGAACAATGTCTCTAGGGATATAGGGAATATACCACGGATTGCGCTATTTTGCTGGTGGTGGACAACCTAACCCATATAACAGTGCTCCTTCAATGAGAACAAATTGAATATGGATCAACACCATTGATCGTGGAGAAGCCACCTATCATGTTATTGGTAATCAATATGTGGTATCTACAGCGGTAGTGGTTTTCTTCGTGATTGATAACATTGGTTATGATCAGCTGAAGCAAGTTCGATAGTCTCGATTAGTCATGAGAAGGTTAACTTTAAATCTTCTGAACATGTAGATGTTGGACCCATATGTTGTTTCCGATGAGCTCTCAACAACTGAAATGTGCAACGAGAACTACTCCCTCCGTTCTTAAATACAAGACGTATTTCAATTATATACGGTCTATAATACTTTACTTTCGTCATTAATTCATTCAATAATAAATTATAAAAACTATAAAATTTACATCATATGTTTCAAGATAACATGAAGAATTTCATTAATAAATAAAAATACACCCAACCAACATCATATAAAAACACATTCAAATACAAATCTAATTATATCACATGTATAACGCTAAACATCAATATGGTTAGTTTAATTATTAGTCAAAACTTTTAAATATTGACTTTGCGGAAAAATAAGGATTTATATTAAAGAACGGAGAGAGTACTGAACTAGTGAGATGATATAATGGAGTCTGCAAATCAAGGGTGAATTTCGAACTGAATCTCCGTGCACTTTTCTGTCACGCTAGGGCTGACTAACTCATTGTAAAGGCATCTATAAATGAATTTCGTTAGGTTTCTCTTCCAATAAATAAAATATGCACTAGGTAGGGACAATTATACTTGTCAATGAACACTATTGGTATTTTAACTTTGAACATTCATCCTTTTTTTCAATAATTTTCTAGAGTCCGTTTCAGCTTGGCTGCTTTCTTGTTTTTTTGTTAGCATGCTTTTTAAAATACTAAACTATGAGTTTCCTATGAATACTTTTTATATAGAAGTTGCTAAAAAAATCAATTAAATCCATTCACTCATATTGTAATCATTTTTTTCTGCGTGCGGCTAATAAGCCAAAGCCAACAAAGCAGCCTTACAAAAGGTGCAACTGTCCTGCCTAATTTTCCCTTTTTTGAAAGAGAGGGGGGGGGGGGATTAGGTTCCCACATGAATCGTTTCATTAGAGATGATCCAAAAGCGGATGAGGTACAAGATTACAAGAAAGGATTACGGATTCATTAAAACTGAAGAGAACAGTCCCTTCCACTTGGTGCTGTGATTGAACCCATAATAAGATGGCTGTCATTCTTAGATTTATGACGATGTTTTGATTTGGCAAAGAAAAAAAAACAAAATCAAATACACCGTGACTACGTTTTAAAATCTATACAATCATCTGTTTGTGAAGTTCTGATCATACATGCACATGCTAGCGAAATGGTACTGTGCCTAACTCATTTACTCAAGACTGAGAAAAACAGAGTATGGTAATAATAGCATATCTATGATGTTAAAGTAGCATATCTATGAGAAAAACATTCAACTAATAGACGTCCATCTCTATGATGGCGTGTATATAGATTGCCCTGAGTCGTACTGCATAGGAAACATCTGACGTATGTGTTAATTATCTGCTAATTAATGCTTACAATTGTAGCGGTAATCTTCGATCCAGTGAGACACTGAGACCCGCAACGTATGTTTGGCATCGTCTAATCCATTTCATTTGTTGACTATGTACGTTGAACATAAAATGGATCAATTACAAAAATAGTATTTTTTTATTTTTTTAAGTCAATGACATAAATTCAAAGTTGATCTCATATCGTTTCATAGCCAGTTAACAATTTTTAATTTCTGCTACATTTGTTTTCGTTTCTTTATCCGTCGCGTGTTTATCTGGCTTGTTTGCCGTTGCGGTCTTGCGGATAGGCACGGGCGTACGAGTAAACGCGTAGTGAAACAGCGGCCTAACAATTTCAGGATTTGCCACCATCTCCTTGTACACGCCAGTACGCCACGCGCGACGAGTTCGGCCATTAAAAAGTGGGGGAAATTCTTGGAGGGGCCTAGGCGACGCAACCGTCGCCAGTTCGACGATCTCATCCATTCCGCCGCCGCGCACCTCCGGAGATTTCGTATCGTCGAGGTAAGCAAAAACCTAGCCAGCTCTCGCTCTCTACCCTCTTCCATTCGGCGGCGGGGGCAGGGGCGGCGGCGTTTCTTGGGGTTTCCTCGTGTGATTTGTGGTTTTGTTCGTTATTTTGGTTTCTTGGATTCCACTCCCGTGGGGGGAAATTGGGCGGGTAATTTGGTCGCTCTTAGATTTGTGGTGTGGAGCGGAGTGGTTTCTTGATTCGACGGCCCCTTTGTTGGGTTTTGCTTGGGAATTGCGGTTGATTCTTGGCCGCGGCTTCAGTTGTTGGTGTTTCCACTGCCTGGGCGAATGGATTTAGGGCTTGATGTTCCGCGTGGGTGTAAAATTCGATGTGAGGTGTATCAGTCTGTCCACACTGCCTAGAAATTTCAGGAGGATTTTTCGAAGTCAAGTCAATCCCATCTTTTCCTGCTAGTAGGATAGAAGCAATCGACGTCGAACGGTACCCCCATTGAGCCACTTAAAAAAAGTCTCGACTGGTGTAGACTACAGAGTTGATTCCGGCAACTTGGCTGTATTATTTATTTTCTTTTTGTTGCGACGCGCAAATGATGACTGCTACTCGTTAAAGATTGTGACATTGTTAGTTGTTGCCTCGTCGTGTGGGGCCTTGTTTATAGTAGCCAGCGTAAGTTTACCTGGGTTTGCGTTGGCATAAATAATACTCATTCCAACTCATTCGCCGCCGTATATATAATAGTATCTGTCTATTGCCTATTGGGTAGTCTGTAGTGGCCAACAACATCCTGAATCAGCTTGCCTCTGCACTAAGTTGATCGGCACATGTAGGTTTTCATTTTACATTGATCTTATTCACCGCATTTTGTCTATGGTGAACTGCTACATCTGTTGCCATATTGTTGTTGGCACTTGAATGACTTCTTATGCTGTGATGTGGTAATCTTAGCCGTCTTCAGGACATGGTTGCGCGGTATAAGTTTAAGTTCTTGCCTTTGTAACATGCTTTGGAACAAGATATACATATTGTTCCCAGCTCTATTTAGTTAAGCTATATGAATTTTCAATTGTTCCGCTTTTCATTTTGAATGCATGGGGCAATCTATTGTACCTGAAAGATATCATCTTTTGTAGAGATCGCTTTATTTATTTAGTTCTAAAATACTATCCTTTATTTTTTCCACAAAAAAAAATACTATCCTTTATTTAGTGGAACACCATCTCTTCATATGGTACTAAAAACTTGAATCATGAATTTTAATTGGAGAAGTCAATATCAATTGCGCAAAACCCAAGATGGCAAAACATTCTGATGTTAGTATCTACTCCTGTTTCATTAGCATATAGCATCGTTTGTAACTCTCCATTTTTCCATTTCTAGATAAGCCATGGGTCAGGCACTCGGTTTGGTTCAAGTAGATCAATCAACAGTAGCCATCAAGGAATCTTTTGGGAAGTTTGATGAGATTCTTGAACCTGGATGCCACTTTTTACCCTGGTGCATAGGGAAGCAGATCGCTGGATATCTTTCCTTGCGTGTGCAGCAGCTTGATGTCCGTTGTGAAACAAAAACTAAGGTTTCCCCATTTTATTTTCATAACTCTTCTTTCTTTTATATTTCATGGGAAGCGTCTGTACAAATTGTTAAAGTCCTGCATTTTGTTCCGTTTGTTTGCTCCTGTATGTGCAAATACCTGTTTTCTCATTTCTCACTTAAGTGATACAAGAATGAAAGGAAATGTCAATAATGAATAAGCCCACCTTTTCTGCTTCTAGCTCTCTGATGATGTATACTGTTTTGTTGCTATCTGCAGGATAATGTCTTTGTCAATGTTGTGGCATCAGTGCAATACCGTGCTCTTGCTGACAAGGCATCAGATGCCTTTTACAGGCTTAGCAACACCAGGGAGCAAATCCAGTCGTATGTTTTTGATGGTAAGGTTCCTGTATGTTTTGAATACATCCATTGCATTTGCAGCTTACTCTTGTGGTTACCTGCTCTATGTTTTTTCCTCTATCGTTTGTTGCTAACAGAACTTTCTTCCTCATGTTCAGTGATCAGGGCTAGTGTTCCAAAGATGAATTTGGATGATGCATTTGAGCAGAAGAATGAAATTGCAAAAGCTGTGGAAGATGAGCTTGAAAAGGTTTTTGTTTATTAACTGGTGGCCATCTAGAGCATAACTGAATTTTATACTGACCGAATGCATATACTCTATGTTTCTGTAGGCAATGTCAATGTATGGTTATGAGATTGTGCAGACTCTGATTGTTGATATTGAACCAGATGAGCATGTGAAGAGGGCGATGAACGAAATCAACGCAGGCAAGTATTAGTTAAAACATCAATCATGTCAATTTCTATAGAGACATTATCTGGCTTGGTGTTTATGCTTAACATTTGATCCTGCATTGCAAGAAAGAACACAAAGTTCTTCTTTTTCAGAAATGAAACGAGGGTAAATGAGTGTGCATTCCCTTGAGTAGTATCTTCCTGAGAGTTGTCTGCTAGATGGTGCTTACCAATTAAAGCTCACCTATGGTTATGCTGTTTAGTATTATTAAATTTTTATACTAACACAGAAAAAAAATTGCTGCAATATTTTCGAATAGTTCTTGCTTTACATTTCCAAATTTTTTTTCAAATTATATTTAAGTTTTGTACTGTAAAAACATGTTTATGCTTGCTATATTTCAGTGAATTAGGACTGTGGATTATAATTTTATTATATATAGGTGTAAATCACATGTTGTGAACTTCGTGGAGACTTGCACCATAAAAGTAACACAGACACAAGTTAAAACTGTCAATTAAACATTTCGTTTTTTTGTTTGGACTGTAACATATGTTTAGGCAGTTTAGTACTACTAGTTTTTTAAGAGGAAAATTGTCTGTATGCCTGTAAATATCCTGGATGTCAACTTCTGTTAATTGCTTTTGTGATTTGATGCTACAGCTGCTAGGCTGAGGATGGCAGCCAATGAGAAAGCTGAAGCGGAGAAGATTCTTCAGATTAAGAGAGCTGAAGGAGATGCAGAATCCAAGTACTTGGCTGGTCTGGGTATTGCAAGACAGCGTCAGGCTATAGTGGATGGGCTGAGAGACAGTGTTCTTGCTTTCTCCGAGAACGTGCCTGGGACTTCTGCCAAGGATGTCATGGATATGGTTCTGGTTACCCAATACTTTGACACCATGAAGGAGATAGGAGCCTCATCCAAGTCCTCTTCAGTTTTCATCCCTCACGGGCCAGGTGCCGTCAAAGATATTGCTTCACAGATAAGAGATGGTCAGCTCCAGGCCAGGATGCTCTAAGAGGATGGAGGAGAAAGGATGTTCAGGATTTCCCAAGCATTACTGAAGTTGGTAATAATATACTATATCTACATATATATCCTTTATTGTGAGATAAAACTTAGGCAAAAGTAGTTCTATTTTGTAAGTACCACTTCAGTACCGTTTGTTCATAGTGCGTCCGGAGGTTATTTGCGATAAGTGTCGATAAACTTGAATTGCTTCTCTGTAAAAAATTCCTAAATAACCGGGCTGTTTGGAGTTATTTGCATTTGTAATCTGTGAATTCCTGCATTAGAAACATGAAAGTGCTCTTGAAATAATTCCCCTGTTCCTGTTTGTTTTTTCTGTGGATGTGGCACGAACTCGAGAGGAGAAAAGAATGCATTGCTTCACTTATTCAGCTGTACTGCTAATTCGTTTACAGCACATGCTGATTCAGTGATATAAATTTTGACCGACACTACGAATAGGAGCACATTCCTGTATAATAAATCCATCTTACATTCTTTTAGAAAATGTTAACTGATTTGGGTGTAAAATTTCCACCGACACATCAACATACGTAATCTCCCGCACCATTTTACAATGCGAATGACACTCAATTGCGCTACAAATTCGACATCACGGTCGTACTAACAACATTCAGTTCACCATAAGGAGGCAAAAGTTCTACAGCCAGTCTCCATTCAATCGCACAGATGTCACTAGCTGCAATGTCTGAAAATATTTGCTCTTGTCATTGCAAGAACTGCCTGAAAATCCCAGGCTTCCTCAGCCGCTCGCCGGTGGTGCAGCCTCTGCTTCTGGTGCTGCTGCAGCATTTGCCGTTGCCTCCTCGAGCTGGAGGAGTCGATCCACTATCTCCTGTTTCTTCGCCTTCAGGTCATCGATCTTGGCATCGATCTTCTCTAGCTTGGCCCTCAGCTTGGTCGTGTCCGTCGTCTCGTCGACCTTCTCCTTTTTCTCCTTGGTCTTTTCCTTCTTCTCCTTTTCCTTCACCGTTTTCACCTCTTCGGCATGTTCCTATGATGATGTACAATTCCATGCAAGAGTGCAAATGTTCAATCAGAATTTGTTGAGCATGGTACAGACTAAAGTGTGATTGATTCATATTTGTTTTTTTTTCCCTAAGCGTCAATGTATCACCTTGTGTTTTTTTTTCTTTGAAAACTAGTATTTATTATCTTCTTATCTTGTGAGTTGTGAGAATTGTCCTAGTTTAAGTCTCTTTTCTTAGGAATCTCACAAAATTGTGAGCGAAAATAAGTCTTGTACTGTCAAACTATTTTTTTAAAAAAGAATTATTACCTTGTCCTTTATCTCCTCCTTGGGATGTTCCTAGGTTACATCTGCAGCTTCCATCTGCATTGAGGGAGAAAAGAATGCAATGTTCACAAAATTAGCATGGAATCAACAGAAAAGCCAGTCATGTTTTCATATAATGGAGACATGAAGCTTCTCAAATCAAGAGATTAAAATGCACAGGAAATGGGAGCTTAGCTAGCTTGCCTTTCTGAAGAAACGTACAAAATTATCTGTGGTGAGATAGCTGTGAATGGCCCAGAGCCTTGACTCTTGTGGACAACAAATCCAATTTCAAGTAGTCTGGAATCTGGATATGTACAAACAATAATTGAATGCTATAATTAGGATAGTGTATGAATTTGGCCATGCTGTTGAGAGGATAAGAGTGAAAGTCTCATTCAGCTAATAATAGCATCAATATTTTCTGCAGTACTAGCTAGCAAGAAAACCTTCTTGGCTATCTATTCCTGTTTAACTAAAACTGTTTTATAATGTCAACCACCTATATATCAATCATAAATATACCAAGCATGAACAAATTATAAAAGAACCAGCAAACTGAGAGATGGAATGGGATAATTCTATGAAATGCATACAAAGTAAAAAAACATATATCCAAACATGATACATGAGATCATCACAGGACGAATTAAAAGAAGAGTTACAAGAATTAACTCTAAGAACGATACCATTGATGCCATATGGGTTATAAATTGGCGGTACTCAATCTTGACTTAAAAGACCAAATCTGTATAGCTCATGTACTACATCTTAATGGAGTACATGCATGTAAGACCGTTACAAAATGAAATTAAAGATAAAGAGTTACAAGAACCAACTCTAAGAAAGTTGCTGTATTGAAGTCATGGGCTCCAAGGAACTGTCAATCCTTTCTTCGGTCGGTGATTCATTATTCATAAGGTGATGGGCTTCCAGGCGCCTCTACACAGCAAGGGGATACCCTATTCGGAATTGAGTGACTAGTGGATTAAGAATCCCATATTTGGTGTCAAAATGAACTAAAACGACATGTTATATATCACGGCAATTTTATACTTAACAATAAAAAAAGAATCAATAAAAAAATACACCACCTAAATCTAGCATATACACAAGGGAGGAAGTAAAAGGCTGTAAAGTAATACACTGAGCATGCCCGACCGAGAGCTCCGTCCCTCCCACCACCGCCACCCGGCGGCCAGTCACTCCGACGGCCGCCGGCCAGTAAACAAGCCTCAGTTTGGTTCGTGGCGCGATGCTGTCGTGCACGGTAAGTCAAGAGCAGCGATTCAAGACAAGGAAGCGGACGGTTGGACCACGGTGAGCAGAAAAAGAACCCCGGCGCATTCAAGGCGATACCATGAAGACCAACCACCCAGGACAAGCGCGTTGAAGACGGAGAGGAAGACGATACCACGCTGGCTGCTGGGTCGCTGCTTTAAATGTCTTGGGCTGGGTCACCGCAAGACGGAGTGTAAGGGAGCAACCACATGCTTTAACTGCTGGTACCCAGGCCATCTCGCAAAGGAGTGCCCAGAGAAGGAAGCCGGCAAGGAGCGACGAGCAAGAACCGAAGACCAGGTCGACGCGCGTCGGCCGGAAGACAGAGAGAGCGTCGCGGCGGCAGCTACGACTGCGGCAGTTTCAAGCAGCACTACCGAGGCGAAGAAGAAGTCGGCGGCCATGAACACTGGCTACCAAATCTCCGCCGCCAAGCCGTTTCAGCATCTCGAGGAGGTGTACACCAGCGAGCCGTGCGATCGCCCAGACGTGGGTCGCTGTGACATCCCCTGGACAGCGGGCATGGCGCAGCGTGAGCTGTGGCTTCGAGACCACGCCATCATCGCTTTGGTGCTGGGCGACAGGCCGGACGTGTCACCGGTGGATTTGGTCGCGGCCATACATCATCAAGCGGGCGTCAATCCCGCGAACTTCAGGGTGGAGGTCTCCGGCATCGACGACTACCTCATCACTTTCCGCCACATGCGTGAACGCGACCACGTCCTGCAGCGCTCCCATGACATCTCCGCCAATCATGCTCCCGTTTCCTTCCGGCGCTGGACGCGGCTCATCGGCTCCGAACACACCGACATCAAGTTCTTCACCAAGGTGACTCTCGACGGCCTGCCCGCCCACATGTGGGAGCGCGAGGCCGTCCAACTGAT
>CM002486.1:12512562-12578521 GCA_000325765.3 Leersia perrieri
GAGGTGTGGAACACAATCAAATTGTTGCCCAAGGAAAAATCCCCCGGCCCAGACGGTTACACAGGCCTTTTTTACATTCACTGTTGGTCAGTGATCAAGGCAGATGTACTGGCGGCCCTACAAAAGTTTCATTCAGGAAACACCCAAAACCTCATGTACCTGAACACAGCAATCATCACACTACTGCCAAAAAAAGAGACACCGACCATGCTGAAAGATTTCAGGCCGATAAGTTTAGTTCACAGTTTTTCTAAGCTGGCAACAAAAATCCTTGCGACAAGACTAAGCAGAAGGATGAATGAACTAGTACACTTCTCACAGACGGCTTTCATACAAAACAAATGCATTCATGAGAATTTCATCTTCGTTCGAGGGCTGGTATGACGATTCCATCAACAGAGGAAGCAAATGATGCTAATCAAGTTGGACATCACTAAAGCTTTCGATACCGTGCATTGGCCTTTCCTGTTAAAAATGCTCAAGCACATGGGTTTTGGAAATAGATGGAGAAGCTGGATTTCAGCACTGCTGCTGACGGCAGAAACAACGGTGATGGTCAATGGTGAACAATCTGAAAGCTTTAAGCCGGCAAGAGGATTGCGTCAAGGAGATCCTCTTTCTCCACTCTTGTTTGTCCTGATGATGGATGTCCTACATGCCTTGCTAGTTCAGGCAGAGCACAATGGTCTTTTCACAAAAATGAACACAAGGCAATCGATCCCGTGCGATTCAATGTACGCTGACGATGTCATAATTTTCGTTCGGCAAACAGTACAAGAAGCCAGAGCCATCAAAACAATCCTGGAGGTGTTTGGACAAACGGCGGGCTTAAAGACCAACATGAACAAAAGCACGGTGACACCCATACAAGGCACACATGAGAATTGGGAAGAGATCAACAACATTCTGGGGTGTAAGGTGCAGAATTTCCCAATAACCTATCTTGGCTTTTCACTGTCGCTGAGAAGACCCACAAGACCTGAAGTCCAACTGGTTCTAGATCGTCTATCAAAGAAGGTAGCTGGTTGGATAACCAAGTTTCTATCGCCTGATGGAAGGCTGAGATTGATCAAATCAGTCCTCTTAGCACTGCCTATACATTTGCTCTCAGTCATGGAGCTACCCAAATGGTCTATGAAGGAGATAAACAAAAGATGTCGAGCATTTCTTTGGAAGGGTCAAGAGGAGGTTAGCGGGGGACATTGTTTGGTTGCTTGGAAAGACGTATGCACGTCGACAGATCTTGGGGGCTTGGGAATCAAAAACCTGGAACTTTTTGGGCAAGCTCTCAGATTAAAATGGTCATTCTTGAAGACTGAACAAGTTGGAAGACCATGGACTCTTGTGTCGAGGCAAGAAGAACAACTGCGGAAAATGGCAGAAGTGGTCATCGACTACGATTGTGGCAATGGTCAGCAAATTGTCTTCTAGCAAGATAATTGGTTGCAAGTGGGACAGATACAGAGTGCTTTCCCTCGGTTAGCATCTTATCTGAAAAAGACAACAAAAATAACTGTCCAGCAGGCACTTCAGAACAACAAATGGATCAAAGATCTACAAGGCAACTTGTCAGTTCAGGCTATGGAAGAATACTTACAATTGTGGGACATCATCCAGACTGTAGCCTTACAAAATGAAGTACCTGACACAGCAAGATGGAAGCTGACCACTCATGGACACTACTCGGCTGGAACGGCTTATGATTTGTTCTTCATCGCAAGAACGAAATCTCCATACAACCAGTTCATTTGGAACATAAGAGCACCATCGAGAATCAAAATTTTCATGTGGCTACTACAGAGAGAGAGGTGCCTAACAGCGGACAACCTACAGAAAAGGAATTGGCCTAATGACCCTAAATGCTCGCTTTGTTTTGTCTCAGATGAGGACTGCAATCATCTCTTCAGAGTTTGCTGGACAACCAACAGAATCTGGAACTCACTTAGGGATTGGGTGAAGGTCAATTTCCCCCTGCCAGGGGACACAAGCATGCTGCTTTTCGAGTGGTGGATGGTGGCAAGACAGTGTTTCCAGACGAGCTACAAGAGCGCCTTTGATAGCTTGGTCTGCCTAACTTGCTGGATAATCTGGAAAGAAAGAAACAATAGAGTTTTCAACAACTGTCACAAAACCGTTGAGCATATCTTCTTCGAGATCACTAAAGAAATCAGAGTTTGGAAGGAGGTCGGGGTCCTCAGAGATAATGGTTAAAGTTTAACTGTAATACACAACCATGTGATGTCTGATCTGACCGGTGATTGAGTTCTAACTTGATCACCAGTCCACGACAGTTTAATGTCGTGTTTTTTCTTGTAATTTTCTCCCCTATTCTTAATAAAATTCAGGTCGCCGCTTTTGGCCGACCCGGCCAAAAAAAAAACAAGGGAGGAAGTAGTTGTTGCAAATACTTACACCCAAATCTAGATGATTCTCTAGGTTGTTTTTCTCTCCTAGTTAGTACTATTAATCCTACACCTTTTTGCATGCTAACCAACAACAGCTTAGATGCGGATGAGAGATATGAAGCGAGGGAGAAATGAGATGGAAAAGAGAGAGGAATGCGGGGGAAAGGGGGAGAGAGAGGATCAACTGATCAGGGCATCAGGCCAGCAGAGCGCAGGGAAAACCGAGCTGGAAAAGGCCAAAGCAACGGAGCGCCCGGCCCAGGCCCAGGCCCAGGCCCACACCACCCCTAGGTGCAATCAACATACCAAAGCCCAAAACTACCCTGTACACGTGGCGGCCCAAAAAAGCAGCAGTTCGTTCCTCTTTAGCCGTCAGTGGCGGCGGCGAGGGGCATCCCCCAATTCCCACTCCACTACTCCAACTCCACTCGCCGCAGTCCCCACCACTCCGCCGCAAACGCCACCCGCCGCCGCTGCGAAAAAAATGGCGGCCTCGCCGGAGCAGTTCCGGGGGCAGGCGCGGCTTCCGCGGTGCGCCTCCCCGCTACGCTACGACCTCATCCTCCGCCCCGACCTCTCCGCCTGCGCCTTCTCCGGCTCCGCGGCCGTCGCCGTCGCCGTCTCCGAGCCCACCCACTTCCTCGTCCTCAACGCCGCCGAGCTCGCCGTCGACCCATCCTCCGTCCGCTTCCAGGTAGGCACGACGGACGAACCATCTATCTGTGTGCGTGTGTGTGTCTATGGGGTTCCGCGTCGTGCGTTTCAGGGGGTCTCATCTGTTGTCGTGGTTGTAGGATTTGGTGCCTTCGGAGGTGGTCCAGTTCGAGGAGGACGAGATCCTTGTCGTCGGGTTTGATCGGGATCTTCCGATCGGGGAGGGCGTGCTCAGGATGGACTTCACTGGGACGCTCAACGATCAGATGAGAGGCTTCTACAGGAGGTATAGAGTTGCTATTTCGTCCAGATATTAGTCTAAAGGTTTGATCATGCGCACGGCCTAGGAATCACTGATATACGGTGCTGGTACCTCGACACAGAAAGGGGATATGGAATTTTCCGGAGATATGGACATGCTGATACTCATGCATTTATTTCACTATAAGGAAAATGTCCTATAAGGTGGCAAGATATTCAGATTACATTGGTGAGAAATATGGGAGTATACTAATCAAAATATGAAATAATGGAATTACAATTGAAGTGCTGGATTTTTCTTTTAGTTTGATACTTCATTTGGTTCTTATGAGTGATGATGGGCTCCATAAAATGAAACTGTGTGTCGGTCGGTAGGGCAGTTTGCCAAAGTATCGGATTCTTAGCAGGAGCAGTTTGTTATTTTGGGTAATTAGATGAGGTGTGGAGTTGATGCCATTTGCAGTTTCAGGTGCCATGCTTCGAATGGCAAATTCATTTGGAAACTGCAAGTGTGCGTTTGGAAGCAATCAACAGGAGTGGCACATGAACTTTAACAACAAGGGCATTAGGGGTGTCTGATTTGCAACTTGTCGCAATGCTTGTTGTGCTAGGAGCACTGAATAGTATCTATATCTGATTTGGTATATTCCTAAATAGTACAGTGACCAAGATCTCAGGATTTTTTGGATGTGAGCTTGGTTTACGATCTGGTCATGATCAACCCAATCTTTGCTACTAAAATGGTCTTTATGAAACTTAAAATGAACCATTGCGGTCTTCCTATGATCCTGGTCTCCTGAAAAACATTTCATATATGTTATCGGTAGAATTTTCTACTCACCGTATTACCATAACATCGTCTAGCTTGCACTGTTTTTCAGGCCCTATGCAGCATTACCATGTGTATATCCATCTTGATAATGCACTTAGTGATTATGGTTTTTGCTGGCATGTTGTAATATTGCAGGAATTGGATAGCCAACATAGTTAGTGGATACTCCCTCCATCCCCTTTTATATGATTGCAACAGTTTGATTTAAGTATTACAACATGTCTTTGTGACATCATTTCACCAAGATTCATGATTGGAAATTTGGAATATGATGTATAATCAATTAAGAAGTTAATGACTATAACTACATCTGGAACCAGATTTTATCTTCTTCATTTTTGGTAACAAAACTGTATTACATGGCATAATTGGTGTATTTGCACCTGCTGTACTTTCTTTATATCTTTGCAATCTATTTGTAATGCATTGGGGTTGGTGTTTGATTGCAGCAAGTATGAGTACAAGGGGGAGTCTAGAAACATGGCAACGACACAATTCGAAGCTGCTGATGCAAGACGATGCTTTCCATGCTGGGATGAGCCAGCTTTTAAGGTGGTTAACAGGCTACATTGTTGTTTCTTAGGAATGTTTTAATGTAATTCAGACAGGAATATATAGTAAGAAAAGAAAATTCAGTTTGCACTTCTAATTTTTCCACTGGTCTAACCTCCTTATATTTTCATGGTCCTTGCTCTTTATAATTTGGAAGATCTCAGATGAATTATCTAAAATAACCTTTTGTCTTGCCTGGGTGCTTCTATTTTTAGGCTAAGTTCAAGCTAACACTTGAAGTTCCATCGGAGTTGGTAGCACTATCCAACATGCCAGTAATTAAGGAGACAGTTCATGGGCCTCTCAAGACTGTCTACTATGAGGAATCGCCACTCATGTCAACTTATCTAGTGGCTATAGTTGTTGGTTTATTCGATTACATAGAGGGCTCAACATTAGGAGGTAAAAGTTCAGTTTTCATGTCCATTATTTACTCTCTTTCATTCAAAGTGTTTTATATTGCCCTTCTTGCCCTGGTGTGTATACATATTTTAATTGGCTTCTTAATTTAATTCAGGCACCACAGTTCGTGTGTATACTCAAGTTGGCAAGAGTAACCAAGGAAAGTTTGCACTGGATGTTGGAGTGAAGTCACTGGATCTCTTCAAAGAGTAAGCTTCTAGTCTAGTTTTGCTTCTAATCTTTATTTCTAAAGATGAGGCAGTATACTATGAGTAAGCATGCCAATGGATGGTACCTATTTCGCTAGAATTACTAATGATGTTTTTTTTTTCTCAGTTATTTTGACACTCCCTACCCACTACCTAAGTTGGATATGGTTGCTATCCCTGATTTTGCTGCTGGAGCTATGGAGAACTATGGGTTGGTCACTTACAGGGAAACAGCTTTACTTTATGATGAGCTATTATCCTCAGCATCCAATAAACAACAGGTTATGCCTATATATACCTTTATCAACTTCATTTGTTTCTATTACTACTGGAGAGTTAGTCTTATGAATGCTTCTATATTTATGACCAGGTAAACTAATCTTTTGTTAAAAAAACATTTGTTCTCTTTAGGTAGCAATCACTGTCGCACATGAATTGGCTCATCAATGGTTTGGCAATCTTGTAACTATGGAGTGGTGGACTCACTTGTGGCTAAATGAGGGTTTTGCTTCCTGGGTAATCAATCTATTTGAGAAATTACAATATTTTCCCATTGTTGTGTATCTATCAGTTAATTATTCCATATGTTTCAATAGGTGAGTTATTTGGCGGTGGAAGCATTAATTCCAGAATGGAATAACTGGACACAGTTCCTTGATGAGACAACCTCTGGTCTCAGACTGGATGCACTTGCCGAGTCTCATCCTATTGAGGTAAGTTTTTTTAGTATGCTTTGGCAAAGTTACTGAAAAGGGTTCGTTAGAATTTTAGTAACCATTATGTAGGATAAGAAGCATAATTTTGAATACTGCACAAATTTGTATTATATATGGAAGTACATTAGGAGTACATGAAAGCAGTAATATAAGTTAATTGTAGGGATGCAAATTTTGCATGCATCATTACAGAACAACCAAGTTCTGATACTTTAAATATCTCATCTTAAACTATTCAGATAATGATACCTAGAATTTAGATTTGTTATTTTAGAGAAACTCTTTTTTTTTTTGCGAGTGTATTTTAGAGAAACTCGAATCTGTCAATGTGCTGTCATGCATTGTTCACTATTTCTGTCGTCACAGCATTTGCACCTTTGTCTCCCTTATTAACCTGGCTAATTTGGTATGTTTGTTCAGGTTGACATAAACCATGCATGTGAAATTGATGCAATTTTTGATTCCATAAGCTATGATAAGGGTGCCTCCGTCATTCGAATGCTGCAAAGTTACCTTGGTGCAGAGCGTTTTCAGGTTAAATGTTCTTCGTTCTCATTTAAAGAATTTACCCGAATATTTGTTTCTGTAATGGTCCAGCATCTCCTGCTGCTATTGTTTATCGCTTGCTCTTCAATTGTCACTCTATACACACATTTATGTTTATATCCTACACAAACAACTCAGCGTTAGATGTCTCTACTGTACAGATATACTAATGTACTGCATTTTGACATCAGATTAACCGAGAAGATTTTGTAAGTAGAAATATTAAAGTGCATTGTAACTGTTTGCTTTAACATTGTTGCTGATCATATTGTGAGTATCTACTGAAGAATTGCTTGAGTTTTGGTTTTACTTTTCTTAGTTTTTGTTTATTCTTTCCAGTAAAAAAGGTAACATCCTAGAATGGATGCTTTCAAGGTGTCAATCCATACCAACTTTGACCAAAGGCCGTAGAATATATAGTTTGGGTTTATGAAAATGATGTGATCATGTGAGTAACATGAAAGATAATCATAATTTGTTTATACCAAAGATCAACCAGAAGATCGATCCTGCTTTACTATAAAGCCAAGATAAGAGTCTTTACAGGAAAACAAGTTAAAAAAGATTTGTAATTTTACAATTATAGTTTTTTCAAATATGTATGTAATATCACAATTATTTAGTCTGCTGCAGTGCTGATTTTGTGATTCTTTACTCTTTCAGAAAGCTTTGGCATCATATATAAAGAAGTATGCTTACTCGAATGCCAAAACAGAAGATCTATGGGCTGTTCTTGAGGAGGAAACTGGGGAGCCTGTTAAGGATTTGATGACTACGTGGACTAAGCAACAAGGATACCCTGTTATCTATGCGAAACTGGATGGACATGATTTGCACCTTGAACAGGTTTTCTGGCAGATTTCTCATTGTCATGTCATACCAACATACACGAAGAACTGAGTATTTGCATACATGGGCTTTTGCCTTAATCCATTGCTTTATACTTTGTCCAATCTAACATATAAGTATGTTTGGCCATGTGCATAAGAACTTGGAAAGTAGCAAAATGTTGTTGTTCCCTCCTTGTGAACACGAGCCATTTATTCATGAGAGTAGTGGCTTTCACCTAGCAAGGAAATAGAGGGATAAAAGAGACAAAACTGCCTCAAAATTCTATGATGACTTATACACAGAGAAAGATGAGAACACTTTTTGACATTGGATTAGAGTTTTGGCTACCTTACAGCTGCACACCTGTTCAGGATTGCTTGTTTATGGAACCTTTGTGTTTATTCATACATCTAATCTCATATTAGTTTGTTTCTTTTGTTTTTAATTTCTCGTGATTAAGTAGAGGTCATAAGCTTTCCTCAAAAACAATTTTAGGACTGTTCCTTTGATCAGAAACTCAGAACCATAATAACTGAAAAATGAGAATATCATAATGTGCTTTCCTTTTCATGCTATTTTTCCAGTATTCATGTATGGTCTGCCAATGACTTTATTCACAAGTGTATGTTTGTATTTTATTTTTTTTCTCAAAAGCATCAAATATCTGTGCAATATTACAGATTTGGAAGTATTGGAACTAGAAATATTCATTCTGCTGACCCACGTCAGTGCTTTCATATTGCAAAAAGAGGAACTTACTGAGTCTTTGTTCTGTTACAGACACAGTTCTTATCAGACGGATCCTCTGGTCCAGGCTTGTGGATTGTTCCTATAACATCATGTTGCGGCTCATATGATACACAGAAAAAGTTTCTTTTGAAGGGCAAGACTGACAAGGTCCATATAGACTGCACTGCCTCCCAAAGTGCTGGGGAAGGGAAGGGTCAAAACTGTTGGATCAAATTGAACATTGACCAGACTGGATTTTATAGAGTGAAGTATGATGATGAACTTGCGGCTGGACTTGAAAAGGCAATCAAAGCCAATAAGCTCTCTTTAATGGATAAGATTGGTAAAGACTAGAATACAAGATGATTTTGCAATATTATATATCTTTTTCAATACTTTTGACAACAGAAACACATTGTTTTGTTGCAGGTATTGTGGAAGATTCATATTCCCTTTCTGTGGCTCGCAAACAAACACTGACATCCTTGGTTCGTCTGCTGAATGCTTATTGTAATGAGTCAGATTACACTGTACTTTCACATGTAACCTCTGTAAGTAAACCTTTCACACCTCCAATGAAATCATATACCTTGCATCTTCGATTGATTCTGTGGCATCAACTATTGTTCTCAATATTAAATACATATGCTTCCTTTTTGACAGGTATGCTTAGGCATTGATAAAATATCAGTTGATGCTACTCCTCAATTGTGTAAAGATATTAAACAGCTTCTGATCAATCTGCTTCTATCAGCTGCCAAGTATGCTAAGAAGCTTAATGTTTTACCTGTTTCCACCATCATTTTTATCTGGAGGATCTGGATATTGTCATTTATGTGCTTTTCTGTATTTACTTCTGAGTCTATTATTGTGCATGCCACTGGTGACTTGTTTCTGTTCAACTTCTCTTAACTGTATTGTACTGTTGTTTCCTTTCTGTGGTCATATTGAAATCCTTCTTGTACTTCAAAATTTTAGAACACTTGGCTGGGATCCCAAGGATGGTGAGAGTCATCTTGATGTAATGCTTAGATCATTGCTCTTGATTGCCCTTGTCAAACTCGGACATGACGAGACTATAAATGAGGGAGTTAGGCGGTTCCATATCTTCTTAAAAGACCGCAAAACTAACCTTCTTCCACCGGACACTAGAAAGGTTCAGGCTTTTGCTTAACATACCACAGCAGTTTTACTTATTTGATATCTAGTACTATACTGATATGCATTGGTCTGCAGGCTTCATATCTTGCTGTGATGCGGACTGTCAGTACCTCAAGCAGAGCTGGTTATGATGCTCTCCTGAAGATCTACAGAGAATCTGCTGAAGCACAGGAGAAGTCACGCATCTTAGGTTTGTCTGTCTACCTTAAGTGACACAGCAGGAATTTTCTTTTGTTGGTTTTTGCTGGCAAATAATGTTTCTTTGTTTTAGGTTCATTGTCTTCATGCCCAGATAAAGACATTGTTCTCGAGGCACTGAACTTTATGCTTACTGATGAGGTTGACCTCTAAATCGTTTCTAATTTACTTGTTCTGAACAATTGGTTCCAGATATTAAATGGTACTAGGAGATTCTATTCTACGCCAACTGGATACAAGAGCCAATCTAATCTCTCTTGTTGGTTGTTAGGTACGGAACCAAGATGCATTTTATGTCCTTGGTGGCATCAGCCTAGAAGGACGAGAAGTTGCATGGACCTGGCTGAAGGTATGTTATAGTTGCAGGGTACCTAAACAGGGTTATTTGTGTTCCTATCTGATATTTATGTATGTGGCGCTCAATATTTTCTTTTACTGTCGTTGGGTTCAACCATTCCACCAAATGTCAATACATGGTAGGTGTCTATATTTTTACAAGAATAAATATTTTGGACTTTAAACTGAGCTATGCCAACTCAAGAAAAAACGTTAGTTTATGATTGAAACTAAAATGGTCAAATAATTATGAAATGGGGAAGATGGAATCATCAAAATTTCTTTTAATTGTGTATGTCTGCCCAAATATCCAAGTTTTGAGTCCATGTTCTCTCACTATTGGCACAATTAGGTTTCTTTACCCAAACTGGTCAAGTCAATTCTTTTTAAGCAAATATCTTTCAAACCTGCTCTTCTAACAAACTAGAAAACAAAAACAGAAAGTTTTACTGAGTAACCTTGTGATACTTCAGAACAAGAGAAGCACGCCATGCCATAGAAAAGCTATGAATTAGTTTTCTAACAGATGCAGTGAAGTTGTTTATGCAGTTGCACCAAATAGGAGTATGCTAGCTGGTGCAGCGTCTGTCAGTTTTCTCCCGTTGTTTTTTCCTTTTAAATGTTGATCATTTCCATGAGGTTTAAAGCCCTAAACCCATTCATGAGGCTGCATAGTTCTGTGCAATTTAAGGGGAATCCAATCTTATAGCACATCAATGCCAACGAAACATATTTTCCACTTTATAGGAAAGATGGCGCATGCATAACAAACAATTCAAGAATGAACCTTACGTGTTGCATTAATAAGTGGTTCTTTCATTTTTATCAAGTCTGATTTTAGAGTTAAAAGCAATTTGGATGTTTATGACCATGAGCCCGTCTGTGCCTAATGCAGGAAAACTGGGATCATGTCCTGAAGACCTGGCCATCAAGTTCACTCATATCGGACTTTGTTAAATCTACTGTTTCACGGGTATGCAAAGTCACCCTCCATTCTCTTCATCGTTCTTCCTGCTCAGCCACTAAATTCACTCCTTCCTTTTTATTTTGCTGTTTGTCTCTATGATCAGTTCACCACAGAGGAGAAAGCTGCTGAAGTTTCCGAGTTCTTTGCCGGTAAAACCAAACCTTCATTCGAGCGTGCACTGAAGCAGAGCCTCGAGAGGATCCGGATCAGCGCGAGATGGATCGAGAGCATCAGGAGCGAGGCTAACCTTGCTCAGACAGTGCAGGAGCTGCTGCAGCACAATGTGTAACCTTTTGAGCTGGAGTTAGAAGTGAAGTGAATTGCGATTGTACGCTCATGGATGACCGTAAAGAAATGTTCTTGTCAAGGTTATGACAGGTGTGGCTTTTTTATGCCTTTTAACATATTTTTAGTTGTTTAGTTCGTTGCGGTCGTTGCTTGGGCAATCGAAAAGACATTGGTCGTCGTGTGATGAAGTTCAGGGTTTATCAGGGCAGTTAATGAAATCATAAAATTTGTACAGAACTGTTTCGTTTCTACAGTCAAAACAAAAGGGTTAGCAAAACACCTCCACCCCAGGTATTGAGGAAATATACAAATACAATATATAATATTAAACATAGTAACAAAAAAAAAACGCACAACATTCAGTCGCCGGCAGCAGGTGAATCCAAAGTTCTATCAGCTACTACATAGTATATGTACAACCTGTTCTAATCCTTGGCCAGGGCAAAGCTGTGTGAATCTGGGAGACTCGGCTTTATGTGGCACCGGCATCTCAGTCACTGATGATGTTGAAGGAGAATTTTGATAGCAAATTCGGAATTCCAGCTATGATTGGACCATATACCTGCAGAAAGAAGGGGCCAATTAAGCAATTTGAAGATCGTGTTGTACAGTGATGATCCGACTGACCTGAGCATTGTCATGAATCTGGGATAGAGGCACAGCCAGCAGCTTCATGTTCCTTGGCACAACAAATTGGCGAGACACCGGCAACTTAATCAAGAACAGCTTTATGCATTCCTTCATAAGATCCAAAGGATACACACAGGTTAGAAGAAGCACAACATTATGGAGTAAACCACATGGATGATCTGGCCTTCTTTACCTTTGCTGCACGAGTGTTTGGAAGTATATACGGAAATGGAACGGCATCAAACTCAGATCTCCACCACATGCCAATGCACTCCCCAATCTGTTTGACAACCAAAAATGCATGAATAATCATAGTGGTGTTCAGTCTCTACATTATCTGGTGATGAACATCTTGTTACGCTGCAGTTACCTGCCATTTGTCATCCTCATCTTCATCATCTTGATGCCCGACCAGCGATAATTTGCTCGAAAGTTTGCGCTTGAGCCCTTGGACATCTGAATCACAGTTTACATACAAGAAAGGTTGTTTTTTTTTTTGAAAGAAGATACAAGAAAGGTTGTTACCCAAGTGATATGAGGTAGTGCTATAGCAATATATTTCTCATGAGAAATTGACATGCTACTCCAAAGTATTTTGTTATATAATGGATAAATTCGGCTCTGAGTTCAACATAAGTTGTAGCCGCTTATTACAAAGTATCGCAGTGACACTTGTATATTACAAAAGTTCAGCAGTACATTTTCGATTTTCATCACTCTGATACAAGGTTTTGTGAATAATTGCAATGTTGAGTAGTACGTACCTTGCTCCCCTGGCCTCAAGCGGCCTCCCGGGAGGAGGAAAGAGGAGTTCCTGACTTGCAGGAGCAGCAGGTGCGGATGATCAAACAGCTCCACCTGCAGCCAGCCACAACGGATGACGCCATGAGCGATCAAGCTAGATCAAGCCGATCAGATCAAAATTCAAAGCTGACTAAGAAATGGCCAAGCAGAAGCTTCAAGCAAGAGAGATCGACCAAGAGGACGCCATGGACGGTGGTCCGGAGCCCGTGCGCCGCGAAGCTGCAGATTCAAGTATCATCACATTGAACTAATCGGAACAACCATGGAATCACCACATTTGATAGAATCATAGAACAGGTCGTGTGTACGTAGGTGTCGATCCGTACTTGGCCTTGAGGCGGATTGCTCGGTCGGCGGCGGTCTCCCTCACACCGCCGCCGCCGCTGCCGCCGCCGGCGGCAACATCCCTGACGCCGAAGTAGTAGCGGCTGAGCGGGTATATCTCCACCCCGACGCGCTCCCCCGCCACCGCCGCCGCAGCCGCAGACTCCTCCGTGGCGGTGGACATCGTCATCTCAAACCCCATGCGTCCCGCCGATCGATCACCACCACCACCTGGCCGCCGCAACTTTATAGCAGCAGTAGCGCAAGGGCACTCGCGCGCGCGCGATCGATGGAGAGCGAAACGAAGCGGGGCGAGGGTTTGGGAAGCTTCTGCCGTCGCCTACAGGGCGCCTCGATCGCCTGCTTTTTTTTTTTTGTTTGGTTTGATTTTGGGGGAGAAGAGAAGAGTAGAGAAAGGTCAGGATCGGGAAGAAGGCGACGTGGCGTTCGCCGGTCGGTGGTGACGTGGCGCCGCGGGACGGAGGCGACGCAACAGCTGCCTCCGCGCATGTGGAGTACTCCCTCCGTATATTACGTTTGAACATCTGTCTTATTTAAAAAATTTATTGAAATATAGAAATAAATAAATTATATTTGAAGTATACCTAATAATAAAACAAATCATAATAAAATAAATAATATATTCATAAAATTTTTTAATAAGACGGATGATTAAACATGACGTTTAAAAGTCAACACATACTTATATTTTTTGGACGGATTGAACGTGAGTATATGGATTGGTGCGGGCGTGGGGCCCGGCTCAAGTCAATCGTGTGGGCCCGGATGCGGACAGTTTAGTACCTGGGCCGTACATTGCTTCTGCGAGGATGACAGAAGCAGTGATAGTGCTGTTACGACTAGTACGAGCTAAAATTCTATTGGGCCGTATGGCCAGCCTGATGGATCGGATAAGTCCGACACCTTTTTATAGCGTGTTCTTTCATATTTATTCCTGCCTCTGTCGTTAAATATAAGGTATTTAGATTTTTTTTTACTTTAACCATTCGTCTTATTTAAAAATTTGTTGTATATATTAAAAGTGATAAGTCATGGTTAAAGTGTTTTTTATAATAAAGTGAACTATAAAAAATTAGATAATACTTCTAAAATTTTTTATTATGACAAATGGTTAAAGTTGCAATAAAAAGTCAAAATCCCTTATAATTAGAAACATAGGAAGTATCTTCCTCTAAGAGGGAGTATCTTCCTCTAAGCTCTACACAGATCATATGTATATACACACTTATACATAAATGAATACTAGGATGAGCATGTTTATCAAATCTAAAACTTAAATACGGATTAGCAAGCTTCACCACAAAAACACAACCAATAGTTCAGTTCTCACATGGCATGTTCTTTGCATGAAAAGGAGATGGAAGCTGATGAATCATATTGTTTTATAGTGATATACTAGATGTCATGTGTCATAAATCTATTAAATAGCTTTAAAACAGTGGTATAAGTAATACTGATCTATAATTTGAGAAATCATATTCTTTAAGAATGACACAAACAATCAATCCGTCACACTATATCATTTGGCGGATACAAGAAGAACGGGCCATCAAGCCCTCAATGTCTGTGTGGACACCCCGAGTATTATATCATTCAGTGTCCAACGCGACCATCACATATTTCTTGGAGGAGTAAGATCCATACACGCATAAATAGCCACTTGTTCTCAATGTGTACATGATCGCGGTTGATAACCTTCTGTTATAATAACCGGAATATCGAGTAGTGAACACAGGGGATAACCATAAGACCGCTTGCCAGTCAACTCCGTCATATGCCCGTCAACCACGCAAAGGCGGCGACCAGAAAACAAGGCATACCCCAGTGACTTGAACCAAAACGCGATCCCCGATTATCCCAAGCGATCAAAACCCGTTACTCATGCTTAGCTAGTCCCCAGGAATGCGACTAGCCTCGCACTTTCATCGCAAGCAATTAAAATATCATCACAAGTGCGTAAATAAGGGTAAAGTACAACAAGGTACATGACACTAATAGGAACCAAAATTCCAACATACAACACATAAGTATAGCAGCGGAAGACACAAGCAAGATACATAAGCATAAAATAAAATCGGTGGCGCCAAACCCCACTAAGGCAAACCAACCGGGCAAGAGCTAAGCTGAAAAGAGAAGGAAACACTCACTGCCCTTGCCGCCCTCGGGAGACCAATGACCACACACAAAGCGAAGCTCAACACTCGAGTACTTCCCTAAAAGCAGCGGAGTCGGGTTAAGTACAAGATTGTACTCTCGAGTCTTACCCAAAATTATATATACATAAGGAGGAGAGAGAAGTATGCAAGGTTTACCTTAACCTAGAGCAACCTAAGTTCATAATTTGCATAAAGCCAATTTTATTGAGCAAATAACAAGTAAAATGACTAAGTAATAGCAAAACTAGCATCATTTTAATTTATGGACAGCCAGTATATAATCCTGAAATGTATAAGAAAAAGAGCCCAAACAGCGTTATCATCATCAGCCATGGACTACCAAAGTCCATACCAACATGGCACAACATGCCATCATCACTATCAACATAACCCCATCCATATTAACCCAAGTTTGATACAAACATAACTGACTAACACATCAAGCAATGTCCATAACTGAGGACGCGACTATTCGTATAGATTATACTCTAATCAGAGGTGTACAACTGGACCCACAAGCAATGAACAAGGATCAAGTGCTACCCACCACACAGGTGCGGTACGCCAAGTGATACAAGTTCATTACATGCTTTTCCTAATCCCAACTCCAACCACTTATACCACGCTGGGTTTCCCGACGACTCAGTCACGTGCGTGTGTGGTGTGACCAAGGCGGGCACGCCACGTGGGAGGCACCCCTGGCCAACATAGGCACCCGAGGCCCTCCAAAGGGCTACTTGCCCTCACGTCTCTCCAACGTGGCATAAATGATCATAGTAGAACCAATACTAGGACAAGCCGGTCCCATATACGGCATGTGGTAAGTACGTAGGGTGCTTGAATAGACGTCAAAATGTTCGGTCCTTAACGGACCCAGACGGGACTACTTGCATCAGGGGAACCAACATCCCATCATCGCCCTACCACCCATACAAGTCCATCACATTTTACAACCATTAATTTAGTGTAAGTAGTCAAGTTTTATGCCCATTAACCCAAGTTGTCTAGATACCAAAATTAATAATTTTGCTCTGTCCATCCATATAGTTATATTACCACTAAGCATGGTTAAGCATCAAAGAATAAAACATCCCAACCATTCCCAACCAGTAGAAAGTAGGTACATGGCAGCTATATAACTAGGGTAAATGCATCAATTAAATCTCTACCATATCACCCAATACCGTTATCTAAGCACATGCATATATATATAGATTCACAAACAAAAGGAGTTGAGTAAAGCATGGGTGCTATATGCTTAGGTGCTCGCCTGTATGCTGCAATTGGTCGCACTTGACCTCAGGAAAGGATCGCCAACTCCGGAAATTTCCGAATCTATCGAAAAGAAGCAATTATGCAAATAAGAGCCAAATAAATATGCACGTACAAAATGATCAATAAATCACAATAGAATTACAGCGGGTACTATAGATCCTAACTTGAGTTTAGGTGAAAGAATACCACTTATAGTTTAGGAGATATGAAAAAGACAAGCTTTCAGGTCATATAATGGCAGTTCTGTTAATAAATGAGTACACTTTAGTACAATACAAGCAACTTGCATTTCAAACAATGTTTATACAAGTATAATTATTTTTGGTGGGACGTAAAACATTCTCAGGTCCTAAGTAAAATTACTCCACAGAGAAATATGTTGTAATTATTTATTTGTGGATTTTACAATATAAACCATAGGAAAGGTAAATAAATTCTTAATCATGGTTTAACAGGTAGTTTTGACAAAATATTTTCCCACAGAAATTAAGAGTACCTAAAACAAGTTCATAGAAATTAGTTTCACCATTTTATCATATTTCAATATTTTGTTATGAATTTACCAAAATCTAGACTATTAAAAGGGGACATAACTCTATTTATATTTTTACAGGAAGATCCAGCACAGAAATTGGTCATTTTTATTTCACAACAATGTAGATCACATTTTTATGAATCCACAGAAATTTGCTTCACCATTTTTGGAGTTAAAATGAATTAGTTATGCATTTTGGAAGTTTACACCATTTCCAAGCAGTTCAGCACGTGTTGAATACAATTTTCATTAAGAGCTCTCGGACTTCCTGCGTATTACAAAACAGTCCAAGCTACAGGTTGTTTTAGGAAAAGTACCCTAACTTTAGTCAAATTCTCCGATGAAGTCGAGTTCATGGAGCTCGATCCCGAGCTCGCCGGCGGCGAACGGAGGCTCGTATGGGGTCGAGTTCAACATATAAAATGTAGAGGAGGTACATGCGAACACGTAGGTGGCCTCTCTGCAGAAATAGGTGGTCTGTAGCTCATGAAAAACGGGCTAGAGTGGCGATGGTTCTCGGGATGTGCATGCATGTCGAGCTATAGTTCCAGATGGGTGCATGCATGAGGTGTTCAGGGATATCTAGAGGATCACCACGCAGTTTAAAGGGGTCGGGGAGGTCGGAGTAGCTTCGGCGACGATGGGGAACTCTGGCGACACGACAAAACCGGCAGCGACGCGCGGACAGCTTTATCTGGCCAAGAAAGCACAACCTCAAGCTTTACTGCAGGTAGAGGAGGGACTAGAGATGGTTCAAATCAATGTAAGTCCACGGAATCTCACCGGAGGCAGAGGAACAGCCGCGACGGCGCTAGATCAGAGCCGAAGAAGAATGTGGCCGATCTCCTTCCTCGCTGCACCGATTGAGGCGTGGTTTGAGGCGTTCGGTAGAGGAAGACTAGGCGACGGTGGTGGCGAAGTAGCTCATCCGGATTTGATCTACATTGGCCGGGGCATCAAATCGATCTGGTGGCGGCGCACCGGCGACGTCGCGACGGCGCTCCGGGAGCTCAGATTAAACTTCGCGTTTCCGGAGATTGGCTGCACGAAAAAGGGCCAAATTTTAGCAGTAGCTACGGCACAATGAGGCGGTAAGGGAATGCAAAAGAGACTGAGAATAGGATGACTCAACAAGCGGCAGCGACGGCGAACTCCAATCGGCCGGCAGGGAGGAGGAAGAGGATTGGGGGCGAAGGGAAGGTGTTTTTCTGGTGTTTCTTGCTCTGGAAGGAAGAGGAACAAGCCCAATGGGTTAGAGAAGAAGAGAAAATGAAGAAAGGAGAGGATGACACCTCTCCCTCTCTTGTGTGCATGAGGACAACGTGGCAACGAGTTGGCTGCTGGTTCAGTGAGTGGGAGAGAGGTGGGGCGCTGACATGTGGGCCAGGGACTGTACATGGGACCAACAAGTCAAAGAGAGAGGGGTTGGAGAGGAAGAAACAAGAGAAGAGAAAAAAAAATCAGGGTTTTCTCCCCTCCCTCTTCTTGCATTTCGGTTTGAACCAGCTAGGAGGAAAATTAAAATTTGGTCTCTGGGCAGGACAAAGGTTTTGGAACACTCTTTCAAACCTAACTGATTTCACTCAAAAATTTGAAGTTAATTAATTCTAGTGAAAAATTGAAATCTGTTAATCTGAATGTTAGTTTGAATTTTTAGGAGGTCAAAACAGTTAGATAAAATTTCACAAAAATTTATTTGGTGATGATAATTAAACTAGTGTTTAAATAAAACATTAAACCTATATACTTCTGTTCAAGTAGTTGTTCAATGAAAAGTGGTTTCAATTTTGCCGGTTAAAGTTTAAATAGTTATCGCGTGTGATTTTTGTTATAAAAATGAATTATGATTTTCTAGGTTCATAGCAGCAATATATTAGGTTGTTCCAATAATTTGGTGAAATCTTAATATAGGTCATGATTATGTATATATTAATGCCTATATGCATAATTGCTAGGTTAATTTGGTTCATGCAAAATTATGAGATAACAAAATTATAAGTTGGCCTCACCAAATTTAGAAGTCATAAGAATAGAAGGATAAGCTATATATGGGGTTTCATATTGGTCATCTCATGGAGATATGCTTGATGAGGTTTTAGCCGAGGTGAAATTTTAAAATTTACTCGTATTTTAGCACATATACACAAAAAGGTTGTATCAATTTCGAATAAAACTTTAGGGCTGTTACAGCCTGTTTTTTTTAAAAAAAAATAAAGAAAAAACTCTCACAGAACTAGCTATATGTTATATGCTTAAGTGTGGGGACATCAACAATTAAAAGAATATAAATGTACAGTCTAGTTGCCCTTTAAGTGCTTTAATAAAATCTAAGGAGCTATTTAGTTGGTATAATAAGGTTGTCACCGTTGGTCATATTTTTGCCCACACTTATCAAAGGTGTGGGTATCAAAAGGTAACTCACACTTTAGATGATGAATCCCCCCCTCCCCACCCAAAAAAAAAAAGCTCACACTTTAGCTGGCAAAAGATAGTTCAATAACTGATATTCTTTTTTTTTTTTGATTTGATGACATGTGAGACCTGGATAAAATGAAGAGAATATTGGTATAATTGTGGCTATGAACCAAGGAGATGAGTAAATTGATCAAACTTAAGTTGTGGTGTGCCAAAGTTAGGTAATGCTTGGCAATGAATCAAATGAGCCCGTGCTGGCTTGCTATGCCTAACCTACATCTCATACAAAAGTAACAATCATCATTTCGAGCTTGAGATGATTGCCATATAGGAAGGAGTATATTGCGCACTATAGGTAAACGAGCTATTGCCACGAAAAAAACCATGGCAACAAGTCAAATATCGTGGCAACAGACACATATTGCCATAATTTTATAGTTGTTGCTAGCCGTGTTAATAAATATAGTGGTATTAGCTTATTGCAACAGTTTCAATCTATTGGTAATAAATTTTGATATTGCCATAAAATAGGCGTGGCAAAAAGAGCTTATTGCAACAATTAATATCGTTGCAACAAATATTTGTTGCAACCGTTTCATGCATGGCATTAGTTTTACTTGCCACCGAGAAGATTCATTGCAATAGGTAATTAAAGTTATTGCCACATAAATATTAATTGTTGCAATATTTCAAATGGGCTATTGCCACCAATGCAGTTTTGAGGTAATAACTACTATTGCAATGAAATACATTTCTGGTATAGCTTTTAGGGCCAATAAAATCTGTTGCATCATTAATTTAATGGATCAATTAAATGCAACTTGAGAAACACATGTAAATTGGGCAAAGTAAATAAATTCTTGCAATTCAGGATCACAATAATGTTGATACGAGATACATGCATAGTGGTCAATATATACATATGCATAATTCCTGAATGCTTAAAAGCAAGTTCTCAGATTGTACTTCTGATAAAACTAAATGTTTGAAACATAGCTATCTGTACAAGCTATTCATGGCCATTGTCTGAATTTCTTTTGCTTTGCTCCAACCGTTTAACAGTGCCAGAATCTTGCTTGAAGTTTGAACTTCTGTTACTTGGCGTCATCACCTTTCACTGCTTCTATATTGACATTCTGTCAAGGATAGAATAGAGATATTCCACTAATTAGATTGTTGAATTTAGTGAATAACCTAGTGGATAGTTTTATACTAGCATAGCATAAAACGAAGAAAGGATAATATAAAAATGCATTGATTAGTTACTTTTATTCATTTGGAGTAAAAAAAATCTAAGTGGCCATGTGTAAAGTAGAATTTTTCTATAAATCATTAACATGTATAACTTTGAAATTCTATGCTTTACCATGTATGATTATGGTTATGTTTGGTGCTTAAGGTAGGATGGGATATGACCATATTTATAAGTTTATGATGGTTCCTTTTTTTTGAGCGAGTTGGACAATCTAACTTTAGGTTTGATTGGAGTACTCAAGATGATTTGGCGATTCAATTTTATGTTTGGTTGGAATGAATAGGCTAGATGAACTGTTATGAACACCTATATCATTTGGAGATGTGAGAATACCCCTCTATATTATATGACCCATAAATTATAACCATCTTATTTTAATTTGGAGCAATATGATGTAAAAAAACATTTAATCATAAGAATGAACTTCTAAAATTTATATATAATCACCCAATCAAATAGGCATTTTGTAATGTATTATCTTTTTTAAAAAAAACTGGGGCAGATTCCCGCTTTTATACTAAGAAGAAGAAAATTGACCTAGTTTATAAGAAAAACCGGACCCAAAAACCTTACACGGTTAATTAAGGAAAACTAGCTTAAGACCCCCGCACAAAAGGTGTGGGACCTAACTACATGACTAACCACAAAGGCGGAGCCCAATGCAGTATGTCACAACCAAGCTAAACATAAAGCGGCACAACATTTCCGACATCGCAAGGAGGTGTTACTATCGTTGCCGAGCTAGCCACCATGCAACCCAACAGCGCCAACTTCACAACCGCAACAACATTGAAGCTATCATGTCGCCAAAGCAGAAGCTACCCCAACATCCTACAACAAACATTAGCAAGTCACCCAATGACCACTTTCTACACACGATCAACACCAGGACCCCTATGAGAGACTACATCATGTCATCGTTGCCAAGCGTCGCCGCAACCCATCAGTGAGCAGCTCCGACTTTACCAAGCAGAATCACTGAGGAGCAAGCCACCCACCGCAAGAACGAACCGGGCCTAAGAAGGCGAGGCCTCACCGAACATCAAGGCAAGAAGGCTTTAGAACTAAAAAAGAAAGTCCACGGTTGTCGATGCACCAAAGCGACGCCTCCAAGATAGATACGATGCGGAACGCCACCGCTCGTCCGAGATTTAGAACAATGTTTTCACCTAGAGATTTGTGGGCATGGAAAAAACGCCAAGAGAACGCCTCCAAGGAGGAAAACGACGCCCATGGGCGTCGCTGTCGTCAAATCGGCCAAAGGCACGACAGAGCTTTTGCCAGTGCCTCCACACCACCCACACGAGCATCCCACATACCACACCTCCAGCAATCCTCTAGCAAAGATGGGCTCATGGCCACTTGCCACCCTCGAAACGCAGACAAACTGCCGCCAACTTCTGCCGCAAGACGGAGCCTCCATCGTCCCCAAGAGTTCCCATGACCAGAACAGGGTGTCTAGCCAAAGAGGGGAGGGAAATCCAAGGGGAGAGCACCAAACTAGCAACGAAGAAGGGCCACCGCGAATGACATGCCCCTTTCCTGCTCCATGGCAATGCAAGCCCTCGTCCAGCTATCTCCGTGCCTCACAACACCACCCATGTGCCACAGAGCCTACCGCCAACAAACCAGCGCCACCGCTTTGCCGACCGGCCAAGGCAACGGAACTGGCCATGCCAAGACAGATCCAGGCATGCCAGGCATAGCTCTAGCCATCACGCGTCGGCACCGCCTCGCTGTCACTAGCTGTGATACTGCCAAGTGCCAGCTCACCAGCCGCCGCCCAGTGCCTGTGGTTGCTGCCGTTGTAGCCATCGTGCGCACGCGCCGCCGCCTGGCGATCGCACACCGGACGCCGCCCAACGCGCATGTCGCCGCCGCTGCAACCCCCGCTTGTGTGCACTGCCGCGACCTCTGCAACAGGCACCGCACGCACGCGCCGATGTGGCCAACGAGTGCTCGCGCCCACGCCACACAACCTCCACCACGCCAGCTCTGCCGACTAGGAACATAGATCTGGGTGCGGGGCCGCCGGATCCTGCCCAATCGTCACCGGATCTAGCCGTCGGCGCCACACCACCGATGCGCCGTCGTAGTCATCGTGAAGCCATGACTATTGTCACCTGCCGATGTCGCCAACCCCAGCCCTGCCTCTTCGCCGTCCCATCAATACCCACCAAGAGCGACATGGATCTGGGCAAAAACCCCCTCCGCCAACCCCACAGTTTTCCAAGCCGCTGGGATAGCAGGAGGGCACAGCCTTGCCACCGCCGTCCTAAGGCGTGCGGCCGCTTGGGCAGCGACAAGGTGGAGGAGCAAAGAAGGAGGAGGAGTTGCTTCCGGCGCCGTCGGTTCTCATGTCACCCTTCAGGGGAGGGCGACGCGAGAGGGCGGTCCTATTATGTTATTAAACCTAAAGGGTGAATGAAAGGTCTAGAGGGGTGAATAGACTTGCCCTGTTAAAAACCTAAAAAACACTCGCAACGGAAGTTAGATCATCGGAGTCTTTAGACAAATTGTCCGGACACTCCGGAGTCCGAATGCTCCGGTGAAAAACACCGGACACTCCGAATTTCAAACCTTGAAATCCCTCGAAGGAGATTTCTAGATAAAATAGAGTGCAATCAGAGAACAATACAGACAAAGGGCAAAGACACAGAGATTTTTTACCGTGGTTCGGGTCCAAAGACCGTACTCCATGTTGAGGTGCTCCAAGGAGCCGGATCTCAATCAATCCTTTCCCTCACCATGCTATCTCCCATAAGTTGGCCTCGATCTCCAAGGAGCTCTCGGACTAGATACTCCCCGGACGATCCCATTATCAAGTCCCAAGCCGGGAGTCCTAGTCCCTGGTAGCCTCCTTGCTCTATCGATCACTACTTCTATGAGATAGCACAGTTTTCACTCACTTACCTCTTTCCTTGCGGAGGTGAGGAAAACCTTCACAAACTTTACCCGGCGATCCACACAACCGGATGCTCGTGGGTGACGCCTAGCTGTCTAGGAGTCCTTGGCCTCCAAGAGTAACAAACACACCGAGGCTATGCTTGCAATGAACTCAAGTGCTCAAGTGATGGAGTGAAGCTCACTAGCTCTCCATCCCTCTTCTCAATCTCACTCAAAGTATGTGTAGAATGAGGCCTACAAGCTCTCTCAAGGATGTGATGATGCTCACTAGTGCCCAATCTCACTTCCCGACCCTTCTCTCAAACTCAACTCTCTTCTCCTCTCAAATCCCAACTAATCTCTCCAAATCTCACTCTAACCCCTCTCTAATCACACTCTAATCTCACTCACAAAGATCTACCACAAAGGTAGGAGATTAGGGAGGTGCTACTTGACTTAGGATGGCTCTACATGTGCCCAAGACCCTCAGCTAGAGAAAGAGGGGGTGGAGGGGTTTAAATACCCGAGCTCTCTAAAACTAGCCGTTAGACACAGACCCAGGTCCAGACATTCCGGTCGCTTTTGCCGGACTGTCCGGACCCTCCGGACATGATCCAGACACTCTGGCACTTTTGCCGGATGGTCCGGACCTACTGGGACAGCAGGACAGTCCACACAAAACGGGCATAACTTGGTGATCCGGAGTCCGTTTTCGGCAAACTTGGACTCTATGGAAAGCTTATTGAGATGACTACCCAAACCAACCAAGAACAACCTCTAACTCCACTCATAGGATAGGTTAAGGCTTAGTTTTTGCTCAAGGTAGCACTAGGTAGAATCACTTTGAGCACCGAGACATGCAAACACATCAACGTTGCATCCCTCTTAATAGTACGGAATTCCTATACTCAAAAGCAACTAGAAAAAGCTATGCAACTAGGAAAGCATTCATACCATCTTTGGTCTTCACTTGAGGGTTGCCAACGCCGTCGTCACTTCTCCGTCGAGACTTTAACCTACAACTCAATGAACATATTAGTCCCAACAAATTTATACCTTTGCCTTGATCAAGATCCCCTTTGGCTTGATGTTCATCAACGATCACATCTTCTCTTGATCTTCGGCACTTCATCTTCATTCTCAAAAGATTGATGTGGATAATTCATAGCTTCAAATGGCCTTGCACGGTCCGTCGTGACAAAAGCATCGCTCGCTCTTCTCCACCGGATTCGGTCCCTCGACGCCAAGCTTCTTGCTTTCTCTTCTCCACCGCATGGTCCCTCGTAGCCGAGCCTCGCTTGCCCTTCACCGTCTCACCATACGTCGCCACTTCATATCCCACATCTTCAATCTTCATAGAAACACATCAATCCACAAACTTCATCTTCTAGCTTCTCATCGTCTTCATATTGGCCACTTGATTCTCATCCATCGACAATCAACATCCTCTAGCTCATTGTCGACATGTTGGCCACCTTGTTATGATTCATTGACAATCTTCATCTTCTATCTTCTTGCATCCTCTTCATGTCTTCATCTTGACGCATAATTGGGATCTGTTCATGTCCGGACACTCCGGACAACTAGCCGTTGCACGCTGATGCAATCCTGGACCCACTGGTCTACTAGCCATTGAGCGCTGACCTCAGCACACTGACCGGATGCTCCGGTCAACATGACCGGACACTCCGGTCCCTGCATGTCTGGATGCTCCGGCACAATGTGCCGGATGGTCCGGACACTGGACGCAGCACTCTTCTTCTTCTTCTTTGTGACTACTCTTCTTCTCACCAACATTTTCTCTAGTCTTCTTCATATCTTCTTCGTTTTCAACATCTTTTTCTCTTCTTTATTTCTTCTTCTTCATCAACTCTTGCTTTTCTCTTGTCTTGATGATGGAATTGAACCGCATGTGACCACTCTTCTTTTCTCATCATCTTCTTCACTAATCTTTTGACTTGATGCCGGAACTCAATCCTAAACACATCAACTCACAAAGATAGTTAGCCCAACATATGGTTGTCATTAATCACCAAAACCAATGCCACTATCTAGGATCATAGATCTTCCAATCTCCCCTTCCAAGACAACTCTAGGGACATTGACCTTTCAGTGAAGACCTCCTATAATGTATTATTTGTCTTCCCATAAAGTACAAACTAAACACACATAAGATGTCACCATGAAAATCGTGGCTCTGCCTTCCTACCATATTGATGTGCTCGCCAATTTACCAACAATCTGATCGGAAGGCAATAAAAATGGCCCCGAGTTGACTAATCTGTCATATCTAAATGATTTCATCAGCAAACAAACAAAGTGAGTAGAGTTTGGGAAAGAGGTTGGGGAAGGAAAAATGGTGATGATGTAGCCTCGGTTTTGGAAGGGATTGCAATGGGTAATCAACAAGTCATCGAACAAAAAGACGGAGAAGAGAAAAGAGGATGTGAGCATTTACACTAGGGAAGAGGAGAAAATTCTTGTTCCCATCCTATGGGCATTTGCGTTTGGGTGATCCTTATCGTCCTATCATTACTTAGCTGCCTTATATGTATCCAACCGGCACATGCTACGTGTTTGGGCGTTGGTTGCAATATACTCCGCAGATCGTAGCTTCTAGCGTATCTACAATAGTAGTAAGTACTCACACCATCCTTTTACAAAGGGCACATAACATTTTGAGAAGTGTCCTTTTATACAGGGTGCACACTTTTCTCAACGCATTTTATCTCAATTTGGTCAATGGTGCCCCTAATAACCTCATGCATCAGCATTTCGTGGTTTGCTATGCCCGTTGCTTCGTACTCTGCTCTGCCTCTTCGTACTCTAGTATGCATGCATAGAGACCTGCTAATCCTATATAGGTGCAGTACTGTTTGGGATTTCAAACAAGACCCACAAGTATGACAGTAGGATTAAACAAAGAAAGGAGTGCATGCCATGCGAGAGGTTGAAGAAGATTTGGAGCTAAGGTAGATGGAGGATCCATGGTGTCTGACTCTATATGATGCCGACGACAAAGCATCCATGGGAGCCGACTCCATAGAAGAGGCTGGAGACACCAGCACCTACGACGGGACCACCAAGGAAGCAGTATTGGTACCTAACTCCATTAAGGCCAATGAGAAAGTGAACGTCATTGCCGACTCCATGGACAAGGACACCAAGGAATCTTTCATCAACGCCATCACCTACGGGGCCATCACTGAGGAAGCTTTCATCAACGCCGAGACCTACACCGCCGCTATTGAGGAAGCTTTCATAGTTCCGACTGCTAATGCAAGAGAGAGTTAATGCCAACGCTAACTAATGGCAATACTCTGGTACATAGTGCAATACTGTAATTAAGCTCGTGTAAGTCTTGGTTTTAAATTGCATCAGGTGGTCAATTTCAATTTTTATCGGGCGGCCAAATTTTCATTTGGTGGCTAATTTCAAGTTTTGACGGCTATTTTTTTTCGTTTGGCAGCCTGAGAGAGTACATACAACTCTTCCCATGCATGAGAGGAATTAATGCGTGTGTGCAAAAGCTCCACAGCTCCACTACCTGGCTCAATGTGTGTAACATTGGTTGTTCAGCTTTCTGCAGCCATAGCAATTAAGAGGGTTAATTTAATCACTTCGCTACTCCGTGTGGATGTTATTGTTACAATATGGTCATTATTTGACCTTGTTAATATGCATCATTCATGTTAATCAATATGTTGTAACCGCCCTGCTTAATTTCCTTCATTACGTGTTGTTTATTCCTGTCATGAATCAACCTTAATATGAGGTTATAAACCAGTCATTTCATGGCATTCATGATTGTATTAAGCCTACATGTAACCTCCCTATATAAAGGGACAAAGATCAATGAGAATGGATGGATGTTTCACTCTATTGTGTTCATACTTTTGTGTCACTTTGTTCTCTCTCAATTTTACTTTACAACACGTTATCAAGCACGCTCTAAGACTGAGCAAGAACATGGTGAAGAACTCACCGGTAAGTAGGCCAAACGGTCACCGTCGTGTTGCAATGCACGATGTTTCACCTTCGGTGGATGCACTTCATCGAACTCTGCAGCGATAGATTCGACCTCGCCGAACTGATGCCGGCGTTCTTCATCGTCGTCTCACGGCGGCGCACAAGAACCACCGCGCTATCATGGCGCGGAAGGCGGAGGTTCGAGCACTGGCCGCAGCGGTTGAGGTCACCAACGCCGTCGCCCTCGCTGCACCAGCACCAGTACCACCTCCACCATCACCACCATGCCCACCACGATGCCGCATCGCGTACACCGTGGTGCGTGCCATGAGATCCTCACCACCGGTCTTCGTCCTCGCATCACCGATATCACCTCCTTCCTCACTGAAGTTGAGGCCGCCAGTGCATGTCGCCGGCGAGCGCTTCAAGCTCGCGGCGTGCCACGGCGCCCGTCCGTTCTACGGGAGCTGGGTGGAATTTGCGGCCGCAACAGCGGCAACAGTGTACATAATTCCATGGCTAAATAATTGACATATTTTCTGTCAAATATAATATAGTCCTCATGCTATATTTTTACACTGCGATTTATTTGCCTCATGCAAATAAATATTTTTTGACCCATAGGTCATCAATTAAATTTTGGACCGTCAGGTTCAATGCAATTACAGTGTACTGCATACACCTCAGTGTACTGGAAATTATGTAAATGTTCAAAGCAGATGTCCATCGGTATTCCCAATAACATATACATATTTTGGATTTATTTCCATTATTTCAATGAATTAATTTCTTGCACTTTAATTTCTTGCAATTTAATTTTATTGCAATTTATTTTCTTGCAATTAAATTTCTTGCAATTTAATTTCCTGCAATTCAATTTTCTTGCAATTTAATATTATACACCTCTATAGTCATATTGAAATCATTCAATGAGTATAAAACATAATAATGTGGAGACTAAGACACATCTTAGCAACGAGTTCTCTCACTCGTCCACATCATGTATTTACACCATAATTGGTGTTTATGCACATTATTATGCTCCTATATGAGGTCTTATTATTATGCATCATTTGCATTCAACCATATTGAATTCTTGAAATTCAACTATATAAATTTCGATTGATTAAGCCCTATGTACTTAATTCCATTGGAATTTATATGCAAAAATTTGATAATAAATACCTCTATACTATATTGAATTCATATCATGGGTGTAGTCTAAGGCATCTACTACACATTTTGTGTAGATTATGACCATAACAATGATGTTCACATCCACCAATTTGGTGTTCACCACCATAATATGATTATTCAATATTTAAGAATATAAATCAAATTATGGAGACTAAGGCATCTACAACATTTTGTAGGTTACGTCCTTAGCAATGAGCACACTCGTCCATATAATTATATTCCAAATTGAGGTACACAATATCATATCATATGTTACAAGACTCATCTTGTTACATATATTTTGCATAATATTGCAAAAATTATCATACAATATTAATTTACCACATGTAAATTAATCTAATTTATGGTAATCACATGTTGTACATTGGGCAAAGAATTTACAATTCTTGCACCAGATGGTCACACGACTATCCAACATGGTAAAGGACTTAAGGCCAACCATTCGTTTCATGGATTACATGCGGCATTTCAACCTCCTCAAGAGGAAAATCTACCGCTATTAGATCAAGAGAAATGTGTCTTGCTCAAAACAAGACATGAACCTATCAAGGCGAAAAGGGTGACATTTTCTGCTAATAGGATCTCAAATGGGAAGAGGCTTTCTTTAGGACAAATTTCAAATTTGTCGTAAATGTGATTCATAAAAATCACATCACTAGGAAATGCCGCACTTCACTACATCTCATTAATCTATACCTTATATCCATAGAGAAGGATAAATCTGCTCAAGAGAAGTAATTGGAACCACATTTCAGTCCATTTCCCATAATAACGGGAAACCTAGTTGTTCACAAAGGTTTACAAACGGAAGCAAACAACAACAACACATCCCTTCCTCCGAAAGATAACCTCATGAGCATTGATGATATAATTGTGAAATTTTCTTCACAATATATTTGGAGAACCATCAGTTTTTCAAAATACATACACTTGTTGGCCATGTCCTACTATGGGATTGCAATATTAATGGTTGTCCTCAAGTGATAATATCGAACACATTCGATAGATCATACAATTTATATGAACTCTATATATCTGAAATTCTTCAATCTATATATAGAATTTTTCCATACTTGGCATTATAGCCTTAGTAATCACGACATAGGGATGATTTGGAAAATTTTCTTCGTGAATTCGATTTTCAGACCCTCTTGCCTGAAAATAGGAGCTTCAATCACTTAAAAACCTTAAACTCATTCAAGTCGATATAAGTGACACATACAACCATTTTATGGACTTGTTCAGGAATTCCATGGTTCTAATCGACGCATCTACATGATGGTCAATTACGTGCCTTCTATACACACAAAGCCATGAATTTACTAAGTTGATTGCTCAAATATTAGCATATCACCCTGAACGTCGAATTCATTCAATTCGAATGGAAAACATTGTTGTATTCTCCTCATATGCCTTCAATAACATTTGAATGGCCCGTCGAGCTTGAGATCAACACTATGTTCCAAAATGTTCATACGCATAATGGTTGGTTATATTCTCTTACAGGAGATAATCAAGCTCATGGCAAGACCCTTAAATTGCACATTTTACCAACATTTAGTTGGTGATATGCGGTGTTACACACCGTATAATAAAATCAAATTTATCAAACTGCAATCATACGGCTCCCTCCGTTGTAGTCAGTATGTGGAAAAGTTGGCATCAGCCAAAAGATTTCCCATCTGCGAATCAGTAATGTCTTGCACGTGCCGTATCACCACCCTAACATACATTATGGGCATTAAAGGATTCATATGAGGTATTATTCTCCGTCTAATACCTTAGATCCTTCTAAAGGGGATTATACTTTGCCCGTATGCTACACACATTTGAGGATATTACGGGCATTATGGGGAGATTTATACCACATATTGAATGACAGGAATTAAAAGTGAATGTCACACATATGTACATTCCATCCTCATTTCCACGTACCAATTATTTCGAACCAAATTGTTCAGAACAACTTTTATTTGCATCATATTGCAAATAGTCTGCCATAGCATTTACTGCTCATTATGGTGTCATACAAATTTCATCCATAATGTTTGTACCAGAAAGAGTGGAGGTACCTTACAAAACCACTCAACTCCCATGTAAGAGGGGGAGAAGTATGGTTACAACCGAATTCAGCTTATTGCAAGCATCTGCGGGCATTGAGAAACAATATTCTCAAAAGCAGTAAATGCATATCAACATCAATTGATAGACACCATATGGATATTTCTTATCCAATGCCTATGGATGTTTACCATCCAAAAGACCAGCGTAATTGCGCATAAATTTCAGGCGCTGAGTCACTAGAACGCCCTAACTCAACTCTGTTGTGGGAAATAACATAGAGTGCAAAAGGGTTGACATCTCCACACGCTATATTGGTTCCATTGAATCATCATACAAAGTCTATAAAATGTCGACATCTCCTCAAAAATTGCCATATACCTTCACTGGATCCAGACAAAAAGTCCTAGGCAGAATGCTCATTACACTTAAATCGGGTCAAATCAAAAGGTGACAATTAAGGAGTATTGCTTTTGCTCGATAATGAAAATATTACCACAGTAATATATCTTTCTCATAATGTCTTCCTTCTGGAAGCGTGGTGGTGAGATCGCAAGAGCTTGTAGCATATGGTTTCTCGCAGAGACCTAGCATAACATACCCATTGGTATGTGTGGAAATCAAGTTCTATATTTAATAATGGCAGATAAAATGAATTTGATAGATTCGGGCAACCAAGTCCTGACAGACTTAATATTCTGAATCAAACAAGGTCAAATTATCGTGATATTATTGGTTGTGTGAGTTTCTTCCACAGAAGGTAAACTCCAACCATGTCGATTGCCATGTGTGCTTACAAAGAAATCCAAACTTGGATTTTATATCATCTCAACAAATATCGATGGTTCTTGTAATCATCGAAAGCACACAAATTAGTTGGTAATCATCTTAGATATAATTTCTCATCTGAGCAATTAAACCTTAAGGACGTATTTTCAGATGATAGATTTGGGTAAAACCAAATCATGCTTAAGTATACAACTTAAGCAAATAAATCAGTTGTTCAATATCCATTTGATATTGTCTACCAATATTCAAATAATATTGTACAATCATATCCATGAACACTTATGGTCGTTCAATCCCTCAAGATGGATTTATATTCACTGACCCTGTGATGAAAACTATATGCCATTAAAGCGCTAATATATCTTGCAAATTGCAACAGGCCTATTAATGCATTTTTTGATATCTTGCTATAGCTCATAATAGCGCATCTCTAATATCACCATCAGGTGAAAGTTAGACATGATATCCTTAGATATCTTTGTGGCAATAAACATTTTGATTTACTATTTAAATCAAGATAAAACCATAGTGGGATATGTATATCTTGGCAAACTAATACCCGTAAAGTCAGATTACATACTGATTATCATTAGAAGTGATTAAATATAATTACTTCCACATATCATTTTTTGAAGTTCACAACCTCATAGAATGATTAATCGCATAACTATATTATGTGGTCGCATAACTATATTATGTGGTATTGATTCCATTGAATCACCTATCATCATCTATAAAGATAATGATATTTGCGTTATTCATTTGCAAAATAGGTTATCTTGCAAACTACATCCCTACCAACCTCACGATAACTTCACGTTATAAGAAATTGGTATGTGGTCAATCTGTGTTTTGCAAGTTAATGAGACAATATATCAACGCAAGTATATCATATCTCTATTTTCCCCAGCAGGGGTTTTCAAAGGGATATCAAAGATATATATTAACTTCTCATATTTTCCTATAAGGTTTTTAGAGAAGTTAACCTAATTATGATCCAAAGGTCATAATCGTTGTCCTCAAAATTCTCATATGAGTTTTTCCTTTTTCAAGGTTTCTCAGAGAATTCATGAGACGATAACACATATATGTCATATTATTTTCTCCTTTTTTCCCACTAGGTTTAAAGGAGTTTTAATGGCATGTCTATACAATGGTTTCTCCTCAAATTTTCCCCACAGGGTTAGAGGAGTTTTTCCCATGGATGCATCAAAAGATGGTAACAAGAGACAAGCTTCAGGGAGACTCTGAATGATGGTCCTTATTAAACGCTTCACATTGCACTCTTCTCTTTTATGAGTTTTCACCATCAGGTGTTCTCATAGAAAGTTTTTAATGATGCGAACATATGCTATATCTCGTGTTTTCCCCTATTGGGGTTTTTCTAGAGATAAAACAAGGCATAGATACTTCTTAAACCTTACAGGTTCATGATAGAGTAATCACCACTCGTATTATTCCTATTTTTTTTCCCACAGGGTTTTTCGAAGGAATTAAAGAATATATTGATCTCAAGAAGAACTCGAACAAAAGGGGGAGTTTTACAATATGGTCATTATTTGACCTCGTTAATATGCAGCATTCATGTTAATCAATATGTTGTAACCGCCCTGCTTAATTTCCTTCATTACGTGGTGTTTTATTCCTGTCATGAATCAACCTTAATATGAGGTTATAAATCAGCCATTTCATGGCATTCATGATTGTATTAAGCCTATATGTAACCTCCCAATATAAAGGGACAAAGGTCAATGAGAATGGATGGATGTTTCACTCTATTGTGTTCATACTCTTGTGTCAATTTGTTCTCTCTCAATTTCACTTTACAATAGTTATGCGCCAGAGGGATATATCACCACATGTCCACACTGTACTAATTAGACACATGCATGGAGTATTAAATATAGATAAAAATAAAAACTAATTATACAGTTTGGGTGGGAATCAAATCTTTTGAGCCTAATTAGTCCATGATTATAACTATAAGTCCACATATAGTAATGATGGCTTAATTAGGCTTAATAGATTCGTCTCGTAGTTTTTAAGTGAGTTATGAAATTAGTTTTTTCATTTGTGTCCGAAAATCCATTCTGACATCCGATCAAACGTCTGATGTGACAAGCTAAACATGGCCTCAACTGAATTAAGCAAACAATCTTATTAATTGCCCACCATGCACTCTTTTTTGTTTTGCCTGCATCGATCACCTTTGTCTACACATGTGCTTCCTTTGTGTTAGTAGTACTCGCATATTTTGGTCGTCACAGTTGGGTGCTTACACTTTCACCACTACATAATTCTATACAGTGCAAAATTACTATAGTTACTCCCGCTTACTTAGACCAAAGTTAATACAGGCTGTAGCTTCCAATTTCGATCAAAGCTTGGGAAAGTTGGAGCTGCATATATGCTGCATAGGTTGCTTGTGGTTTAATTGGCAACATCTCTTTTCTTTCAGTATAGATTGATATATTATCACAAGTCACAACTACGTACATTGGATGACAAGATATTGTTGCCTGTCTCACTCGAAAGAATAAACACCGGCCCTGATCAACTATTCCATTGCAAAAGATAAGCTTGCCCTCTTTTCTGCTGGCCGTGTGGAAATTAATGGCTACTCTTCCCGTTTTCGGAATGCGTCTTGCATTTTTCTTTTTCTAAAAGTGAATGATGCCTGCCTCATTTTGTGCTAGATGACCGAACCTTCAACTCAGAGTAGCCGTTTGGAGATAGCGTCTCAAAACACGATTATTTTTGGTTATGGTTAGATGAAGTTTAGATGAAGTGTCATATTAGGTTAAAGACAGTTGTATTTTGAGACAGAGAGAATATTGAATAGTTTGCACGCCGTATGGAAATTTCGGGTCAGCAAACCAATGTGACAATGCGACTGAACTATAGTACTACAGCACATTGCTGAGAACCATCCTAGCTTGCCAATTATTGGTGGGGAAGTACTATAATTCATCTGGAAGTGGAGCTACAGTATTACCGTCGATTCAACTCACATGACCCGACAAACTCCAACGAAATCTATGATTAAATTCCTTGGATAACAGAGGTGACACCATATATCAAACAAGATTAGTGCATTTGATACCAGCGATTTAATTTTCACCCTGCCTGTAGCGACGTACCATGCCTATCTTGGTGGGAAGGACTATCGTCTCTGGTAAAAAAAACTGTCTCTGGTGAAAAAACTATGTATGTCGTTTGTAAGTAGGTCTTATTTTAAATATTACAGAACTTTAGGCATAAAAAACCATATACATTGATTTATTACAGAATTCCATAATTTGCGAGCATGCCTAAAGAGAGTATTGGTTTGCCACCCACTCTATGCGCATGTATAAGCATACTTGCGAGTCTTTATAAGTAGAAATTAATGTTAAAGTGAAATTAATGGGTTTTTTTTACCCCCATGGTATTGATATTTTTATTCTTTATTCAAGCATGAAATTCACTCTGTCACGGAGTTAAACCCAGGACCTGAGGTGTTACTTGAGCACTCTAACCACTAGTCTACAACTCCTTTCGCAAATGAAATTACTGTGATGTCCTTGATTGAAACCCCTACGTCATGCATATACAGTAGTGAGAAAACACATGAATAGAAAAAAAAAAGTATGGGATTTTAACAAGAACGTAAAATACAAGATTGACTGTTTGAATAAACCATGTGAAAACTAACATAATAAGAATAGATAAAAAAATAAAAAAAACTCATAAGATTACACCTCATGCTAACGCTCCTTCAAAATACTCTTGGATTGAGACATTCCATACGAAAATTTATTATATTTTCATGCAAAAACAAAGAGGTCCTAAGAGTAGTTGGGATGGAGTGCAGATAGGATTACCTTTAAATTCCTCTTTGTTTCGAGCCATTTCATATATAATAACAATTTATTAGTATGTTTTTTATGCAGATCAAAGAGGCCCCAAGAGTAGATGGGATGGAGCGCAGATAGGATTCCCTTCAAAATCCTCTTGTTTCGAGCTATTTCATACAACCTTTGTATCTAAATTTTTGGCGCCGTTAATATTTTTATACATGTTTGACCGTTCGTCTTATTCAAAAAATTTACATAATTATTAATATTTTTTCTATCATTTGATTCATTGTTAAATATGCTTTTATGCATACATATAGTTTTAAATATTTCACAAAAGTTTTTGAATAAGAGAAATAGTCAAACATTTAGGGACGGAGGTAGTATATCGTAACATTTTATTATGTTTTTCATGCAAACCAAAGAGGCCCTAAGAACGGATGGGATGGAGAATAAATAGAAGAAATTAAACGAGGATTGGCTGAGTAATCCTATAGAAGAAATACTTGTATCTTGGATTAATATCAATAGCTAGAAAGTGTTCTCTTTTCGAGAAAATCCTATCCAGATGTTCCTTAATTTATATTGCTTCATTATGGCTAATGAAATAGCTATATGCATAAATTTGTTCTTATAATACTCTTAGAAAAGATGGATGTCTCATAGTATGGGTAAATTTACATCTATTTAAATCCAATGCTAATAACTTGGTTCGTAAGATTTCCTAAGAACTTTTTTTTTGAGCGGAAGATTTCGTAAGAACTTGAAATACGCATAACATGGCCTCATCGCTAATTAACCTACCCGTTTCAGCACCAGCAAATTTGGTAGAGCCGCATCATTGTGCAATAAAAACGACCACCACCAGTATAGCAGCCGTACTCCTAAGAGCAACTCCAACAACTTAGCTAAATCCATTCAGATATGTAATAATAGAAAAAACACTGAAAAAAATGGATCCAATAGCCAATGGATCCAATAGCCTCTCCATCTTCCTCTCCATTCTATCTGACTAGCTATCCCCTCCACTCGGCCAGGCATATTTGCCTAGCCGCTCCCACTAGCTATCTGTTTAAAGAAGATGTTGGATTTCGTCACTTTTTTGCTAGCCATTTCATTTTACATAATAGCTAAATCAGGATTTTAGCTATTCATTTTTTTTAGAGAGTTTCATGGAGATGCTCTAATTCATTTCAGTAAATACACAACAACACGGCAGTAGTAACCACTAGTACTGTCATACTGCGCGTCATCGGGTCACACCGCCTATAAAAGGAGAAGCGTATCCCACGGCTGCAACAACCTGCAAGTCTAGTAACCGTTGCCGCCGCTCACGCCACCCGCGCTGCCGCTCTACTACTTTTGTGGAGTGGAGGACTGGAGGCGTGTGCGTCTGCGTGCACCGCGACTCGGACCCGAGTCAAGCCCCGAGTACGACCCGAGCCAGGTGGGGTTGGTGCTTTTCTCCGTACGCCACGTGGCGGCGCGTATCAATCACGAGAGGGAGAGAGGTGGTGAAAAGTGTGTCGCGAATCTTTCTCCTCGAAACTCGAGTCCTCCTCAATCTTCCCGGTCCCACTGATTCCGCCCCCCAAAACCCCAACTGGTCGCTCTCGCTCGCCGCCGGTGGCATTTGGTGGCGGAGAGAGTGAGAGGTGAGGACGCGTGGTCCGGCGCGCGCGCGCTTCTGGCTGCCTCTGTTCGGGAGTTCGCGTTCTCCCTGCTTCGGCGTTGCTGTGCTGTGTGGTGGCGTGTGGATGTGTAACGGCTAATTAATTTGGTGTGGTTTTTGTGCTTGGTTTTGTGGTGGTGGTGGTGATTGCAGGGCGGGCGGGCGGCGAGGCGATCCATGAGCGGGCTGGATCTCCGGGAGATGCTGCGCTGCGCCTCGCAGCGCCAGCCGCGGAGAGGCGGATGGACGCAGGCGCAGCGCCGGGACGCGCCGGTTCCAGACGCTGCGGATAGGCGCGATTGGGCACGGCGGAGGCACTGGGAGGAGGGGACGGCGACGGCGACGCATGGTGGAGGTGGAGGAGCGGAGCGAGAGGGCTTGATGGTGGCGCCGGCGAGCACAGGGGATGCTGCGGTCGCGGGCGGTTCGGCCACGCACGGCGGCGCGGAGCGGGTTTCTGCCGGAGTGGGGGATGGGGGCACTGCGGCATGTGAGGGCGCCTGCCTCTGTTCGTTGCTCACGTGTTCTGCTTCGCTTCTTCGTCGTACGTGCGGCTGATTGATTTGGTCTGCTTTGGGTTTGGTGTTGATTGTGTCTGCAGCGCGGCGGTGGCGGCGATCGATGGACATCAGGCCGAACCCTGGGCTCGCGGAGATGTACTTCCTCGCGGGGCAACCACGGGGAAGCGTATGGAGGCAGCGGGCCGCCGCTGCGGGTGGTCGAGGAATCGCTGCAGTGCGGCGGCGCGGGGAAGACGAGGTCCATGACGGAGGCGGAGATGGAACACAGTGCGAGGTGGCGCCGACGAGGACGGCGGAATCGGCGGGGAGGAATGCAGCTTCTGTCGCCGGCCAGCGGGTTGCTTGCCCGGTGGTGGCGCCGGATGAGAGGGGAAATGGAGGCGGAGGAGGCGGTGAGTTGGGGACGAAGAGGGGGTTGGAGCAGCAGCTGGCCTCGCGTTCGCAGCCGCCCAAGCGGAGGGCGGTGTCCGCCAAGCGCCAATTTCCCGCAGGTTGCGGAAGGGACGCGGCGATTCCACTCGGCCGCGGCCACGATGGTGGTGTTCGTGCGCCGGATGAGGCGACCGCTGCTGCTCCTCTCGCTGGCAGCAGAAATGGTTTGCCGTTGGATGCACCACCGCCTGACCGTGCTGTTCTGGGCAATGTGGAGATTGGAGAGAAGGTGGCGATTGCGGATGGTGGTGTTCGTCCGTCAGACGAGACGATCGCTGCTGCTCCTTTCGCTGGCAGCAGAAATGGTTTGCCGTTGGATGCACCAACTCACCGTGCTGTTCTAGGCAATGTGGAGATTGGAGAGAAGGTGGCGATTGTGGATGGTGGTGTTTCGATGGCGAATGTGCAACAAAGTCATGTTACGGCGGATGCAGTACTGATGAAATCTTCACTTGTTTTTGATGAGAATCGGGTCGATTGCAAAGTTAGTTCACTGGACAATGGTGCAGAAGGGGCAGCGAGTGGAACACACGGTGGTGATTTGCTGGGAAGGAAGGAAATGTTGGCTAAAGCAGCACATTTGCTTCCCAAGTGGAGCATTGTACCTGCGACGCGCCGCTTCCCTCCTGGATGCGGGAGGGACGTGGTAGCTCCACTTGCTCGTGGAGAAGAGGGTAATATGGGTTCAAATTCGGAAGTCATGCTTTCTGGTGTTGTTAGGGATGTGTCACATGAGGTGGTGGCTATGGATGGTGGTACTAATTCGGTTAACCAGTGTGCCACAAACATTGTTGGAGCTCTGAATGTTGGTGTTTCAGATGAAACAGTACAATGCGAGGAATTGGAGGAGGGTGAGTTGATTGATGATGCATACTGTGAGGTTCCAGAGTCACAACTAGTTGCTGGTTGTGTTGGTTTGGATGATTCTGCAGGAGGAAGACACGAACATGCTGTTCCTGTAACTTCTGCTGCTACTGAAGTTTTAGCAGGTACTTCTGATGAGATTATGCAAGATAAGTCATTGCATGAAGGATGTACTGATGCTGCACTGGAAACTGAAGATGGCTTGTTAATAGGAGGTAATTGTGAAACGATCTTTCTTGCTGCTTCTGCTAAATGTTCGGTTGGTGGTCCTCCGAATGAAACTGTTCAGGCTAAGAGAGTGTTTGGGGATAATGGCATTAAAGGGAAAATTTCCAGTCTTGCAATTGATGACCATGGCTCCAACACTTTGAGAAGCAAAGCTCCAATTAAGAGTTTGGTGCAATCACCTTTGTTGACCTTGAGAAAAATGGTTGCTAATAACAATGGTTCTGAGGTTGATGGATGTATCAGTGCAACCGGCATTGCTCAAGTTGACCGAGAAGTGGAGGAGGGTGAGGGGGCTCTAAGGGCATACCATGCTGTACTGGAGTCTCAAGTTGCTACCAGTTTTGTCCCACACGAGTCTACAACTGGTAGACACGAGGGAGCTGTCTTAGGGAAGATTGCTCCAGAACATTCTATTAGGCATTTTCCTAAAGTGGAGAGCTGCAGAAACACATCACGGCATGTGGGGACCATACCCAAAGCTGCTGCTGAATCTTGCGTTGAAGGGCCTTCCAAACAACATTTTAAGGGTAAGAGAGATTGCAAAAATGATATGATAAAGAAATCATCCATGGATGCTTCAACAAAAGTATTTGATGATGGTAACAGGAGAAGTAAGATATTCTTGACAGCTAGAAAATCAGTTAAGCCACCTGTCATAGCAAACCGTAAGCCTCCACTGAACACTCTGCACACACCCTTCTCCAAGGGCAAAGAGGAGTCTGTTGCAGCTAGTAGTGCTTTCTTTGGTCCTAAGAAGAGGTTGAAGGTAAAAGGTTCAGGTCAAAGTAAACATATTCCTGTGAAGATTGTCTCTGCATCTGCATCGGCTAGCAAGGACAACCTTATGGATGAGAAGGCTTCGAACTTGGAAGATGATGATATTTTAAAGGAACTTGCTGTTCATGATGGAAAGCTTGAGTTGCATCTCAACGTTCACAGGCAAAATGGATGTCGGAATACTGATGATCGGAGCAAAATCAGGATGCTGTGCAGGAGATTTCAGAAAATATGCAGGGCTCTTGTACAAGCTGTAGAACAGGGCTCGTTGAAGGTTCGAAGAGTTGACCTTGAAGCTGATAAAATCATCAGGAAATTGCCTGGATTTACCAAACCTGTCCCTATTGTGGGAGATATTCCTGGAGTTGAAGTCGGTGACGAGTTCCTATACAGAGTTGAGCTAGCCATTGTAGGTCTCCACCGCCCATACCAGGGAGGAATTGATACCACCGATCATCATGGTGAGCTTGTTGCAATAAGCATTGTGGCTTCAGGAGGTTATCCTGATGAATTGTCAAGCTCAGGTGAACTAATATACACCGGTTCTGGAGGAAAGCTTGCTGGTAAGGAGAAAGATGAGGATCAAAAGCTAGAGCGGGGGAACCTTGCCTTGGAGAATTGTATCAAGACAAGGACACCTGTCCGGGTGATTCATGGCTTCAAAAGTCAAAGTAGAGAGGACGACAGTCATTCAAGGGCTAGACAAATATCCACATTTACTTATGATGGGTTGTATCTTGTAGTGGGTTGCTGGAGAGAAGGTCTACCAGGTTCAAGGGTATTCAAATACAGACTTCAAAGAAAACCTGGACAACCAAAACTTCTGTAACCTAGAATAGTTACATCACTTTAACTAGAGAAAAAGGAAGAAATAATCAGGGATCATCTAGATAATCTCCCAGGGTGAATTGGGTGATCTCTTGATCAAGGCTCAGCAACACGGAATTGGCACTCTGGCTCTCAGCTTCTTCAGCAGCATCATGAGCTACTTTGCCCCAGCTTCTTGTCAAGCTGAACACCCTATCCTTCAAGATGAACCTTTAAACATCTATTAAGGCATGATTGACTGAGTACTAGCCTAGAAACAAAATCACTTGCACATTTAATTTTTTCTTGTCATTTGAGAGATTTTCAGATGTAGAGAACATGAAGTGTTACTAGTAAAAAGCTGTAAAGGTTGGTGGTGGTTCTGTATATCTGTTGTCCTACACTCTATTACAACAAATATAGTGTGTTTTCTGTATCTTGCTTGAGGAAAACCGTCACCTTTCTTTTTTAAGAGAATTTCTGGTTGCTGAGTGTTCAATCAGCGTCGTAAATTTCAGATGAGCACAATACCAGACGTGGAATTGTGGATGCTGAAACCAGATAGTTGTGAATTGTATCCATTAATAAGGTGATATGGCAAGGTGACTAGGTGAGAGGTATCTACGAAATGCTAGGAAGTGCCAGAAATTGTTGCATTTATCTATGCTGCCGATTTAACTTTGTGTGAATTTTAGCACATCTTCAGTACATGGTTTATGCATGCTTTAGCCAAGGAACTGGTTTTGCCAACTATCACAGAATTTCATGTGTGATTATGATGCTAACCACTGGTTACCATTTGCTTTATTGTCTGCATCAGGGTGCAAATAGAGTGTTTTACTAGCTCATAGCCTCTACGCACTGTTTACCTTAGTGTATTCAGGAATATGTTAGAATTTTTTTTCTCATAAATTTTGTTAACCTCTAAAATTTCCCCTATTTTTTTTTTCAAAGTCAGTTTCTTGAAATGACAAACATTTCCTCATTTTGCAGGCCATGTGTTGTACCCTTTGGAGCAGAAAAGACACACGAGGATCACTGGAAGTCTTAGTGGTTGGGCTCTTGAAGTCCTGATCAATTTGGCGGTCATGATTACTTGGTTTTGGGCTTTTTGGCAGGTCTTTTTCTTTGGTGGCAATAGAGTGAAGTTTATCTGTAAAAGTGTGGATTCAGTTAGGTAGGAACCGTTGGATACTACGGAGTAGTAACGTGTGGCATATCACTGCTAGAGACATCTTTAAGGGCATGTTCAATGGTTGAGACAACGCTGTAAGTAATTTTTCTCCACCTCATCTAGAGACAGCTTATGAGATACTATTTATAATGGGTTGTCTATTGTGTTGTATGTATATCTTTAAAAATAGCATTAAGTGAGTCAATAAAAATCATTCATCTAAAAGACAGCTGAGCTACAATAGTGAAAATCATGTCCATCATAACTTACAGCTGCTGTCTTTTATACTGTAAGCAAATTAACATACAACATCTTTCTCTCTCTTCATTCTCTTTCTTCCACATATGCAAAAATTCTGCATGATACTTCTTACTTACAGCAGTAATTTATTATTGGGCATGCCCTAAGCTCTTGAATTATCATCTTTCTAGTTATCACAGAAAGAGACCACGATTTGCAAATTGTTTTCTCTGGCAAGACGCGGTTGTCTTGCTAAACCTTGGATGCATCAGTACCAGGTTCGTTTAATTCGTTTGCAACCTTTATTAACCTCTGAAAGTCCTTACATGGTTTTCTCTTGATGTGATATGCATTTACTCGTTCTCACAGGCCATGTGTTTAGACCGAGTGGTGATCACTGATCAGGTACTGATACTGAAACGAGCAATCAAAACATCGGGCTGGAGACTAGGCAAAGATTGAACGAAACGAACACCTCCTGATCAGATCGGTGGGCATGGCCATCAGCTTCAGCACCACTTTTTTTCACAACTGTCAGTCTGTCACTACTCAAAAGATGGTTGGCAAAATTGCATTAGCAAAAGATAATCTATTGATGGTGGCTAGTGGTTTCTGCAAACCCATAGTTTCAGGCTAATAAAAGCTTATATTTCTTTTCCCCTTCTCTCTTTAGGCTGTGGACTGACTCTGACAGAAGAAAAGGGAAATTGTTGCATCAGCAGATTGCAACCCCGACCAGGACAGAACAGAAGAGAGACTAGATTAGATAGTGGAGTTATCATGGTGGTGCCCAACAAATTTGATGACTTGTGGGGGCCGATTGCCTTGCGTATGACAACCGCAGCTCTGGTATGTATTCTGACATTTTGATAGTCCATTTCCATTCGAACGTGTTGCTGTCCTGCTGATTGTGGTTGGGCCCCCTGTTAGAAATCAGGGTCGGCTTGGATATAGTTGGATAGCAATTCCTCTCATCTTTAGGCAGCCGATCAATCATCAACGAGTGGTGGTGGTGGTGGTTAAGAACAAATTTTAGTCTATCAAATTGGATAAGTTTAGAGAGAGCAGGTTATCTGGAGAGATGTGCAGGCGTCACCGGGTCTGCATGTGTCACCGGAAATGTTCTGCCTGTACTAAATTCTATCTCTCCCTATCTCAAAAAAAAAAAAAATCTATCTCTCCCTGGTCTTCTTTTGTTCTTTGGTCCCTTTATTTTATTAGAGAAAATGGTAAAAAAGACTAAAAGAACTAGATAAGATTTGGAGGGTAAGGTAAAAAATGACCGGTAAATTTCCAATAGAACTCGTTAAGATTTGGAGGGTAAAGTAAAAAATGACTGGTAAATTTCCAATAGAACAAGCAGCATCAGCAGCAGCAAGATAATAATATACTAGCAACACGGAGATGTACAATCAAGAGAAGTTACCAGTACAAATAAAAACAGGCAGCAGAGGGTTGGGTGCAGAATTATTATGCTTCAGTCAGCTTCGTTGCCCCGCCTCTGTGCTTTCCTTTCCCTGTCGCGAGTTTATGCGTCGTTGTCCCGCGGCGGGGAAACGACAGGGAGGGAAATCCCCACTCTCACTCCATCCACCTAGTCTAATCCAGCTTGCTTTGCTTCGTCACCTCACCTCATCCATCGTTTGCTCCGTTTCTGTGGGATTTGCGCCGGCTGATTTCTTTGCCCTCATAAAGCGATCGGGGGTTGCCCTTGCCCCGACGGATGCCCCAATCTTGCCTGGAGGGGCAACGAAGCGGGACGAGGGAGAAGCTGCAGCAGGAAGGAAGGTGGGCGATGCGGCGACGGTGAGGCGCCGCCACCGCCGTCTTCGTCCTTCCCGGTGGGAGCCTGTAGATCTCAGGTGTCCATTTTCCCATCTCTCTGCCATTTTGTGGGGCTGGGTCATTTGTTTGTGGTTTTGATGCTTCGGTTGTTGGTCTAATTGACCAAGAAGGGGTGGTTTGTATGGCAAGAACAGCAGGCTGCAGGCTTAGTTCTTGGTTGTGGAGGTTGATCGTTCTCTGTCTGCCCCTTTGCTGGAGGCAGATCTATGTGGCCAATTCTGTTAAGGAAGTATGTTCCTTTTCACGGTTTTCATGGGTGTTATTGTTTAGCTTGTGAGGCAACACCGTTTATTGCTTCAGGTCTGTGTTGTTTGTGGTTAAGTATTGGGTCTGTGCAGTTTGGTTGAATCCTTCAAATTGGCTTAAAACTCTTTGAAAAGGCTATTGTGAAACTGAAACTGAGTTAGAAAAACTGGAACCTGGTTAATTCACCGCCAAATAGTCTCACTTAGGATAACTTTTGTATACCATAAACTTCAAATCCAGTTTGCCTAGTCCTTTGTCTGGATACAAGAAACAGGGCACATGAATTGTCTATGTAATGCTGGCGCCCAGCCAATTTACTTTTTCCTTTTTTTTGCGGATGTTCACATGACATAATTTAACCTATGTTCATAATTATCAACAGTAGCTGAGTCAAATCACAAATTATTAGCGATTCAATTCAGTCATTCTGCAGTAGTGCAGTTAGATGGGCTGTGTGCATCCAGTTTGGATGTAGAGGCTGGGTTTTAGTCATTTTTTCTTAAAAAAAGAAGTCCTCCGGTTAGATGTTTGTTCTTTGCGCAACTGTGCGTGCGCATTGAGGAGGACAGAGACAAGAAAGTGCTTGCGTATCTGCCAATACCGTATTATTGGTTCACATCCTTGGTTGTCATGCTTACACGTTTGGCCTTGCCCATCAGTTTATGCTTCGTGCATTACCTAGTTTTGCTTAATGTGTATTGGTCAATCCCGAGAAAAAGGAACTTCATGATGATCTTACTTCATGCTAATGAAAGCAGTGTCATATCTCTTTATTCAGGTCGTTCAACTCTTTCCATCGAAAAGCTCATTTGAGACATCAATTGAAGTACAACAGTACTAGAACAGAAGATTGTTTTTAAAACTCCTAGAATCTTGCCAGCATTTTATATGCAGTAATATGCAAGTTTGCACTTCGTTTATTATGTGTTTACTCTGTCGCTCATTTGCTTAGTTTTTTTTATCCTCTTTCCATGTGTTGCTTTGAGCATGTTTCTGTTGTTTAACTAATGTTGATGTTTTCTGTTTATGGTGCAGTCACTGCAGTGACCAGTTAATTGCCTGATTGGTGAGAATAATGGCTGCTGCTGAAGCAAGGGCTGCTTGGCAGCGTGCTGCGAACCGTTGCCTTGTCCAGGAGGATAGAAAAAGAGCACCAAAACTAGCCTGCTGTCCATCATCATCAGAACAACAGCATGGCAAAAACAATAGAAATTGTACAAATTCTGAAGACCGTCCTGTGCCCAATTTCATGCCATTAAGCTGGAATCCTATGAACTCCAATCTGCCACCTGATATTAGATGGTGGCTTCAATTACAGCCAAATTTAGCCGGTCAGAAGAATCTTGCCGGTGAGCATCTATATTTTCTGGGCAGAGAAATCAGTGATAAGGAAGTGAAGGATTCAGCAGAAAAGGCTCTACATGAGGAACCATCATTCTGTGAAATGTTCAGAACCAATCCCGAGAAGATTGAGGATGTTTTTGAGCCTTCGTGGATGGTTTCCACAGCTTTCACAAAGCATTCTTCTGGAACAGGCTTACAGGACTTGAAAAACATAGATGACTATTCTCAAGTTCCTCTAGAGTGCAAAGAAAATGTCAATGACTGGTTGTTTGATGATAATGAATTCCTGGATTTGAAAAATTTTGGCCTGCCTCCGTTGGAGAACCCACAGAAGGCCGATTTTGACATGGATGCACCTTGGAAAGCAGGTGAAAGGAGTAAACCATGGTGGCAGATCACTGATGAGAATGAACTGGCTTTACTGGTTGCAGAAAGAGCAATGCAGCATATAGAGAATTGCGATTTACCAAGACCTACCCAAACAGTACGTGTTCAGGGCACTGAATCACGCAATCATGAAAATATGGGTAGGTATAGTGGGGCATCATGCCGAGCAGGTACAGTGTCATATCCTGATCCTGGACAATGTGAACATATTGAATGCAGTTACAGCACAGCAAGCACGGATGAGTTGGATTTTACTAGCAATGGAGTTTGGCAACAGCAGGAAAGAAATGTTACACACAGGTGTGCATTCCCCTAAGCATACTTAAATTTCGATGCACATCTATTTCAATTTCCTTGTTGATATGATGATATCTGAAGTTCAAGGGTTTCATCACTTCTGTGGTATACAAATAGAATTGCTCAGCAGTAGTTTCCCATGTGCTCGCAAAAAGGCTACTTGGTGCTAGAGGGATCTTTTATCTGTTTCTTTCACTTCTGTTTTCACAAAGATAAACTTATTATGCTGGTTAGGTTTCAGTTTTTTTCTTTTGAAAAATTTGTTGTTGCTCACTCACTGTCTACAAGGATACAGGTGTCCCTTGTTTGCAAAAGAGTTCATAGATCTTTAGGAAAGTTGCTAGTTATATTTGCTTCATTTTATCAATACCCAATTATTATTTTTTTTAAAAAAATAAAAGACTATTGTTGATTGGCAACTACACAATTCCACAATCTACATTCATTAATTACTATGTTATGTTCTATACTCAGCCCTTCGAAACATCAGCTGCGCTCCATTATTTCTATTAGTTCCTTTCATTATGTTCTTTCCTATTTTCCTGCAGTGATGCACAGGATTTTTCTAAGGGCGTCAATACTGAAAAAGGAAGCAAACGAACATACCAAAATCCTGCAGAGCGAGCTCAACTTTTGGAGGCACTTTGTCACTCGCAAACACGGGCGAGGGAAGCTGAGATGGCTGGCAAGAAAGCACAAACTGAAAAAGACGACGTCATCAAGCTATTGTTCCGACAGGCCTCACATCTCTTTGCTTGCAAGCAATGGTTGAAGATATTACAGTTGGAGAACATCTGCCTCCAGCTTAAACACAAAGAGCATCAGATAGCAACCATGATACCTGATCTTCCATGGATGACGCTAAAGAAAAGGACTACACCAGATCAAGAGAGAGAAAATTGGAAGAGAAAGAAAGGCACGAGACATAAGAATGGTGGAGGCTTCTTTGATGCGATCTTATTTGCCGTTGGTTTAGGTCTTGCTGGTGCAGGTTTGCTTCTTGGCTGGACTTTTGGGTGGCTTCTGGCTAAGTTGTGAAGTTGCTCATTGTTTTCACCTGAGACTAGTTTTGCTGTGTAAGATTCATAGATGGAATCTCCAGGTATACTCTTCATGACTCGATTGGAGTGAGATGATGAAAATTTAGACCGCAGAAATTTTCGTTTGGATTTTGGAAGCTCTGCTAGTTAGAAGACATGAATGTACATAGGCATCATTTGTGGCAATTTGTAAATATGGCCGGACGTATGCCAATACTTGTACATAAATATCAGTACAGTCTTCTTTATCTCCACCTATACATGTTATTATTTAGAAAATTAGCATTGTTATTGCAGATTATGTGTTTTTCAAACCAGGGAACTCTGAAACTCTCCAGACTGTAGTGCGGCACATGTTACTGGTTCTTCGCTCGAATTGAATGCGTCACATTTTAGTTGCTTCTGTTTAACTCTTTTTTTAACCTTCAAATATGTTCAGATTATCTTGTTTCTTTCCTTTAACATATCATGCTGCTTTGCTTTGATTGTTTGTTGCCTCAGTTCATACGGGGTGTTTCAGTTCTTGTGTAATACCCTCCTCTGGTTTTTAATGTTTGACGCCGTTGACTTTTGAGCAAATGCTTAACCATTTATCTTATTCAAAAAATTTATCCAAATGTTATTTATTTTTTACGAGTTGTTTTATTACAAAAGAAATTTTAAGTATGACTTACAGTTTTAAATATTTGGATAAATTTTTTGAATAAGACGAATGGTTAAACGTGTGCTAAAAAATAAACGGTATCAAACATTAAAAACCGGAGGAAGTACTATCCGGTGAGGATTGTTTGCCGAGCTGATAGTTTGTCGTCCAACCTCCACCTCTTTTAAGGTTAATTACGTTATCGTGAAATCTATAGTGACCCTGGGCGTTGTCCTGTCCTAACCGGCGTCCCATCTCCACACACGACACCTGTCCATCATCCTGCACGACGTCCGGCTGAGCGACATGTGTCCGCCCAATGCCCCCACGTGATTGGTATTTCTGCCTGTACTAGAAAGAGCATTGTTTCCCCCTCTCTCCACCCATTCCCCATCCCTCTCTCCTCCAAATCGGGCGATGACGACGACGGTGATTTCGACAATGGCGGCGGTGATTGATTCTCCTCAGATCTGGCGGCGGCGCTGCCTCCACTTCCCCGAAACCGGCGGCGTCACCATCCGCCCACCCACCCATGGCATCGGTGGAGAGATCCGGCCTCCAGTCGCTGGTGGCGCGCGCCAAGGTGAATGTTGCCCCCATGGCGAGGCGATGCATGTCCTCCGCCCATGACGACGCCCGTGAGGTCCCCATCTTTCTCACATTGTGTGATTTGTCGTTGACCCCTGATTGGTTCCTGATTTGGGATTTTGTTGTTTCGATCTCATCCTTGTACATGAGATGGCCAAGTGGGAGAAGATCACCTACGCCGGGGTCGTGACCCTTATGGAGGCCTACAACCTCTCCAAAGGCGATAGCCCCTAGGTTTTCGATGAATACAATCCGCAAATTTTTAGATTTGATTGAAATAACTTTTAATTTTAAAGGATGTAACTTTTAATTTTAAGGATGTAACTTTTTATTCTGAGGGATGTAATTTTTTTTAGTTCTGATGGATGTAACTTTTTGTAGGATGTAACTTTTAATTCTGGAGGATATAACTTTTAGTTTTTAAGAATATAACTTTTAGTTTTGAAGGATGTAAGATGTAACTTTAATTCTAGAGGATATAACTTTTTAATTTTGAAGGATGTAACTTTTTAAGTCTGAAGGATGTAACTTTAATTCTAAGAATGCAACTTTCGTAGGAGGTAACTTTTCATTTTCTAGAAGATGTAACTTTAATTCTTAGAGGATGTAAGTTTAATACCTAGAGGATGTAACTTTCAAATCTCACAAATCGAACAAGAGTATGTTACTCCGCTTCTAAGTTATACCGCACTTCAATGAATCACATATTAACTCTCTTAATGGTATTTTTTTTCCATATGTTTAAGGACTCTCCTTAATTTTGTACTACCTCTGTTCACCAATATTTGACGTTGGTTAGTGCAAAATTGCACTAACCAATGTCAAATATAAAAAATAGAGGGAGTAACATTTATTATGTATTTCTTCCATTTCCTAAAGAAGACAGTGAGTTTCAACTAAATCAAATGAAATATCACTTGGTTATGGCGGAAACTAAGTCTTAAATTTTTTTTACGAAATTCATTCAAGGCAGACCAAATTTCGTTCTAAATTCAAAATTCACCAAAGATTCATGTTCCAATTCTGGTTTCTGAACTTTATTCAAAATTTGTTTAATTTTGACAAATTAAATCTTTTCGCGAAGTCTGGCATCTCAACCCCAAAATGTTAAATGCTAACTGTATACGTTTGGCACGTCCACACTACCAAAATATAATGATTACAAAACCATAGATTTAACACAAAATTGTATCCCAAAAATTACAGATTTAGGATAAATTATAAAAAAATCATAGTTAGTAAATAGATTAACACAAAACACAAGTTTAGCACTAGCCACGAAGCATCAATGTCATAGCTCCAACATAACAATAGTGTTAGAGATTTAAACTATATAATATGTGTATAATATGTAGTTATGACAATAACAATATATTGTTAAATATGTAGTTTTGTGTTACTTGTGTTTAAACATGTGGTTTTGAAGCTACGTTGGTAGTTTTGTTAGAAACTTTTTTAGTTTTACAAAATTTAGTCAAAAAAAATATGAAACCATTTGATATAAAATCCGTGGGCATGGCTGGAGTCGGAACCCGCAATCCTTTCCCTTTTCCTTTCGCCGCCGGCGGCGGCAGCGTCGCCGGCGCCGGCGCCAATCAACTCTGTCCGCTGTGCTCAGTGCTCACCTTCCGTGTGGTTCCTCGCATCGCTCCCCGCCTCCACGATCCACGCTAGCGTTGCGAGAGGCGCGATTCTCCGGTCGTCAGTTTGGCGTAGCTCCGGCGCGCACACCAGGTGTTCGTGGTAATGCCCCAACCACATCTCATCACACTGATCGATCGTCCCGCCCTGTGGATCCGCCGCCGCACCGTGGCAACTTTGGCGGTGAAGGGGTACCAACGGAAAGTAAGAAAGTAAGCAAGTCAGAAATCTGAGCCGTAGGCCGTAGTAATCTTAACCCTTCTTCTGTCTTGGACTCTTCGGTCATAGCCCCGCTCATGCTGTTTTAGTTCCCTTATGACAGTCTCGTTCATTTTGTGGCAGTTTTTCTCTGGGGCATGAACTAATTCGGTGGAATGGGACGCAATTTCGGGAGGCATGGAGTGAACCTCTTAGAATGGCTGATGATGAGAGGTATACTACTTCTTTCTTTTCCCGCATTTGATGTGAATTATGACGTGTGTTGGATATTTCAGTCTTTCAGTTCATTCAAACAATGGCATAGTCAAAACTCAGTTCTCTGTATTTCACATTACCTTGGATTATTTAAGATCTGATCATTTATAGTCTACAATTCTAAATATCTTGACATGCTCTGCTCCTTGATGAATGGAAATATGCAGTTCCTATAATTACAATGCAATATAATTTACTTGGTTCAATGTATAAACAATGTTGCCAACAAATGACATGATGTTCCATATATCTCCACAATTAGAATACAAACGAAAACTCCTAATTTTCTTTCTTTGCTGATATGATTATGGGAATCACTTCAAAAATTACTATATACCTTTTTTTCCCTAAGTCACTTTCTTATGTAATGAACAACATAATAAGGTCCAATAGTCAGTTATACTCCAGCAGTTCGTCCTAATCTCCCCCTTAGAATCCTCACTCCCATGTATCTGACCATCAAAGACAATACAACAAACAATGATCAACCTTGAAATTTAAAATTTTCGATTAAAGGAGAGAGATATAATTTATTTTTGCCTGTACCTGCCCATCATCATGACTGTGGCTTGCGGGTTGGTTCCTGGCGACCTAAATAAAGTTGACCCATCGATCACACGGAGTCCTGAGACACCAATCACCCGGTACTGTTGGTCAACCACCTTGCCCACATGGCATCCGCCATGGTAATGCCAGATGGTGACCACCGTATCCCTACAGAACTGCTCCAAGGATGTGCTGTCATTTGTGTGCTTGGGTATCAAGTTTATGTTGGCTGTTACACTCATGTTGAGCAAGATTTCTGTTGGATATCCGCCACCATTTAGGGTAAAATTAGAGAAATGGTTTGTCTTCAGTATTCTGTCTACGGTCTTGATCCCATAGACACACCGACTGAGATCCTTTGGGTGCTTGAAGTAGTTGAAGGTAACTGTTGGGTTGCTATTAATGTCAGTGTCCACAAGAACGAGATTACCAGTAGACAATGGGCCATCAATCTTCGAAAGTATAAAACCTCCACTGAATACTTCTTTCGGTAGGCTATATTTGTTATGTACATAGTTCTGGACTGAGGCTAGATTTCTTTGCTTTGGCGGAATCGTTGACAGCTGTCCAATCTGCATTGCAGTGATAAAATCATGAGGAATGGTATGGCTGAAAGTTATCAAGCTTCTCAAAAATAAGTAAGCTTAAGGTTTTCCTTTTGTTTTCTTACAATCTTATTGTCCATAAATAACCCACAAGAAACTCTGGTTTAAAAACTTAAGTAATTCTAGTTTAGAAACACTGAATGACTGAAATGAATTTCTGTGTACATGTTAGTAGATTCTTGGTTCCTCTGGTATCTTTATCCTGGGCTCCTGAAAATAATCTTAATGAAGCTGCTTACCAGAACTAAAGAATCAACTTTTGACAAGCTAATTTAGCGTGTATGTTTATTTAGAGTGCTAATGTGGATGCTGTTTATGTACACACGCTTTTGTATGATACAACAACACTCTATGATGCTTAACAAGTCAAAATTTTATGCAAGTAAACTTTGTAAAATTGATGTCAAACCTCAGCAGACATGATTCCGTGGTGGCAGTGGATACTATCTGGTGACTGGCTGAACCCACTGCTTGCTTCTATGAACACCCCACCCTCGGTAATTCCGACAGTCTCAATCAGTGATTGCTTAGGGGCATTCTTGGTAGGTATAAAGATGGAATTAAGTGGATTATCTGACATCCCTTTACCCACATGTTCGTTGCGAAGGACTACAGAAATGTTATGCTTTTTAAGTTCTTTTCTGGGTCCAATTCCACTAAGCAACAATAGCTGGGGACTGCCAATTGCACCAGCAGAGACGATAATCTCACTGCCTTTGTTTCTGGTGAGGAATGCATGCTTGTTCCCTCCATTCTCATCCTTAAATTCAACTCCAATGGCCCTTGGCTTCCTCTTCCCTGTGCAAGAGATGATGTTACAACTTACAACAACATCTGTTATTAAAGTGGATAGGGCTTATAAGAGCTAGGACTGCCTTGGATTACTCTTACCTTGTTCTGTGTTGAAAATTATTCTGTTCACACTAGCATGAAGGAGAACCCTGAGGTTGTTAGGATTTCCAGCAGCAAGGAGGTCGGCAGCAGTGTGCCTGTACCCAGTCTCATCAAAGATTGTTCCCCCGACTTTCGTTCCAAAGAGATGATCATAGGTATATCCATTGTATGGTGAGACCCCTGCTTCAAGCAGCCCGTCCCGCAGAGCAGCTTGCCAAGGTGAAATGTTGGGCCAATGAACAACCCTCTCTTCAATCCAAGGGTATGACTGGTTTACCAATTCGGCATCCCAGCCTGCGTCTTGAACAAAGCTACAGTGACAAGCACATGATCACCGATAATATACTTGTAATAGTAGCATTACTGGATTACTAATAAAGAATATTCAAATGAGAAGTTCAAACCAACAGAGCAGAGGCTCACGTTATATGATAGCACATCTTACGTTAACTACGATTTTGTCCCATAAAACAAGTCTTTTCTAGCTAAGTGGGTCCCAACAAATTAATTGTAACAAAGATGATGCCCTTTTTCTTCTTCCTTCTTCCCATCTATTCACCCACTCAATTAAATTTCTGCATGCATGATGGTATTAGAAGGAAATTTTAATTATTAAAAGGCGTATTAAATAGGGGCATGATGATCATTTGTGTTGAGTGTTAATTTGCATGAAAAAAAGCCAAAAAGACTTGTTTTATGGGACGGAGGGAGTACATCTTGAGAGTTCAAAAGAAAATTCCACATATTAGTCAATTTCTTCTGAGCCATTCCTGACCAACTGCTGTAATCTTAATTCTAGTCCTATTGCCCTAGATTGATTGAACTAATTCAATCATGGGAAGTGTCTTCATTTGATATAATCATGTTATTCATGTGCTCCTAGCACACTTTGGATCATGCCATCATGGTTAAAATTTACATATGATCTTCTTACCCTATTTTAGGGAAGTGAATACTTATTATTATTTACTAGGATGGCACCATATGATGGCTAAGCGTTTTGTAATTAGTTCCTGATTCACCCCTCTTTGTCCTATTGTCAGCTGAGGTTAATTATCGAGGTTATGAAAGCAACTTCTTGTTTGCCAACATCTTAAGTTCATTTGGAGATGAAATGAAACATAAATTTGGACAAATATACAGTCCCGGTGTCGAATGCATTTCACGAGAAATTCTTTACCTTGAATCAGCTCGGCTGTAGAAACCGGCATTTACACTTGTTCCACCACCTAGAACCCTTGCCCGGGCGTTGATGACACCATCAGTGGAGATAAATGCCTGAGATGGTGAATTTGGTGAGTCATCTGCCAAGCAAATGTGGAAGTTCTCAAGATACGAGATGTTCCGATTGCCATAAGGAGACCCTCCTCTTTCCAACAAGAGAACCCTGTACTTCTGGGATAATGTTGCTGCCAATGGGCAGCCAGCTGTGCCCCCTCCAACAATGATGTAGTCATATGTCTCATGCTTTATTGTGGAGAAACTGCTTGCCTTCATTAGGGAAGGGAGATCCAATGTGTTGAAATGGTTTCTTCCTGCAAATACAAGTGTTCATGTTTTATCTGAAGCTGCCCTGTTTCAGAGTGATTTCTATTGCTTCCTTTTATATCTTGGTGCATAAGAAACTCTTAATTGGTCTAAGCTAAATGCCGCTTTTCCATTCATCAGGTTTCTTCTCAGTGTTTTACTACAGGGCGAGATTAAAGGTATATCTTTTTCATCCTCTCCTTCCCAAATGTGTAGCCTTTTACTCTGATGAAATTCTTATGCATCGCTCTATACATAAAGATTTCTGACTAATGAAAAACAGTAAAAACAGAGAGCAGTATAAATAGGAGTTAATTGCAAATGTCATGGTTATGATTGTGATTGTCAGCCAAAATTCTAAACTCCACTTTTGCTATAAAAGGATGAAAATTCATGATGAAAGCTATGGGGGATAGAAAAAGCTAACTGAAAAAAAAAGGGAAAACATTTGGGTATCAAATATCAGCATGTCTGAGAAAGCAGCCTTTGACTCCTGGATTTTGTTTTAGCGGAAAGAAACCTAAATGAAAATGATATCTGCTGATGCTTAACAAACGCACTTAAATTTACATGAGATTTAATGTACCTTGCGATGATCTGATGAAGCAGAGGAAGGCCAAGATCTTGAAGAAGAACCCTCTGCTGATCAAAGCCATTGCATCACAAGGGACCCTTGGATGATAAACGAAAGCCTGGATACTCTTTTCCCTTTCTCCCCCGTATTTGGTTTTCCCTTTCATCCAGACAACTCAGACTCTGCCTACTTGCCTTCTGCCCTGAGTTATCTGATTTCTGCCTCACAGCCTTGCCCAATGCATTTCAATCGTTTATGTAGACAGCATTATGAGATTGGGAGTGCCACTGTGTGCAATGCATTCAAGAGAGTTCACCCATACCATTAAGTGCTATTCAATGCACAGGCAGCAAACTTCGAGTACTACTCAGATTTATGGGCTCATCAACCAACTAACCACAGCTAAACTACTGTGAATATGCCCATCACCTCTTGATAACATGTCATAATAATAAGAATGACAAGCCTGTACATGTCATTTCTGACTCTTATTTGAACTCTAATTATGTTTTTGTTTTGATGCCTGTATGCATACCAAGGTGTTCATTTCCGTTCTGTATTTGCTTCATATTGAAATTGACTGCATCGCCAATTCATTATCAAAGGTCCAAAGCCCTTAATGTCTGAACTATTCGTACACCACAATGCTTTGAAAACTTGTTTAAGAGGATGGATCCTCGAAAATATGTAAAAGTAGACCGCATTAGTGCAGGAGGACAATGTTTTTTTTTCATTTATATTAGAGAGTGCAATGGTAGTCAGAATCCCAATAGAATATACACTGAAGATGTGTCTTAGAAAGCTTCTACTCTACTTATAAACGTTCTTCCATTGCCCATGTGCCCATGTAGGAGTTGTTGGAACTATATCAATGTTTCATGGGATCTCAGTTTGGGATTTCTGATATGTTGTATGTTGCTAGAAGTAATTATCTCTCGTCACATTTTGTTGAAAAGATGCTTCATACTGCCTGACATATTTGGAAGCAAATGAATAATCTTATCTTTGAAGATAGAAGGCCATCTTTCAGCTCCTGGAAGTGTAATTTTTTAGAAGATCTTTCTCTTCTTCTTCATAGATTAAATCCTATGGAGAGAGATTCTCTTCAATCTTGTTAGATATAATATAAATTCTTGTATACTGTTACTTTGAATAAACAAAATTTAAACTGTGGGTAGTTTGATAAAAAAAATGACGATCATGGAAAAATAGGGTAGTACCCCAGCTCATGACTCATGTAAAATAGTTGAAAAGACAGAAAGTAGTCTTTGCTGATTGACATGACAGGTGCAAACAAACGAGAAAAAGGCTTGTTAGGCTTGTTTGGATCAGGGACTAGTTCTTGCCATATCCGATGTTTGGACGTTAATTAGGAGTATTAAATATAGACTGATAACAAAACTAATTACATAAATAAAAGGCTAATTCATTAGTCAAATTTTTTAAGCCTAATTAATCCACGATTAGCAAATATTTACTGTAGCATCACATTCGCTAATCATGGACTAATTAGGCTCAATAGATTCGTCTCGCAAAATAGTCCAGAGTATAGGGTGGGTTTTATTAATAGTCTATATTTAATACTTCTAATTAGTGTCCAAATATCCGATGTGACAGGGACTTAAAAAAAGTCCCTGAAAATAAACAGGGTCTAAGACGAACTAAAATTGTTTGTACTAAAGTTTGAGCATACATAGAATTTTGTTATACCTGTTTGCTCACTTATTGAGCTCCACATTACTATCACTATCTCATATTATGGAGACAGCTATTCCTTTTATCAGTTTTCATCTCTACATGCTACCATTCTGCAGTCAAAGGGACCAAATTAGATGTTGGGGGGACAAAGGTTTTTCGACATTGTTGCTCAGCAGTTTATATTGAGCTATTGCTCTACATTCGTCATCGTCAAATTGATGTTGCTTTCAACAAATAAAATCATGGAGATCGTTACAGAAGAAGACAATGTTTTTTTTGATAAAATGACAGCTTGGGTAGGATAGAATGACTTAGGAGCAAGGTACAAATCTTAACCCCTTTTTTTCCATGCTATTAGTAAAGATAAACATTGGCAAGTCACATATTACAAGAAGTGTTCAGAACTAATCTGGGATCTAGTTAATACAATCCTATGGATAGCTTCCCTAGTCCGTTGTACAGCATATGGTACAAAGTACCGCTATTGTATTGTCAGTATTTCCAAAAGCAAATGTATTGCCCTTGTGGAACAATTATAGTAATATAGGACAGTCACTGTCAGTTGGTTATAAGTTTTAAGTTTGTAGATGACCCACTAAATTTTCAAGGCATTGTCAATGTGATAGATATGAATGATCGTATTTTTTGCACTTCTTGATATGAACTTGGAAGTACCGTGTACCAAGAAATTGCCATTAGACATCCAAATGACCTTTGAAGCGGTGTTCATAAAGGAGCTTGCATTTATGGCCATGGCATCATCAACTAACAGAATTGCTTTGGTGCCAGCAAGACGAGAACTAAACGATGAGCAACAAGATTACAGAAAGATTAAGTATAACGGTTACCTATATGTGAACTATGATGGTTTCATGTGTTGTTCTGAATGACCCTGCTGTTTAGTGAGGTTTGTGGTCTATCCAGGCAATTGGTGAGAATTATTTTGTAATGTCGGATTTGTTGTTCTGAAAAAGTGTCATCGGAAGAATGTGTCCTGCTGTTTAGCGAGGTTTGTTTTTTTTTTTTTGCAGGGAATTGATGGGAATTATTTAGTAATGTTGGATTTTCTTTTCATGTGACAGGCGATTACTGTACCAGTTAAGATTCTGAGTATAGTGCATACAGTTCTCAATTTGTGTGAGGGTAGATCGCAACCTCTTATACACTGCAATTAAATAGCTTGAAATTTGTAGGGGACCATTAGAACCTACCAGATCATTCACACAACTAGAACCCTAGTAATTTGGTCTTTGTCAACAACTTGCCTCCAAATGTACACAGGGCACAAGCACAAGGCTTCAGAATGACCATGCATATAAGAACCAACTGTACTACAGTTCAAATATTTATAAAAAGTGCTTCCACAAAATAGTTATGAAAATGTACGAGGCCGCTATTAATTCTCTTGCTTGCTGATTCTAAGTGTTTCACTGGAACGTGGGTGCAGAGACTTTGAAACTGAACTCTTTAAACTGAAGCTGTACCTTGTAATCCTCTTGTGATCGCATAATTAACAATGCTACTCGTTTGATGCCATGTAAAACCACATTGATGTTGAATTATCGTTTTGTTTTTGGTTGTTTTGCAGATTATCATCTCTGGAGAACCTGGGTCGTAATACATCCACAGCATGACGAAGGACAGCCCAGACGGTGCACATAATACCTGTATCTGTGTGCAATGCAGCTTAATAATGTTTAAGTGAGATGTTTAGAATGCAACATGTGTGATTCATCAGAAAACTGATCACACGTTGTCCAACTTGTTCGATCGTCCTCTCAGCTAGGTTGTCCATCAGGGAAGAAAGCAACTCTGTTATGAGATGGACTCGCCAATGAAATGGACTGTCTACTAAGAGCTGATTGCTGCATCCTAACCTCCTCCACAAATGCAACTTAAGAGGCTTGATGCTGATGTCAGTAAGCTCTAGGGAGCTAGCACCGCCTAGCAGACAGCCTCAGAAGACAGTAATCATGAAGTACTCACTCGATGTGGTTGAGCTGGGCCGGCGTTCATTGATGGTTAACAGCCTTTCCAGCAAGCCATTTAATCAACACAGTGGAATTTGAGATAGCATTGGTGGTTATGTGGCCAGGGACCTGATCCATGTCATCTCCAGATTCCAGAACAGTAGTGGATGCTTCTGCAACTCTGTACTCCAGTTTCCATGGAGGTTTTGTTTATCAGAGGTAGATTCATGAGCTGAAATTTTACTCCAACAACTACCCAGTGTACCGATTCACTACCTTGTTTTCTTCAGACAATCAGACTTATGGCTACGGAAGGACTACTGTGTTCATTCAATCTTTCTGAGAATGGAAGAAAGAGGATAGTACAGTTTTGGCACTGCACAACTGCCCAGCTACAGCAAGACAGCCTGCAATGTGCAGTAACAAGCGTTTCTTCAAAGGGACATCTTGTCGTAGCAGATGGCATTGGATCTGGTGTACTTGGTGGTATCGTACAGTATGTTGGACGGTACCTAGTAGCTTGATTTTGAATAGTTACATTTATTTTACATGTTGCTAAAATTCGAGCACTTTGCCTCTATTGCAATTTTCCCCTTGTATGCTGTTTCTATATACTACCCCCGTTTCAGAATGCAGGACGTTTTGACTTTTTTATTTCAACGTTTGGTCATTCGTCTTATTCAAAATTTTGTGTAAATATAAAAATAATAAGTCATACTTAAAGTTTTTTTTTGATAATAGAGTAAATCACAAACAAAAGAAATGGTTCTTTCATATTTTTTGAATAAGACGAATGGTCAAACATCGTAAGAAAAAAGTCAAAACGCCTTACATTCTGAATTCTGAAATGGAGGGAGTACATTCAATTCTAATTGAGACAGCTCAAAGTAGTTCAAATCTTGGAATACATGGATTGCTTTGGATAAATTGCCTATATTTATACAGATACTTTGCTATTTAAACATATGAGTTAAACTAATTTTGTGGGGTTTTCCAGTCATATTTAACCATCATCAATGTGATTTATATGGCAGGTAATTAATCGAATAAAAAATTGGATCTATACCTTCCAAAGTTCACCACTTTAGAACATTATCATTGTAAGCACATCAGCTCACAATAACACCAAGGAAAGATACTACTCCGCTTATCTTAACAGGTTTGTGTCATTATTTATGGCAAAATTGCCCGCCCTTTAATATTTTTGGGGCAGGATGGGGATGGCCAACAACCATAAAAGCCAACAGGAACAATCCAAAGGGGGAGAAGCTCGGCAAGCTGTGACTTTGACTTGGCTAGTTGCCTTGACTTCAATTCTATTGCTTCTATGCAAGTATCCAAGTTAAGTGTCCAAGTCAAGGTAAAATTGCTTTTTCTTCTTTTTAAGTGCATTACTGGAACATAACAAGAATAAGAAGAATTCTTATGTGAAAATTTGATACAATCAACATATCTGCCTGTCACTGGCCCAATATTTGGCATGGTAGTTGAACATTTCAAGTTTTGAGCCCTCTGCATGTTCTTGTGTCCCACTAGGCCCATTTACACATTCTTATTACAGGATACCAACAGTAGCATTTATACACGAGGTAGCAAAATAAGTACTCCCTCCAATAAAAAATATTTGATTGTGGTCGAAACTTAACTTTGGTCATAAATAACTTCTAAAATGCTTAGTTAAAAACATTAAAATGGTATTGATAGATTTGCTTTGAAAAATACTGCATAATATCATAAACTTAGATTTTACAAACTTATTATAATATAAAATTGTGGTCAAAGTTGTATTTGAAAACTGTGAAAAGGTAAAAATAAGATAAAATTGATGACCGAAGGGTGCACTAGTACAAAATCGATTTTTTCCGGCAGCTACAATTTTTTTTACAGACGGCACAACAATTAAACCGCTTATAAAAATAATGTATGGTCCGGCGCGTCGTCATCCGCCCGCAAAAATCATTTTTGCGGGCGGGCCACTAGGTGTCTCACCCGGGAAAATAGATGCATTTTTGCGGGCGGGTCACTCATTTTTCCGGGTGGGTTACTGTGTCCGCATGAAAAAAATAAAAATAAAAATTTTGAAAAGAAGGGAGGGAAGACAAGGAGAAAAAAAAAGGAAGGCTTCTGTCCACTGTGCTCTGTCTCTCTCTCCTCTCTCGGCTTACCTCTCTCGTGCGCTCTCTTTCTGCTCTCCTCTCCCTCTCTCGGCTTACCCACTGTGATGGCCGGTGACGGCGGCAGCCCCGCGACGGGCGTGCGGTGGTGGTTCCGGCCCCGAGGCAGCCGGATCTACCTTCGACGGCCCTAGGGCGGCCTCGACGACGGCGACGACAGAAACGGCGGCGGCTCGGGGCGGCGTCCTCAACGCCGATGCCGACAGCAGCTCGGGGCGCGTCGGCTGCCGCCACAGGGCGGGCGGCTCGCGCCGGTGGCTAGAGGCGGAGGGCGGGCCTACCCCTCCAGGTCAAGATCTGGAGGCTTGATCTAGAGGGGGCAGTGGCGGTGGATGGCGCTGGCGGCCACTGCTCCGGGACAACGTGAAATCGGGGGCGACCCTAGCGACGGCGGTCGGCGGCGACCTTTTTTACTTTTTTTTTTTGTTTTTGTAGGCGGGTGTCTATAATTTTTGCATGCGGACGGGACCCACCTGGAAAATTCATGCTCGTCTGCAAAAATTGATTTTCCCGGGTGGGCGCCTGCCCGCAAAAGGCGTGATTTTTCCAGACGATGCGAAATGGGCTATCCACTTCCCCGCCTGCAAATATGCCTTTCACCCGCAAAAACGTTATCTGACCTAGTGGTAGCAATTAGCATCAATATCTTTTTTTTAGAACCTCGAAGAGGGCCGGGAGCTCCTGTAATTTCTTATAGAAGAATCCAGTTTATAAGGGAAACCGGATCAAAAAGTTTATAACAACAACAACACGGTTTATAAAGGAAAATCGGCCAAAACCCAGACAACCAGAGAAGACTAACTAACATAGACTGGACAAGCCCGAAGCGGTCCATACACAAGAAAGACTCCTAAGACGAAGCCTTCAAGAAGGTCACGCCGACAGAACGATGACATCGTCTAATTCCAAAAGAATCTAAGGTTTTCACCCAGAGAGGTCCTGAAAGAGGGTGGGGAAAAGTCTTGTAACAACACCTCCAACAAGGACAACGGCACCCAAAGGCGTCGCCGTTGCTAGCACCGGCACACCAGGCAAGGTTTTCACCCCAAGAACCATCACACCACCCCGTCCATGATGATAGACACTCAACTCGTCTGCAACTACACCTGCCCCTGCCCACCGCACACCTGCAAACCAGCACAGCCCTGCCAACTAGCATCGAAGAAAGGTCCAGGCCAGACCGCAAGCATAGTGTACCCCACAGGAGGAGGGGGGAACACTATCGCAGAAAGGGCTGTGCAACCAACGACGCAAACCAACAAAAGCTCAAACAGCCGAACATGCCACCACCTATCGCTGAAAAGCACAAGGAGAGATGAACTGATGAGCCGCTAAATGGCCCCGCGTCAAGCCCTTCACCCTAAGCTTTCCAGGACAAGAGCAGGCACACACCTCCGTCGCTGGCCACCACCGAACATGCACTTAGAAGAAGAAAAAGGAAGGACAGCCCCTACTGCCACGTCGACTGACAACAACATGAAAAACAGAGACCGCTGAAGGCACTAGGAGAGGATGCGGCAACCTCAACTCCCACCCCCGCCGCACTCGCACTTGCCAGCCCAAGACGAGGGAAACGAAGCTGACGCACCGACCGCCCTAGCATCCACACCGACACTGCTTCTAGGAAGAGGCCCGGCCAGCACCACGACCTGGCAAACGCCACCGCCATCGATAGAGCACTTCGCCACAGACGCCATCGAGCTAGATCCGCACCGGCGACCGACACCCCGGCACCCTAGAGCTGAGCCAACCGTTGTCGATGCCGTCAACGAGCGCCGCCGTTGAAGACTCAGAACCCTTAAATCCATGCCGGCAGCGACCTCCGAGCCGCCCCGACGCCTTGGAACCAGCCCCATCGACGTCGTGCTAGGACCGCGCCATCACCAGCGGCCGATGCAGTTGTCGCCATCGGCGAGCATGCACCACCACAGACGCATTGGCGCTAGATCCCCGCCGGCGACGACCAGCTAGCCGCCCCGACGCCATGGATCCGCCGCCACCAGCCACAGGACAACGTTGCTTCTAGCCGGTGCCGCCACAGACTACGTGGCGCTAGATCCGTGCCGGCGACGGCCTATGGCTGCCCTAGTGCCTAGATCTAGCCCCGACAACGCCGAGACAGGCCCGCCTCCGACGTCAGCAACTACCCTGCCATCGCCGTTGACGCCAATTGTTGCCACCGTAGACCTTCGTCGCCGACGATGCCCAGGCGCCAGATCTGGCCATGAGGCGTGGATCTAGAAGCCGTCCCCGCCGCCTGGACAGCCCCCCGTTGCTGCCAGCTGAGAACAAGGGGAAGGCCCCGCCACCGCCGTCCTCGCCGGTGGCCACTCCGGCGGCGGCGAGGGCAGGGGATGGAGGAAGGGGGAGGGAGGCGCCACGCTGAGAATCGCCTGTGTCGCCCTTGGGGGAGAGCGGCACGGGCACCACCACCCTATGATCTAATTAGCATCAGTATCATGCAACACACAGATACATTTACCCTATTGGAGGCGGGTTGGAGTTGTTTATACTGTTTGTGCAGAGTGCTACCACTGCTTAAAAGGTTACCAGTACTTCGACAAAGACTCGAATAGAAAAAGTAATCGGCAATTAAGAGAACAGAGGGATCTTTGACAGATATTTATGTGAAGTGATGCATTTTGATCGTATATTTCTAAAATTAAAAAACTGAAAAAAAAACACTTTAATTGTCACCTTGAGTTTTGAGACTCTCCCTATAAGATGATTTGTTGCAAAATTCCCACCTAATTCACCACTGCTCTTTGGATGGTGGATAATAATGATTTGATTTTTCCTTAATTGGGAATCACCCTGATGAAAAGGGCAAAAAATGCAGACCGAATGTTGTAACATTTCAGAAAACAGAGGTTAGAAAAGCGGGCAAATTGGCCAATACTGTATTTCACTCAGCTAAAACTATCAAATTCTTTGTAAAAACTATCCAAAATTGGATAGTAAGGACAACCCATGCTTTCAGTTTCAATTTGGATGAAGATTTTAGGCTTCAAAGTTTAGTAGCTTTGTTTCAAGGAATAAGTCCACTTTGACTCCCTCAAATGTACACAAAATCTAAACCGTATCCCTTATCTGCAATACCAGACATCTTAACCCCTGAACTTGCAAAACTGGTGCAATTTGACTCCTCTAGCGGTTTTGGAGAGCGGTTTTGCTAACGTGGCAGCACTGACCTGGTCTTCGTCCCACGTGGTCCTCCGCAGCAGCAGCGTCGTCGCGCCCGTGTCAGTGTCAGTCTCGCGGCGGCGAGGAATGCACGAGGGAGCGGCTGGGGCGTGACTGGCGGCCGCTGCGGCCGTCCTTGACCACCTCCTCGGCAGCAGGAGGCAAAGGCGGCTTGGTGGCGAGTAGTGGAAACCGCGAGTGGTGAACAGATTGCAATCCGGCCAATCGGCGGAGGAGGGAGATTTCTGCCATACGTCGGGCATGGGTACGCCGCCGTGCCGACATCGTTCCCCATCACGTTGCACAACTTGAGTGTCGAGCAGCGGGAGGGCGATGCTGGCGGTACTGGATCAATCGAGTGTCGGGAGGGACAACCTAATCGACCTGCCCCCGCCGCCGCCACCACCCCCTCGCCAGCGAGCACCACTACCACGCTCACCGAGGAGGCAGTTAGGGACGGGCTGCAGTGGCCGCCAGCCTTGCGCTCCCTCATTCCTTCCTCACCACCACGCCGCCGCGTCCCCAGGCACCCTGCACCCCGCCCTTCACCGACACGTGCGCGACGCGGCTGCGGAGGACGACGAATTGGTGGTGCCGTGTCGTGCCCTTGCCGCCACCACCATGGCGCCATGGCTACCATCATCCCCGCCCTTCACTGGCACCGCCATCGGGAAGAGAAAAAAGGGGAGAAAAGAGAGAGAAGGGAGAGAGAAAGGAAGAAGGGTTGGAGAGAGAGGATGACACGTGGGCCCCACATACCAGTGGGTCCCACAATATATTTTGTGTGTGTATGACAGATGGGTCCCATAGATATTTTTTTTAATTCCAATGCCACATAAGCGCCACGTGACGAATACCGGGTCAGCGCCGCCACATCAGCAAAACCGCCCTTCAAAACCGCTGGAGGAGTCAAATTGCACCGGTTTTGCAAGTTCGGGGGTTAAGATGTCTGGTATTGCAGATGAGGGATACTATTTAGATTCCATGTTCACTCGAGGGAGTCAAAGTGGACTTATTCCTTGTTTAATATGCCAACATGCTTCCTTTTGGGCCTTCTCTAGGATGCCAACATGCTTCCTTTTGGGCCTTCTCAAGGAGGCAATATAATAATGGCCTATCCATCCAGCCATCACTAAAGGTCTGCTTGTCCTGAATGCGTCCCTATGCGATGGTTGTATGGTTTTAACCAGATCGCTTGGCCACTGACTTGAAAATTAGTCTGACTCAGTAACCCATTTCGGAAGCCTAGCTCAGGACTAAATTTGCTGGCTTGAAAATTAACCTAACTCCAGCGACCCATTTTGGAGGCCTGACTCATGGAAGGAGTTACAACAAGTGATAAGTGATTGATGATTGAGATCTACTACCTCCGTCCCATAATATAAGAAACTAGGAGGGGATTTGACCCCTCCTAGAAAAATGTATCTAGCCATTTCTATGTGCTACATACATTGTCCTAGGAGGGGTCAAATCCTCTCCTAGGTTACTATATTTTGGGACGGAGGGAGTAGAAACCAGGCATTATTAAGAGCATATCCAGTGACCGATGCATCGAGTGATGTGGCAGGTTAAAGTAATTTGCAGTGCTAGTTACCTTCTCTTAGAGCAAGTATAGTAGTGAGCTATAAGCCAGCTATAAGCTGATGGATGTGAATGAGAGAGACAAAGCAAAATAAGGTGGATTGGCTCTCATGCAAGAACCAGCTCTACACTTGATCCAAGAAAAATACATTAAATGCATAGATGAGAGAAAGAGATAGAGGATAAAAATTAGAGTCAACCTTATAGCTCAACTATTATACATATTGGTTCTAATGTAGGCTAATAGCTAACCAGTGAGCTCTCCTATTAAACTTGCTCTTAGTGCTAGTTACATTCTCTCAGTGGACTCCCTACCATCCTACGCTGTCTAAACGAGTCCCAAAAGAAAATAGATGGCGATGGATGTGAGTGGACATCCACCTACATGTTTAAGGGTGTGTTTGGTTGGTGGGATGGGGTGCGATAGAGTGGGTTGGACCCATTTTTTAGGGTGTTTGGTTTGAGGATAAATGGGTTGGGTTGGCTCCAATAGAGGAATATTTCCTCTAGATTCATGTCTAAGCCATCCGGCAAAATCTACCGGACGTGGCCGACCCATCCCGACGGAGTGAGATGGCATCACTAGCGTGCCCGCGATGCGTCCACGAGCGTCGCAGCCGCTTCCTCCGCGGCCCCTCTACGACATCGCCGCTTCCTCCCCCGCCCCTCCGCAAGCATCGCCGCCTCCTCGCGACCTTCCCTCTCCTTCAACCCCCTGCGCGGAGAGGTTGTCAGCCGGCCGCCACC
>CM002486.1:12581487-12630745 GCA_000325765.3 Leersia perrieri
CGCACGGCAAACGGATGCACGCACGGCAAAATACCGTTTTCCGGTAGTGCTCGTTTCCTCCGTTTTTTTTCTTGATGTTTTGGAGGAGCTCACAGTCACATATACCAAGAGGTATTAAATAAAATACTCTATCCCAGTTGGTTTGGCGTGAACACTTGTACTCGCACATGCAGGGTTTGAATCCTATTGAGCCTACTTTTATTTTTTGCATACCATGCGCACAACCACACAGGAAACGAAGCAACTAGTTGATGAAAACGAAGCTGAGTGCATTAATACTGCATGCATGCAAGAAGTAAGTAGTCTTGAATACACAAAATATCAAGAAATAGTGTATTTTGGCCTCACGGCTAAAACATCAAGAAATACTAAACCAGAGGGAGTACTATATAAGCGGGAGAGCTCCTTATCTCATTGGCTATTTTTTGAGATGGAAAACACCATTTATGATCCTATAATTGATGTCAAAACCTGGCTAGTTTACCTCCATGCCCCGAGGGACACTAGTGTAAGAGACACCTGACCAATTCGATGGACACGAGTAGCTAAGGGACACCTAACCAAGAGTCCTGCATACACCTCTTCGTCTAGTGCAAATATGCTAAAACAGTGTAAATGAGTTGGATCCTAAAAGTTACACTTGGATGGTAACACAAATTTACACTTGTATTTGGATTACAAAGGTATAAACTGATTCAGAGCATCCAAACAGGCCCTTAATTAGGGTCAGGGTAGTGACCGGCAGCAGCATTACATACTAGTAGGATTTTGGATGGTCTAATTAAGTTACACAGATTTTCTAAATATACCAGAAAAATAGCATATCAACATAAAAACGGATCATGATACTAATCGCATCCTGCAAACATCTAGTAATCAACACAAAAGTATGAAATATTAATTTTGCACTCTTCTTAAGCTAAGCCATACATGGTTCTTGTGCTGGAGATTTTTCGGGTGGTCCCATGACCCTACCTAGACACGACAATGACGACCTGGGTGCCACGCCATGCCACCAACTCGATCCTACCATTATTAGAATCCTAGTGAGACGGGAGTGGTCAAAAGCAACATTCGGCCAAGATATATCAAACAAAGGAGTGCATGCACACATTTATTCCACCCGTGGTTTGGGAGATTAATTTGAAAGCTGAAGAACTAAAGGAATTTATAGCAACGAGAAGTACGAATTATGTCGTAACTATTGAGGAACAACTCATAAACTAGATATTTCTCACTTTGAACTTCTCAAATCAGATAGAAATGCCCCTTGAGGTACTGCTGATGGATGTTGTTTTGATCAAAGCTGACACACGTGGCAACCTAGTCAACACAAAAAGCAAAAACACCTTGAATTTAGAAAGCTCCTCTCCATAGACACAAATAGTCACAGGGATGATCAACAAAACTATGTATATATAGTAGTAACATTAGCATCAATATCTGCAATATTACCACCATCACCTTTATCAATATTTCCATCTACCGTGTTATTGCCTTCAACATATACTGCACCATTGGCCTCATCACAATGATCATCATCAACATTAGCACCTGGAGTTTCTCGCAAAACATATGTGTCAAGAGCAACCTTTTAAAATTGAGCTACTACTTCTAGCACGTGTCATGTCTTATGCTTTTTAGCACTAGAATCATACCACTGATTTCTAGGTCTAGTAGACATGATGATGATGATTGAGGAAATGAGTGTCTTCCTATTTTATTAAAAAAAAGTAATTTGAATCAAACATTCACATTATTTTTGACACAATTGACCATTTAAATTACGACCATCAACTCAATACTCATGGTAATTTTATTCAACTTACAAATCTAATGAGGAGTTAAGGCGTCAAGGAGGAATGGATGATGATGAGGCACCGAAGAGCCCGCAATCGTTTGCAACTTGAGTTGGTCCATGGCATGTGCCTGCTGGGTCATGTGGCCGCAATGCTCATGGGCATCGTGTACTAGAGCATGGCAGTTCTGTCATGGTTTTTGTCCATGTCAATTGTCGTGTCAGCGTCTCTCACCATCGGGCACAATTGCCTATTGTCGATCAGTTCAATTGAGTTGCAACAGCAATTGCATGAACACATGGAACCACATAGAATTGGGATTGTCGCAAGAAAGCTTGGTCTCAACGTCTAAATTATCAGGATTCAGCCTACGCTACCGCATTACCGAGTGTTGCACCCCTAATTGGGTTGACTTATCTACACCAATTAATGCCTAAGGCTTGTTTGATCGAGGGGCCCAACAAGGTGGGGCCCTAGCTAAGCTATTTCCAAATAGGCTTGTTTGATCTAGGTGCCAACATGGTGGGTCCCTAAGCCATTGCCAAGGCCGCACATAGCCTTCAATGGGCCTTCTTAGACTTCATGGATACTCACATTTACAGATATTCTATTAGTGGTAAATAACTTATTCCTTGACGGTGAGACGCTAATGGGTCTACAATGACTTCTTCAATTTGAAGATAAGGTGGTCTCTTCCCTTGAAGGTGCTCATAGGGTAAGTTTTGTGTTTATAGAGATGTGTGGATGAGTGTATACAAATGTCTACGTTTGTATTGTGTTTTTATTCAAAGAAAAATAAATGAATTTCATGGGATTCCTATATTGTAGGAAATAATCCTATGGAATCCTTTGGAATAAAAGAATAGTTTTACCAATTCATTTAAAACATCTATGGAACTGGACAATCTTAGTTGAATTATGGATGAAAAATAAACATGAGGTCTCACCTCATGTTTTTTTCTCTCCGTGTTTTGGATTTCTTTGTTTTTCCTCTCCGCCAATCAAACAACAATTTCAAAACTTTCCCGTGATTTTGGAAATCTCATAGGAATCAAATGACCAGGGAATTATATTCCTCTTTTTTTTTTTATCTTTTCCTAAGATTTGGCAACACTGTGTTTGGAAGGAGTGTTAGATATTGTGGCATACTCACTTCATGGTAACCAGTGGGACCCAAGATTTTTGTGTTGTTGCCGACACACAGGCAATAAGAGGAAAGCAACACGTCTAGCATCGGGTGTGAAACGTAAACTATTTTTATTATGGATATAAAGGCACTTTAATTTGCTGGTACTGTGCTTCATGCACTGCAATCCATTACAATTAGATTTCTGAGTTTTAGTGACTAGTGAGCAAATCACTATATGTAAGGTAAGATAAAGTTAGTGGAATTGTGAGACTTCGTAGACGGAATTTATTAGTAAGCATTAAGCAAACCGGCTGATGAAACAACTCTTCAGACTTTTGTATTATATAAGCCGGTCATCAATTCTTTGCATTATATATAGCAGAGTTTATCATAGACGAGGCATTGATACATACATGACCCGGTGGTTGAGTCTTTTCTGTACAATATATATTACAATGCATCATCCCTCACATTGCCACATTAGATGATAGGCTTTTGCTCCATCGATTAAATTAATTTCAAGGAGTGGAAAAAACAATTGTTTGGCTGGATGACTCGATCGGTTCAAAAGTCTAATTTTTTATCAAGTAAAATTTATTTGTATTTGAAAAAAGTTACGTGTACCTTGTCACGGCTTGTTAGCTTGCAGCTAAAAAAAATAGTCCCAAAGAAAGATATAAAAATTATCTTATATATTTGTCACAAAGAAAGATATAAAAAAGAAAGATTTTTTTGGGACTCTTATATATTTGTCGAAATTTTCTCAATGTCAAAGTTAAATATATAATTATAGTATAATTACATCATAACTTGCATGTAATGAAGAAACGTACAGCTGGAGGCAAGCGTTCAACCAATTAATATATAAAATATCACCAAGAGGGCAAGGTTATAATGATTATGTACCAAAATAAAAATGATTTCCGAGATATTCCACTCCACATTGACGCAAGATTATAAAAATATAATAACCGAAGAAAAAAATAAATAACCTCTCGGTTATATATACATAACCTCGCCTCTAATTGTTGCATGCACGAGGGAGGGACGCCAGCTCTTTCAGAAATAAATGAAATCAAGATACATTCATTATTTCTTGGCAATATAATAATTACAATGCCAAATGTCTGCACCATATTATTAGGAAATAAAATTAAAAAAAAATCTAACCCTCATATAGAACTGTTCCCTTCAACGCTGAACCGAATTTTCAAAATTTTCTACATCACCTCCAAGAAAATTCCGAATGCATATGTTTTATATGCACACGGGCGATGTTGATGGAAGAATTAAAATGAAGAAAAACCTAACCCTAGTTTGCAATGCGACGAGTCGGCCATTTGAGGTGCTTTACCCGCTACAGCCTTGCCATTTTCCTCCTCCGGCAGTTCCTCTTTGACACCAATATCACCGTTCACGTCGACCACCGTCTTGACATCGTCGATGTCGGCATTCACATCCACCATTGTCTTGACAACGTCGACGATGTTAACGTTCATGTCCACCATTGTCTTGATCTCGATGTCGGCGTTCATGTCCACCATTTCCTTGACTTCAACAATGTCCGTGTTCACATCCACCTGCTCATGCCGCATATCGAACACATCGACAAGCGACGGTGTCGCCTTTGTCTCGAACTCCTTACTATCAATCTGGCTGTGCTCGTCCACGCCAACCGGTATATGATCTGATGTGAGCTTCACCTTGTTTTCAGCATCATAACTGGTGTCGAAATCAAAATGCTGCATGTTATCCACATTAATATCGAGGTTCGGCTTGCTACTGACATCATCACCAACAGTCGAGTCGTAATAGAAGTAGTCATAAAGCTGCTGTTGTCCATGATGTTGCTCATGCTGACTCTGCTCTTGATTCTGATGGTTATCACCTTGAAGGATTGCCGCATCGGCGTCTTGATTCGCATATAGCGCATCAACAACCTCCTGCTCGGCACTAATGAGGAGAGGCTGATTCGACGACGTGACATCAAGATCGGCGCACGGATCATCCAGTATACCAGGCGGCAACGCGGCGGCGACGACGCTCGCAGACGCGCCGCCGCCGCCGGCCGCGGCGGCTGCCTGACGGCAGAGCGCGAGGTGGTGGAGGACGGCGTTGAGCTCGGCCGTCTCGATCTCGAGCTGGCGCTCCAGGTCGACGATGACGCGGCAGCAACCCAAGACGGGGTCGTGCGCGCGCATCTCGGCCTGGTAGATGAGCGTGCGCATGGCGTCGTCGCAGAGCTCGGGCTTGAGGTGGCGCAGCGTCTTGAGGATGTTGCTGACGCCGAAGAGGCGGTGAGCGTTGAGGAAGCGGCGCTGCTGGTCAGCCGGAAAGTAGGGCGCCATGCGGCAGTCCGGGTTGCATTTCCGCCTCTGGTACTTGCACGCCGCGCACGCCTGGTTCGTCGACCCTGATCCTGATCCTCCTCCGCCTCCGCCGCGGTGCGAGCCGGAGCTGCCGCTGCCGGTGGAGTGAGGGGGACGGGCGGCGGCGACGGCGGCGGGGAGGTGGGTTTGTTGCTGTTGTCGTTGATGATGAGGTGGTGGGGTGGCGGTGGTGATGGGGTTGTTGATGGTGGTGGTGGAGGTCATGGCGGCAGCAATGCGCGGCGCCAACGGCGACGGGGGCGAGCGAGCGAGGACGGAGGCGTCGGTGGTGGAGGGGGGAAGGGGGCTGCAGGCCTGGCGTCGTCGTAGGAATAGGAGAGGCGGGGCGGCCTTCGATCAGCTACCTACCAGCTGGCCATGCCATCCATCTCGATCGATTCTCCTCCACCACTCGTCTCCATCCATCTCCAGATGCCTATTAAAAGGAAGGGAATTGGGGATTGGTACGATCGAGCAGGGTTCGATCCATCCATCCATGCATGGATGACTGCACTTGGTGCTTAACTGTACATGTGCTAGCTGTCAAGATGTGAGCACTGAGCCACTGATCGATCGATTCGATCACTCCATCGAGAGCATGCAATGGACGCATGAAGCCGGCGGTTGTGAACGGACGTGGGAAGAAGATGGATGAGGGAGTTGGAACGAGTCGCCATGAGCGCGCGAGTTCGGTCCGATCAATGCGGGGGTTAATCCAGAGTTTGTTGCCGCTTGCCACTATGCGACGTACGGAGATGATCTTTTTACTTCACGTATCTACTACGCCTTTCAGTTATTAGTTCAACAAAAGGTTGTTTATTGATTTTTTTTTTGAAACACAGTATACACGCAAACATTCACAAACGTGTGCACACACACTCCTATAAACACATACGCATGTCCTATTCCTATGAGCATATTCAAATACTAGATAGACATATATCAAGATTGACGAAGTCACCACAACCATCTCGCTATCAACGGATACGTCGCCTACCACCGCAGGGGTGAATCCAGAACAAAAATGACCCGGTGTCGCACGTATAATAGTATATCACAACTAAATCTCAAGTACGCAATGTATAATAGAATTTTGTATTTAAAAGCAACTTATAGCAGTAATAGGGCTTACCAAAATAAAAGAACTTCGGTTTTTTGCTTATCAATATTGTAGAGAAAGTTGACATACTGTAAACTGCATATAAATGACGACCATTTTCACTAGCAGCAAAATACATTATCAAGTGTTGGAGGGTCATTAATTTGACCTTGATGAAGAGTATGAGCATCACTCTGATCATGTGTTGGGGGATTACTATCTTCTTGTGGTGGTGCTTTTCTTTTAAGAAATCACTCCATAAATTGCCCTGCCATTTGCAAATTATATGAACACTACATTAGGCACTCAAAAATTACTTCGGCTGAACAAAAATATTTCAAACTAAAAGATTATTACTTACTTGACATTGCTCTTTTCATTACATTTCTGCCACCTATTTGTCTTGATTTCAGCTGAATCATCAGATTGGAAGCCCACCTATTTCTGTTATGTAAATCCTTTGACTGGAAACTAAACATAAAGCAAGGCATACTGCAAAGAAATTAGTAATACCTTTAATCTGAATACCTCAAGCCTATGGTTTGAGGAGTTCACCTAGCCTATCGTTGGTATGTGTCTGAATGAAATTGACAGCTAACCGGGAGGAGAGTTCTGACAGCCGACACGGGCACACGGCCGGTGGCGATCACGCCGGCGCTGCCGCTACCTCTATGGCTGAACGGCCGGTGGACAGTGGTCGCCTGATCGCCTCGCCTGTTCGGCAGCGCAGCTGAGCAAGAAAAACAATTAAGGAGCGAATCCTTCGCTTCTCACACACAGCAACATCGAGGAGCTCCTTGATGACTTTGATCGATGAAGTCTGATGCCCTGCTGGCTCCATCATTGCCTCCTGTAATGTCTAATGGGCTGCTAGCCTGCTAGTTCTTTACCCAAGAGAAAACAATATTTTGTGGGCTGTTGCATGCCATAGGTTGTGCCTCCGGGTGTCCCATTACTTAGGCTAGGGGTGTCCCACCTCTAATTACATGGGATCTAGTAACTAAAATAAAAAATCACCCTGTGTCATGTGCATCAGAAAGAGTCAACGTGAATCCGCCACTTACCACTGAAAGAATATTAGCCATAAATACGAGCACTCGCAGAGTCATTGTTCCCGTGGTCCGTAGACATGATGGGGGTGGAAATAGGACCTCACTTTCTCGATCACGGATATATTGGTACTGCATTATATCGTGGGACAATCAAAAAAAGTTCTCATATTATGTAAGGGTAAGATAGAGCAACGACTTAAAAATATATATTCTCAACCTATAGATATTTTAGCCATTAAAATTTTTAATGGAAAGATATTAGTTGCATTGCAAAGTGAGGTGGCTTAACTAATTAGATTCTCAGAGTAGGACATGTCCATCTGAGATGAAATCTAAGACAAGGGTTCTAGCATTTACAATTAAATTTTTTAGTTGGAAGTAATATGTCCGTCAATAGCAAGACGCATATGGATACTTCGTCAATCTCGAGATATACCTGTGGAATCTTCGAAAATGCTTGTGAGGTAGAATGTGCATATGTATTTTTTGAATAAGTGTACTCCCGTTTACATCAACGCATGTGCCATGCATTAATTAATCAAACAATATTCGGTAGCTCCGGTCGCGCAAAAGCCCGGTTCCGCCACTGGCTGGTCTCAATAACGTAACCTTTCTGTAAAGAGAAAAGGATCCCTGATTTATAAGTGGAGAGGCGATAGCCGATCATTGCAGCAGTGGACTCTACTTTGTGAACCGAAAGGCCGTCCGAAATGAAGAGAAAAGAACAGACTGCAAATTAATTAATTCGGAACACCGGATCTTCGCTGGGTGTGGTGTGGACGTTCGGCCACAAGGCGCCCATCGATTATCACTAGCATGATACTTTGAAAAATATGTAGTGCCCTTTCATTTTTCTACGAGTTCCTTTCGAAGAAAAATATATTTAGTGTAGCATTAGACAACTCCTCACGTTTTCCTCGCAGGAGGCAACAATTTAGCATCAAAGCACACGCTTAGAACAAAAGTATCCAACTTACCTACATAAAGTTGCAGGCTAGTATGTGTGTTCGGTTGATAGAGACGGGTAACTTTGCTAATAATCAGGGGTTAACCAACCGTCATGATCTTTGCCGGTCACAAGTCAAAGAGGAATAATAAAATATTTTCAGGATCTATCCCTTGCATTGTCAGGATAAAAATATTTTACATGTCAGGTGAAGGTGTTTGCATGCTTCCGGTGCCACCTGGCCATGCAGCTGTAGATGCTGACAAGAGACAATGCAAGATAACCCAGGTATGTAGCAGACCACTGCGCGAAACTCACCTATTTCGACACGGTTCCACGTTGAATCGTTTTGAGACTTTGACCCGCGTGAAAACAAATAGACAAACGGTGCGTGTGTTCCTAGTAACTAACTCATCAGCTTATTTTAGACAATAAATAGCTCATCAGTAGTCGATCGAGTTCTATTGATTTTTTTCCTTTTTGTAAATTACTAGACATTTAATTTAATGCAAATGTTAGGATCACATATCAGTTGTGTTGATTACGAATCTAATAGCACCTAATTAGATTATCTAAATAATCAAAACTTCGATAACTCAGATTTAGAACAAAACCAGGGACACAACGCCGACATGCCAAGCAGCCTGTCTGTAACGGGTGGCCTGATCAATATCAAGTTCATTTTGCCTTGAATACTCTGATCCAGTTCATTAACTACCCAAGCGACAGAAATTTCGAGCCAATCGATCAAGCCGCTTGCCAAGCCGTTCACGCTACTATCACCTGTACGGCTGGCTGTACATGAATCTTCCTTCCTGCTGGTGCACGGTAGCTAGCCGCAGCTCGCTGCGCGCCTGATCAATAAAAAAAGATTATTACTCCCTCCTTTTCTAAATATCTGACATCGTTGATTTTTTAACACAAGTTTGATTGCTCGTCTTATTAAAAAAATTGTCAAATATGTTAAGTTATATATTTGTTTAAAAGTATATTTAACGATGAATCAAGTGATAAAAAAAAATTAATAATTACGTAAATTTTTTGAATAAGACGAGCGGTCAAACGTGTATGAAAAAGTCAACGGCGTCAAATATTTAGGGACGGAGGTAGTAAAAAAAAAAGAGAAAGCGGTGGCCTACTTACCGCTGCGGGACACGCGATGCCAACCGTGGACGCGGCGGCGCGCGACGCGGGAACGCATGCAGCAAGCTGCCGCCTCCTTTCTTCTCCTGGCGTTCTCACCCCAGACCGATCGATCGACAGCCACAAGGAGCTGTGCGGCACGAGGCAGGCGCACACGGCTCACCACCACCCCAACTCAACTGCCTATATAACCCGTGTACCCACCTCACCTGAGCTATAACCCACCTACCCAACCATCTCATCTTCGCCTCCTCCACCGAACAGAGCAAGAAACCCAAAGAGCAAGCAAGAGAGGAGAAGCCAGCGAGGTGTTTGTTGTGTTTGGGGATTTTGGTATTTGGATCGATGGCCTTGGAGATTCTGTCATGGCTTAGCCCCGGGGCGGCGTCGTGGTTCGTGTTCCTGAACGTCATCGTGGGCGCCATCGCCGTCATGTCGTGGCTGGGGCAGAGTGGCGGCCACGCCGCCGTGACGACGCCGTCGTCCGCGCGGCGGAAGCTGGCGCGCACGGCGTCGACGGTGGTGATGGAGAGGCTCCGGTCCGTGGCCAACTTCCCCTTCCAGTACCTCACCGCCGACTACAGCGTCACGCCTCTCCACGGCGACGTGTCGGGGTCGGACTACTTCTACTACCCACCACAACAAGCAGAGGAGGTGGTCGCGCAGACGAGCAACGCGATGGTGTTGGAGACCGTGCCGCTCAAGCCGGAGCCACCGGCGCCGGCGGTGAAGGAGATCGCGACGGCGACGGTGATGGCGATATCGAGTTCGCCGTCGCCTGTCGCCGTGTCACCGGCGGCAGTAACAATCAAGAAGGTGGAAGAGGAAGGGGCGGAAACAGAGGAGGAATCCATCAGCTTGGACGAGGCGTACGCGCTGGCGCAGCAGGCGCAGGGGCGCACGACGCGTTCCGCCGCCGATCCGGCACCGGCGAAGGCGGCGGCGAGGATGGCGCAGCGAGGGCGAGCAGAGGAGGTGGAAGAAGTAGGGGCGTCGAAGGCGGAGGTGAACGCGAGGGCGGAGAGGTTCATAAAGCAGTTCAGGGAGGATCTCAAGCTGCAGCGCATCAACTCCATCATCAACTACACCAACGCGCTGCGCCGTCGCGGCGGCGGCGCGTCGTAGTGGCTTTGCTTGATTAGTTAGAGGATTTGTTTGTTCATTGAGATGGAACACACCGTCACAAATTTTGGATTGTTTAGTAGTGGTATGCAACTATATACTCGATGTCAGTATAGAATTGTGCAAGAGATGATTCATTAATTCAATGCCGGAACATGGAACTTTGTAGCTGCTTTATTTGTGATTGCGAGATCGGATGAGTACAAGCCTAGAAGGTGGACTCAATCGTGCCCAATATCGATAGATCCAGCAAGGTTGTACCAGGACTGTCTGGCTGATGTTAGCAGCGCAGCACGAGATTTTTTGAGCTGGACATCCCGCTCACACATAACATTCCCCCTGATCCAGAACAGGAGGTAACATACAAAATAATAAACCATAAACTTTCAACTAACACAAGTTGTCGTTCAAACTTCCAACTCAACCTGCAAAACTGAACCAATTGAAAAATTTCTCAAAGTTTCAATTTTTCAACTTTTCCAACACAACCATAGGCAATTTTTAGAATTCAAAAATTCAATTGTATATACTTCAACTTTTAATAAAATTTCAAGTTTTAGAAATTTTGAGTTGATAAAATTTTGATTTGATAAAGTTCATAAAATTTTGAGTTGAGAGATTCCTAAAAGTTGAACCATAGGCAACTCAAAATTTCAAATTGTCCTATTAATTTCTCAACTCAAAATTTTGTAAAAGTTGAACCATAGGCAACTTCCAACTCAACCAGAACAGGAAGCGAGCAGATGAGGGGATTCAAAATTTCAATTTCTTAAAAGTTGAACCAACAATTGAAAATTTTTATACCAAAATCTCAGACTTTCAATCAATAATTCAATTAAATTAACTTTCAACTCAAACGGTAGGCATTTGATTTAAAATACTCCCTCCATTTCAAGACGTAGGTCGTTGTATGGGAGATGTATGATGCCTTATAATCTGTAACAGAGGTATTATAAAACTTTCAAGTAAAAATTCATGAACTTTATACATAAATCATCAACTTCCAAATAAAAACTCTTCCAAAACTTCGACTCAAATTATCATAAGTTTGTACCACACTAGGTTTAAAGCTCTCCTGTAAATTAGATTTGAAAATGAGAAGATGTAAGCTCTTGTCACTAGCTCAATGTCGCAACGGATAAGGGGCTCGTCAACAAGCAAAAGGAGATAATGTTGCCACATTTGGCCTAGTGAATGAAGGACCATAGTAAGAGGAGTTCTAGTTCCAGCTAACCTACATCTCATGTAGGAAGTAGGAATATGTGCTTAGGGAGCAGCACTGGGTGGAAGGAGGGGGAGATGTTCCGCTGCCTTAAAATTAGAGAGATTCTACCACTTACATGTGGTTCCTATCACTCTGGGCTCGCATGCCGCCGCGGGAAGATGTTAATGGCCCGGCGAGCCCCCTCCAACCCTCCCATCCCCCCTCCTTCTCCTTTTCATTCCCTGCCTCCGGCCGCGCCACTAGAGCTATCCAACACGGCGTCGTTGCCCCCATCGCCTACCCACCCACCGCCTGCCTCCGACCCCGCAGCTCTGGCGGCGCCATCGCCGTCTTGCTGCCCTCCCGAGTCTGCACTGACTGCCGGTCTGGTTGTCACACCCTGGCCATCCCCTCTAACTTCGACGATCCCCGTTTTCCCTCCTCCCTAACCCCACCCCAAACCCTAAATACAGGGCCGGGATTTTGCCGGTGCCACCGTTGAAGCCGCTGTCATCGCCGGACGCGTCGCTGCTGCCATCGCTCTCCTGCGTCACCGCCGTCGTTCACCCACACCACTCGATAGAGCAAGCGGGCGAGTAGTGTCGCTATAGATATCGTGAATGGTTTACCATCTTGATTGCCACCGACTTTATAGCCTATGTCAACGAGACATCATTTTTTTTGATTAGTTTCAAACATATTTCGATAAACTTCAATAAATTTGATAAATTTTGAAGAAACCCGTATGACATACATATTCCCAGCCAGTTCCAGTTTTGCTAAAATATCATGAAGTACTGAAACTTGTCGACTGATCCATCCACTCGTCATAAACCTCTCAAAACTCTTCAAACTCCTGAATCATTGGGTCCCAAATGTCTCGCCTCCTCCTCCCCCGCCGCACCCGCACCCGCACCCGCACCCTGTGCTCCTTCGCCGCCACCCAACTCCATGACCTCGCCTCCCTCCTCGCCGCCGGCCGCTTCCACGCCTCCGTCGACCTCGCCAAATCTCTCCTCCTCACCTCGCATTCCCCCGCCTCCTCCGTCCCCGACCTCTACCACGCCCTCGCCGCCACCGCCACCGCCACCGCCTCCTCCTCCGCCTCTCCTGGCGACGATGACCCGCTGCCCTCCTCCTCCTTCCTCTGCGACGCCGCCTCCGCCCTCGTCGTCGCCTCCGCGCGTCTCCGCCTCCCCGACGGCGCGCTCCGCCTCCTCACCGACCTCGCCGCCGCCGACGCCCGCCCCACGCGCGCGCCGCTCCCGTCCCTCTCATCCTGCAACCTCCTCCTCGAGTGCCTCCTCTCGCTCGGCCGCCACGCCGACGTGCGCCGCGCGTTCGGGATCCTCCTCTCGGCCGCCGACGCCTCCGACGGGGCGGGGGCGCGCCCGGACACCTTCGCGTGGAACAAGGCGGTCCAGGCGTGCGTCGCGGCGGGGGACCTCGATGAGGCCGTACGGATGCTCCGGCGGATGGGACGCGAGGCTGGCGCGCCGCCGCCCAACGCGTTCTCGTACAACGTGGTCGTCGCGGGGATGTGGAGGGCGGGGAGGGGCGACGATGCCGTTGAGGTGTTCGATGAAATGGCTGTGAGGGCCGTGGAGCCGAATCATGTCACCTACAATACGATGATTGATGGGTATATCAAGCGCGGGGACTTGGAGGCTGGTCTCAGGCTGCGGGATCAGATGGTGCTGCGTCATGGACTGAAGCCGAATGTGGTTACATACAATGTGCTACTGTCGGGGCTGTGCCGTGCTGGGAGGATGGGGGAGGCAGCTACGTTGTTGGATGAAATGGCATCGCGAAGGATGGTGCCCGCTGGCTTTACATATAGTATGCTGTTTGATGGTCTCTCAAGAGTCGGTGACTCACAGGCATTGCTTTCATTGTTTGGGAAATCTGTGGAGAATGGAATGAAGATTGGAGATTACACTTGTAGTATCTTGTTGAATGGTTTATGCAAGGATGGCAAAGTTTCAACTGCTGGACAGGTTCTTCAGACGCTCATAGACGCAGGATTAGTCCCAACAAGGGTGATCTATAACACTCTAATCAGTGGGTATTGCCAGATTGGAGACCTTGAAGGGGCCTTCTCGACCTTTCAGCAGATGAAGTCACGCCACATCAAGCCAGATCACATTACCTACAATGCACTAATAAATGGTTTGTGTAAGGCTGAAAGAATCACCAAAGCACAAGATCTGTTGGTTGAGATGGAGGAGAATGGAGTGAGTCCAAGTTTGGAAACTTTCAATACGCTGATTGATGCTTATGGAAGGACTGGGCAACTTGAGAGGTGTTTCATTGTTCTTTCTGAGATACAAGAGAAAGGGCTAAAGCCAAATGTTGTCTCCTATGGTTCAATTGTTAATGCTTTTTGTAAGCATGGAAAAATCCCAGAAGCTGTAGCTATCTTGGATGATATGTTCCATAAAGATGTTTTACCAAATGCCCAGGTGTACAATGCTATCATAGATGCATATATAGAGCATGGTCCCATTGAGCAAGCTTTTGTTTTAGCTGAGAAGATGAAGAGTAGTGGAATATCTCCAAGTATAGTGACCTACAATTTGCTTATTAAAGGCCTTTGCAGCCAATCTCGGATATCTGAAGCTGAGGAAATTATTAACAGCTTAAGTAATCACAGGATGACACCTGATGCTGTTAGCTATAATACTTTAATATCAGCGTGCTGTTACAAAGGCAATATTGATAAAGCCTTGGATCTTCAGCAAGGCATGCATAAGTATCACATCAGACCTACATCGAGAACATACCATCTACTTATTAGTGCATTAGGTTCTGCAGGGAGAGTACATGAGATTGAAGATCTGTATCAGCAAATGTTGCAAAAGAATGTTGTTCCTAGCAGTGCAATATATAATATCATGGTTGAGGCCTATTCAAAATATGGAAAAGAAATTAAGGTAGAAGCATTGAGAAAGGAAATGTCAGAGAGAGGAATAGCCATTGATAACACATGCATAAATAACTGTGTGTTGAATAAGTGTATAGCTCATCCAGTTTGAACTTTAGATGTTTATCATAATGAACCATTGTTTGAAGGGAATCAGGGGATTGGTTTGCCTTCTTGCCTTATCTTAGTGAACAATTGAAGAATGGAATTGTCGAAGATCATATTCTATATCTTGCCCCACAAATCCACAATGGAGCCAGAATAGCAGATATGGGGTTAATTAAATCATCCGAGCAACACTAAAGCTGATGAGATACATAAGGGATGTCAATGTAATGGATAGAAACGCAGGGCAGGTAATGATAAGTTATGTTTCTACAATTTTCTTTTTTATGAACTGCTTTCAGTTTACATGTGCACAAATTTGTAAAATTGCATGTTGCAGAGGTTGGAAGTTGTTGTGGATATATAAGTGTGTTGCTGTCAAGAGAATATCTGTGTGCATGAAGGTAATGCGTCATCATACTATTTACTCTCCTGGCCAGTTATCTTTAATTGCAAAGGCCCTATAGTTTCCCTGTTTCTGATCCCTCTCTCTCACTGCTGAAGTGAATAGGCAGATTCTTTTCTGTGGTGAAGCTTCTGAATCCACTCCAGTCAATGAAGGATGCGTAATCTATTGAAATTCGTGGTACTTTGTTTCTACTTATAAGCATTTTTTTTTGTTATACTGTGGTTAGAATTCATGATGCTTCACGTCTTTTATTCATTACCTGTTAGTATTGCATATTTGTGCTTATACCGATTTAGCTATGAGATTGTTCTCAAATTTTTTCGCTAACTGGTAAATATTACTTCCATTTCTTATGGTTTGTTACTGATCACTTGTTGCATCCCTATTATGTTTCTTTTCTGAGAGTCCTTTGATTATGCCTTGAATCTCTTCCTGTGGCTTCAAAAGGACAATAACAACAAATCTGTCCATGCTGCAAATAGTATTGTGGTCGATGCTGCATCATATTAATGTATTCATTTATGTTATGCATTAGAATATGATCCTAGTTTTCCCAACAGGCATATTGTGGGAAATTTTCCTATCAAAACTCTGTACATGCAAGTATACAGTTCTTTTGTTTATTATTAAGTTCTCAGCTATTTTATGCATGTGACATTTCTTTGCATTTGACTTTCTGTACAGCTGAAGAGAAATTTCAGATTCAGTGCACTTTCAAGTAAAATCAGCGTTTACTCGTTAGCTCTCATTCTGCAATCAGCTGGACAAATTCTTTGTAGTATCTTCACACTTGATGTTCTCTATTTGCTGCAAGACAAGCGGTATAAATTCCTACCACATAAAACAACCATGGTAGAATATATTGCTACTATTTATAATGTCATAAGAAATTGCCAACCTGATATAGTAAAATGGTCTTGACTGAGTTAAAATCACTGCTGCGCTGTTTGCTCTTCCAAATGTCTAATTATTAGAAGGAAACCCAAATAGTGATATTCTGTTGTTTTCTTCATTGGCAGTTTGTCAGACATGTTCTAGGCTAAGGGCAGTGATGACACGGTCATCATATATTACAACATGAACGTTTTCCATGAAATGTAGACAACAAAAGAGTAAAATATGGTGATTAAAGCAGACTCTAGGATTTACAACATGACTATTTATTGAATATCAGGAATGCTTATATTTTGGAATGGAGGTAGGAGTAGTATATAATATTTTACACTTCAAATGTCGATTAACCATAGTCATCTTGCCACGGATGGGTAGATTAACTGGACCTTGGGTGAGCGAGCGCAAGAGCCCCTCTTCCCCTGTAGGTGCTTTTTACCGACGCTGCGGATGATCAGAGAAGCTAAGCCGCTGCGGATGAACAGGCAATATGATTAGTTTGATTATGAGTTCATGACTGACCTAATGAAATCAGTAATGATGATCATAGTATGGGGCTGATATTCTTCAGAGAGCATTGGGGGAGAAAACAGTTGCGTAAACTTCACTCAGATAGCCGTTTTCTTTCCCCATCTAACCTGATTAAGTCTTTCAAAAAAAAAAAAGGGGAAAACCCCATTCGAGGCATCTTTTGGCAAGAACAGCCAGCTTCGTTTCTCCTCGCTTTTTGAAATTTTTGTCTGTTCTGGGTTATGGTTTATGTGGCAACAAGTTCTCGCCCAGTTTGGAGGTGTATGGAAATTCAGGGTAGAATCTGATTTGATAGTGGTAAACTGGTAATTGAGAAATATTAACAATGCTGCAGGAGTCTATGACCGCTTTCCTTGTAATGCAGTAGCTATTTTTTGTCTTGCCTTGACCTGTAAGCACTTGAATATTTTGAGTTAAATTCGTGATGGAGGCGGGTTCATCCTTAGCCTTCCAATATTCCACAGTTTGTTGTTGGTGTCAATACTGTTTTCTTGTTGGTGTCTTGGGGGAGTCATATCTCTTGCTCGATAGATTCTTTTAAAAAGCTTTTATTGTGGCCTTATGGATAAGGATTCAGTTGAATTATGAACTAATGCAGGATGTTAGACATTGATGTGAGGATCTGAATTCAGTGTAGGATTGGTCTTATCATAGGGAAAGCTGTCAGAATACTTCATATATTCTTTGATTATGAATTATATCTTGTATCTCTTCTGCTTTATTTCCTCAAAGCTGTCATATTATCCAGGGCCTGCCTTTTATTGAAATTGTTGAACAAGCCTTGTTTTCTCTTTTGATCCCTTTACGTCAATTCATAATGGGAATGTGTCCAGTTGTCCACTGGTATGCTATATAATGAATGATTGATAGTCCCATCTCAAACATGACTGTCTGCCTGTTTCTTTTTCACGTGAATATTTGTTTCTAGGCCATTTATGTACGCGAAAGGTAAAACAAAAGAGAATTCTATCTGCTGGTTTACAATTCATATGACATACAATACAGTTCAATGGGTTTCGACAACCTTCAGTTGTCGAAACCAGCACTTGTGACAGAAGTATTTAAGGAATAATCCTCATGGAGTCACATAGATTTGTGTTCATACTGACCACTATATTTCTCACAATGATTTAGGTTTTTTGAACCCAACCTTTTTTGTTTAAATTTAAAACACTAAATCCAAAAACTTATTTTATTTAAAAAAACAAACCTTTTGACTATGTGAACCAATGATGATGCGTCAATGTTCTTGCTATACTGATGTGCCATGGTTCATGGTGCGTTAGTGGAGATTTGCCAAATCCTTACCATGCCATGCCATTGTTTTAATCTGCGTGACATTGTTATCTTGCAAGATCAATGAGGATGGTGTGGTTGAAAGGTTCAGACAATACTAGGTTTGGTAGGATATTTTAAAAATTATTTCAAATATGATTAATAAATTCCTGATTGATCAGATGAAAATAATTCCTATTGGAAGTAAAAAAACTGTGAAGAAAAAGAAATATACTGTAGCAATTACATAGTTGGAACACTTTGGTCACCTCAACAGAGACGTCTCGCAGATGGGGTAATTGTATTTCATTTGGTCACATATTTGATACTTAGAACAAGATTTAGTCATATTTTGAGGCCACCAAGATTTTCTTCTTCCTCTTCTCAAAAAAAAAAAAGATTTTCTACTTCCTCACCTGGACTTCTCATTTTGATTAAGTGGTAGCTTCTACTCCTGACAATTTTCTGGATATCTAAACAAAGGCATAGCATGGCCAAATTAAGCTTCCTTTCATATCTGTCTTATTTGAATGAGCCCCAACAACATTCAGAAAGGTCTCATCCTTCCAACCTTGTATTTGTAATCTTCTTGCATTGACCATTTTGCCTTTTTTCTGCATTAACATGGTCTCTATTCTCAGACATGCTGACATGTGCTTCTAGACATGCTCCAAGAGTCAGAGTCATTTTTTTTTTTTGTGATGAATCAGTTTCTTTTTTCCCCTTTTCCATGAATACATGCACTGGCATCTTTTATCTGCAGTTGCAGTAGGGCTCTCAGGGAACACTTGCACCAGCCGCAGAAGCAATGGACTGAGGGGTGGAGCTTATCGGGTGCATCTGCCGGATCAAGAAACGTGTGGTCAAACTCCTAGAGATGGAGGACGATCTGGTGATTGATATGGATGACGACTCTGTGTGACTTGTTCTGGAGGGACCTCCAGATCATGACCACCTTCCTTTCCTGCAGGGAGAGCGATCATGAGCGCAGGCAGGCACTCACCCTGCTCACTAGTCACCACCACGCGCTTCTACTTTTTGGAAGAGGTGATTGATTGCTATCTTCAGCCCCGAATTTGCTTGATTTGTGACCGAGGTGGTCAATTTACCTTAAACAGAGAAGTTCATGATTCTTACCGACCACCTTCCTTTCCTGCAGGGAGAGCGATCATGAGCGCAGGCAGGCACTCACCCTGCTCACTAGTCACCAAGGTGGTCAATTTACCTTAAACAGAGAAGTTCATGATTCTTACGGCACATCCTGTGCTAGGAGGTGCCCTTAATCTAATCTTTTGGGCCCACTTATCAGTTGGACCTGCTAATAACCACTATGATAACCGTTCATTATTTAGAATCGTCTTCATATTGTTTACATGTGAAGTAGCAAATTCAGCAAACAGTAACCATGGGATTCTAATTCTACTTCATTTCTGTTCTTGGTGTCATCATTTGTGGATTACTTAATTGCAACGTTTAAACCGAGAAACTTGTCATCCTCACATAGTCACATCAGCGGGTAAAAAACGTCCTGTTAGATCAGAAGTCCATCGATTGCAGATAAATGCTTATGATCTCTTAGCATGTTGTTGATGTTTTCTTGACTAGTGTTACCCACTACACGATGTCAAAAAGCCGACTGCATTTGAGCTCTATTTTGCAATGCAGAACTGCTCAACTAGCCATGGTCAAAGTGGAAAACCAAATAGTGTTTTTTTTTGTTCGATATGAAAAACCAATAGTTTCTTACTAATCAGCTTCAAGTTACCCTTATTGTTATGCACAAATGAACTAATTTGACAGTGACAACACAAAGGGGACAGCTTATTTACTAGTTTAAAAGGTCTCTGTTAGCGTTTGATGATAGAAGAAGGGTTTATTGGATCATGATATGACATGTACAATTCAATCCTTGTCAAATCAAGCCAAACCTCTTTTTTCTTTGATTTTTCTCTTCATAGCCTACTAAACAGTTAATTGGCATCTTATGTACATATATATGTTTTATAACTCTCCATTTTACATTTGCACCCCAACTAAAATCATGACTTTTTTTTTCTATTCCCATGTTATGTCATTCGTGCTTTCGAAAGAAGGCCTAAAAAATGCAATGGAGGACATGGGTCTAAAGGCATAAAGAAACACCAGTGAAAGGACATGGGGCTGATTAACAATATTTCAGAACAAATAAACAAACAATTTAAGTCTCAAGTATAGTGCTTTTGCATTTAAATAACTGCACTGCATACATCTCATGGTGTACATATACAACTTCTATGTATTATTTATTGTTTAGCTACAAGGAATTATGTAGAATGTATACAGTATGCCTTACTGCCTGCTGGACCTGGATTTGCTGACGTTGCTGCTGCAACTGTAACTTCAGCAGTTGTATCAGCACTACACCTCCAGAAACAAACAGTTCAGATCGCCATGGCACTGAAGCACGTTTTAATGTAGCAAGACAATATGAAAATATGTGGCTTTCAGGTGCAAATCTGAGGCATCGGATCAAAGCTTGGATGGTCCAGATATCGTGTAGTTGGTTGGTGAAGTTACAACAACTTCAGTTGATCTCAATCCCTGCCTTGGTACTTCTCGTGCTTTGGCCCAGAGAAAAAGGTAGAGCCCAACAATCACCATTGCTGTGCCTATGAGACTATGCATCAAGAATAAGAGAACAATTCAGTCGACTGTTGCCTATGATAAAAACAAAATTGTAATGGAAATACAACTCGTAGTGTTTCGAGGAACATAAAAGTTAAACAGTAAATTTTACAAAACCACAATTTTATTATTATGTGCGTCATAAAAAAACTATAGATGATTTTACACCTATCCCTTAACCATAACAATATGACATTAGATTTTCTTAAAACCACACTATTAAACAAAGCAAGCTAATCTTATACGCCGGGGTCCATGTAGGGCATCCTTGGCATTAGGGGTGGGCATTTGGTCTACCCGAAAATTTCGGTCTCAGTCTTTGGTCTTTCACACAATTTCGGTCTTTGCATACTCACGCCCGATTGGTCCTAGACAAAAATGAAGACTAACAAATTCGGTCTCGATCTTGATATCGACCGAAATTTCAACATACATGCTTGTGTACAAAACCACATATTTTTTGCAGCATTTTTTTAATTTTTGGGACATCTTTTAACAATAAAATATTATATATTCATATAATATATCACAACATAAACATTATAACAAGAGAATACCATTAATCAATCATCAATTCATCATATAATATGTTAGAAAAATAGCAATATAAAGACCGAGACCGGGCCTGAATAATTTGGTCTTTCAGTTCCTTTGCCTGAGACCGCGCCTGGATTTTTCGGTCTCGGTCTATTCGGTTCGGTCTCTCGGTCTCGGTTCTTTTTCTGCGCACCACTACTTGGGATAGACAAAGCAAGCTAACTCTGAAACCTTGTGGTTTTCACAACTAACACCACAAAACTTGTTGTTCTGCCAAATTTATTCCATCTCTCCATATTCTAGTTGTACCTTTTGTGTGTTTTCATAATTTGTGTAAACGTAAAAGTGAATAGAATAGATAAAATATGTTGTAAACATAGAATAAAAGAAAAAGTTTAACATGTTGATCGTTTATATACTTTTCACACCATCAACAACTTCTTTGTTTCTTTATTATGTTGTTGTTTACGCACCATATCATTTTGGAAATATGCAATTTTCAATTTTTTTTGTTATTTAAGTTTGTCTTGTTCACTCAGCAAAATAAGGAAAATATTTGGCATTTGAATGACTAAATTTATTTTGTTTTTTTAGCTCTAAACATACATATTGTACAGAAATAAAAGCAACTGACCTTCCAATAGTAACATCGTTCCCCATAAGGATCGTGTCAAGCACAACAGTGAAGACCACTGATAATGGGTTGAACATTGGGGGATAAATTGGGCCTCGCTTAGCTATTGCCCATGAATTCAAGATATATCTTCCAGCCGTTCCAACTGTCCCCTGCACCAAATGATTTCATGTTTGTAACTCTGAACTTGTCAGTTGATACATTGCAAGCTTCAGTTGAAAGTTGAAACAAAATGTTTCTATACAAGTAGTCTCTTAATTTACGCTCCACTAAAAAGTGACAACTTTTTATGTAGTAATGCATATCTTGTTAAAAAAAAATCACGAGCTAGGAAGGTTTGAAGGGATACCGTGTACACAATGGTAACAAGGTTGAGATTCCATCCTAGTTTCCAAGCATTCTTGTCTCTTCTTAAAATAATTCCAACAAATGCTGACTGAATTCCTCCAATCAAGCATATTGCCATTGTAGACCAATATTTGTATGGATACACCTTGAGAATCTTTGACTGACAAATGTTATAAGATGTCATCATGTGGGCTAAAATGTACCTCAATATATAAATATATATGCTTATTAAAAAAGATGCTTATGATTTACCTGAACAATATACCAGCAAGCAAAGGTGAAGCTGCTCCCGATCAATAAAATTGTCCCCCTTAGCTGATTGGTTGTAGACTTTGTATGTTGTTCGTTTTGGTGTGGCAAGATGGAATTCCATAGATGGAGTGACTTGCCTTTGTAAAGGGTGATAAGCATGGTGCCTCCGACAGAGACCAGTACACCCGCTATCTTTAGTACTCCAACCATGCTTCCAATGTTGAATGCCTCCAGCCTATCAATTTTCATACATATCCACAGTTCGATGAGATTAAAGATAGTTGCAAAATGGTTCAAATTTATACATATGGCCATTTTCTTTTAAGCGGCATGGAACATATAGTTACTTTAGTAGATTGTATACAACAAATAGGTGAATGGAACTCTACCTGAATATAAGCGAGAGAATGAAGGCAAACAGGGGAGTTACGTTGAGGAAGATCACAGAATAGGATGGTGTGGTATCCTTGAGGCCATAGTAGTAAAGGAGTGTTGGCACTGTATAGCTGCATATTTTGGCATGTCAGAAGCTGAATATATAACGTCCAAGATGATTAATAAGGTTTGGTCATAAATAAATTGATTATTGATTGGGTGCTGTCAAATTGGTGATTCTATATGTTATGTGATAGTTGGACTTATCATGAGTTCATTATTTCAAGAGAAGCATTTAAGTGGAGCTTGTGCAAAAAGATCCTTATAAGCATTTTAAGTGGACTTATCAATTCATTTTTGCTTTGGAACAATATAACTTGAGTTTGTTGCTTTGCGCAACAGACCCTTTTAACAAAATAAGTGCTTGTGTACATCAGTTGACTTGTTATGCATACAAACTACAACCAAATTTGAAGGTGTATACTCAGAAGATTTTAATGTCAACAAATTTTTAGATAGTTCTTTTGAGCTTTGCAGCAACTAGTTTGATAGAACTATCAGAGCAGAGAGAATCAAGAATATCATCAACCTGCTTATTCTTTTAATAATTCGTAATGTATAGATGTATCGAATGTGCAAGAGGTACCATTGGCATCAGCAAGTAGCGGTGAATAATATGTGAAATGAAAAAATTGGTAGAAAAACAATATGGAACTCATTGAATTCGTATACACTCTCCTCTTTGTAGGTACAAAAGAAATATACTATTAGTTATTTATATATTTTCTATAATTTCATTGTTTGAGGAATAACCTGAAAATATACCCTAAGCAGAATAACAAAATATGTTTTTATAATAGATACAGAAAGTCAACAAGATTCACTCTCCTTGTCCTCTCTTCCCTCTATGGCTTCACCTCACCAGAAGATTCTATGGGCTGGTTTGGTTGGAGCCAAAATTAGGTTTGCCAAAATTTAGCTACTTTAAAAGTACTCCAATCATTTGGATGTAGGCCATAAGGCCATAATATGGCATTACCTTCAAGCTAAAAGACAAATCCCACTCTTTTAAAATTAGCATGTAAAATTTTGGTCTCAAGCCAAATACAATTTGGCCTTACTAAAATTTGGCAAAACCAAAATTTGGTATTACCAAGAATTAATAAGGTCAATTGAGGCCTCAAAATAAACTGGCCCTATTACCTATATGATACTATGGGCCGGATCATTTTGTTGTCTTTACACATATGTATTTTAGATGACGATTGATGGTTCACATTCAGTTAGTGTTGCCTGTTTTAAATGTAAATTTGACTATTTGTAGCAGAGTTTTATATCATAAATTAATCTTTAGTGTACAATATTTTTGCAGCACTAATTAACTTTTTAATAAATTTCAAAGTATATAAAGCTGACAGAATTTCTTAAATTTTTTCTAGTACTAATATATTAAAGGTTAATTTAAACACTAGTATCATCAACATAATGAATATATCATATAATTAGATTTGTGCTTACAATCAAACTAAGAGCGAGCTTTTTCCGAAATAGCTCGTCTTGATAGTAGTTTTCAAATCATACTGATATTTTTAGTGAAAATGATGGAAATGGTAATAATAGGTTAGACACATGTGGAATGTCGTGTGCTACCAATGAAATTAACGAACTATAAATGATAAGTATAAATATGGGTAACTTGAAAGGATTTGAAAATTGAAAGGCTCACGTACCCTATCAATGCATTGAAAAAGATCCATCCGAATGCACGCCAATCCATGAGTCTCCACTTGCCTCTACAACAAACCAAATTAGCAAAAGAAAAATAAATTATATTTTCATAATTAGTGTACTTCTAATAAAATGTGATTAATATAGTTTCTATATACCGAACTCATAATAAATCAATTACAAGAGAAAGAGGAAATGCAGCTATTTTTGTCTGAAGGTGCAAAACCAGCAAATTAATTATATACAGGATCAATCCGCTGATAATATTATTAAAACCAAAATAAACCCAAAGAAAAAACCTCTCGGAGATGAGCGCCATGGGGAGGATGAAGGCGGCGCCGATGACGCTGCAGTAGGTTAGCAGGCCGAAGATGAAAATGCCGTCCCCGATGGACACCTTGGACAGCAGGATCATCCCCGTGATGAACAGCTGCACAAGCACCATCGACGCCGGCGGCTTCCACCCGGCCGTCGCGCCGCCGCCTGCGGCCGCTGCTTTGTCCGCGCCGCCGTCGATGTCCATCGATCGATCTGACGCGGCGGCTAAGGGTACTTTCAGTCCAAACAAACAACCGGCCGATCGGTCTTGCCTACTAATTAAGTTCGATGGCTGTGTTTTGGTTGGATGAATCGCAGCAACCAACAGATCGGTTACATGCATGTACACCGGACTGGACTGAGTGGTGGGTGTGGATACTGGAATGCTTCACATCAGGTGTCCTATCTCGGCCCCAACGCTTCAAGCGACGCCCGCTTCTCACTGTTGTATGCGAGCCCCTCTCTGTCCGCTTATAATCTGAGATCTACTTACACCGTTGAATTCAATTAATGTTATTATATTATTATATAATGTCTCGAATGATTATATTTTAATTAAAAATGTCACTACTCCAAAAATCATTTTATGCAACAAGTCCTTTCATTTTTATTAGGTGGATAAGAAAAAGATATGTATGTAAAATATACTAGGGATTTTGTGGTCGTCCTAAAGGCTCATTTGCATAAATGATGATAATAGCAGGCGGGTCAATAGGAGAATCGCCTGCGAGAATATTATGGTGTAGATAATCCTCCTATTAGGACGGCGTGTAAAAATCAACACACGATATAAAACCTCAAACGACCCTTGGCCCCAATGACTAACTCCTAGTCCCTCTCTTGTAGCTTTATGGCTCCTCACCCTCTCCTTCCTCTCCCGACGGTTTTATCTCTCTCGATACGAGGGGTGGTGACAACAAGGATCAACCTTGAGACAGTGATTTTGGTATTGGCAAATCCTGGCAACGAGCTACCGGACGTTGATGATGGGGGCCAACCTAGGAACCGCCGGATCTAGTGGTGGCAGACTTCACGACCACCAGATCTAGTGGTTGCGGGCCTCATTGGTGAGCTTCCGTGGAGGTCTAATAGGAGATACGGCGACAGTGAAGGGGGACGCAGCTCGGTGGCGAGCCTTGGTGGTCAGCAAAGGGAAAATCTGGTGGTGGCGGTCTCCGGAACACCGGATCTACCAATGGAGGTCCTTGGGAATGTTGGATCCGGCTGTTACGGGAGAGGACTCTATGAGAATGGCAATGCCATAGGAAAAGAATTAGCGATGACGACGACCTCAAGATGTTTTTTTTTAAGTGGAGAAGGACGAGGAGGTGGTGCCAGTAGGAAGGTCGACTAGTTGACCGATGAGTGAGAAGGTCGTGGCTTGGCAATAACAACAACAACCGCAGCATACTTAGTGGTGGATTTTTATTTATTATTTAGACCTTATTATTAAATAATTTTAAAATAGTCCCTGACAAACCTTTTGGGTTTTGGCCATGTAAAGCCAAAATTATACTTCTGGTGTACGCTATTAGGGTTGGTGTCTTTGGCCACTCCAACATTGGCGTGTCATCGTTTTCTTGCCATACCAAGCAAATGACATGGCCAAAAGGTTCATATTTAGAAATATGTTTTCCGATGGTCTATTTTTATTTTTCAAAATAGAGGGTTAAAAAATAAAATAAATTCCTTGTTAGCCATCCGCGGCTGTGGCTCGGATGTGGTGGGCTTCAGTGGGCATGCTCAACGCTGATGACGAAGGCAATGACTAGGACTGCAACGACAGTGTGGATTTTCGATCGGTGGTTGTCTTTTGTTAAAATTGATTTTCATAGACATTTCTCTTAGTGACCGCATGAGAAAATCCATTACCAAAGATGGGATGAGGATACACATGATTTTCACATGCTTTTTGTAAAAGACGGGGTAAGAATCCGCCTGTGGAAAAAAAGAAAAAACCTTTTTACTGTTTGGAGAAATGGTTTTTGTAGTGGTGCGTTTGAACCATTAATTATTTTCCCCTGTAATTGAACAATGCATATTGCACATGTTTTGAGCCATTCTTGAATTCCAAGGAGACAAAAATCCTTTTTGTTTGCATGTACTAATTCATCAGTAATTTGTTGATGTGTACTGGATGCCATAAGAAAACAGACAACTCTCCCTGTCTTGGCCAATGTGCCTTGTTGGTTTCAGCCAAGAAATCATGGGAGTAGCTTGCCGAGTAACCTCTTGCCATAGGACGCGTTGTCATCACGAAATTTGCATGGTTGGCATCGCACACTTTTGAAGTGAAGAATACCACACTTTTTGGGTGTTAAAAAGCATGGAAACACAGATGGCGAAGTGGGGGCATGAATCGGCACAACAAGTAGTCAGCCTATTTCAGATGTGTTTCGTCGAGCCCAAGCTAATTAATGAAACCAACTGCAGCGGCAAATGAACACAACGTATCAAATCACTGGATTTGTTTGGTTGGCCAGTGTAGGTAGTGTTTTGGTGCGGACCAGATACCGACCAGGAGACGGGAGGCCAGATGCATACCATCCGGCCGGTCTGATCAGCCCTGGCAATTTAAGCTGATAACAACTACGAGGCTGATCGGATCAGCTGGCTGGCTGCACAGCCACAACAGCCTTCAGAAAATGTATTGGTTGCTACAGTTGATAACAAGCAATTATAGCCACAACCAGCTGAAACGATTAGGGCCTATATCATATACAAGCCCATGATGTCGTTATATGTAGAACATGTATATAACCACATCATATATGTCTCCAATACCTATAGCACATGAAAACATGAATAAAGTTCCCTAGTATATCTTAAAAAAAAAAAGAACTCAGCTGGTGGAGAAAGGAGCGCCCCGTGGGATGGATGCAGAGTAACTCAAATTTAATCTTTAGTGTATTGAACACTTATAATTTGGCATAAATGATTTGAGTACGTTAACAAGTCCAATAAGTGCCCCAACTTAATTTTTAGGATAGGTCCGTCCCTTCTCTGAGGTATTTAACCAAGAAGATCTGGTCAACCAGATCTTATAATATGGAAATGCTTGTACTATCTTGAAATTGGATTATTTGACAGCATCATAAAGTCAGTGTAACATCATGCTTTAACAAACTCATATAGCTTATGCAGTAGAGTAACAATGGGATGCATCCCAAAATTGAAAAATTGGATGTCATGCATCCGAAAACTGAAGAATTGGGCAACTCCACATCAACTTAATTATCTTTTCTTCGTCTAATAAATAAATGAACACATGGTTTGCATAACTAAGTTCACGAATATATCATACAATTAATTGCAATACAAAGGTAGTACTGTACTAGGCAGAGGCAGGGATTAATGCAGTTCCGGGAAGAACAGATTTGATTAGGTTTTTGTGTTAGCAAAATCCAAGTTTAACTGCTCCATTCCCAATTTGCTCCATTATGAAACTGGGTTTGTTAGGAAGAAAAAACGAAACAAATTTATGGCCATGCCTCCAACTTGATACATGAACATTGTTCAGGGAGCCAGGCCTTCGGCAGAGAAAACGACATGGACATTCTTCAGGTCTTCAGGAAGACAGCCCAGTAGGTTAACCATGATGAAAAAACTCATGAACATGTTAAGATATTATCAATCCTCCAGCAGATAAACTATATATGGAGGAAACAAACAATATTTATATGGAGGAAATAAACATGAATATTGTTCAGGAGAGTCAGGAGTCAGGACTTCATCAGGTCATCAGGAAGACAAGCCAGTAGGTAAACCATGACAACAAAAAAAAAGAACAAAACCTTCGGTGCACCAGCCGGGAATCGAACCCGGGTCTGTACCGTGGCAGGGTACTATTCTACCACTAGACCACTGGTGCCTTGATGACAGAAGCGAACATATGTAGCTTAAGACCAAGTAGTCTCAAACCGGTGTTCTCACAAATACGATATGAATTTTCTGAAGATTTGTGAACGAATGTTTGAGCCTAAATTATTTGTCCTTTCGTGTTAACGCTTGCAGATTCACAATGAACATCCCTACAATTCAATTCCAGGTTTGTGCATATCCAAATACCAAAAAACAACTGGGCCCATTTTGTGACCTTAATTTCAAGGCCTATGTCAGGGGTCCAAACGGGCCCTTTAGGAATTCGCTGATTCGTTCGTTATGCATTTTGCAAACTTATCAATTTTAACAGCAAAGGTTAATAATTGATTCAATTCCAATCGAATTGAATAGCCAAACATCAAACGGAATCTGACCAAATTGTTACTGAAGGTATATTTCAGCAAACTCACCTTATGACACTTATCGCTTCTAATACAAACGTTTTTTTTTACTATTGAAGATGGTTAAATCTTCGGCCTCTATTGTCAGGCGCACGGACAATAATTTTGGATGCTAAAGTGAAATAATAAGTTATAAGGATGTAGGACAAATCTCCATATTACTCTTTAAATGATAACCAATTGAACTGACAAAAATAAAACACATAAACTTCCATGATAAAAGTCTAGATGAACTACATAAACCAAAGTGGAAAGTTTTGACTACCAATTTCAAAAGTGTAGCACCATTATACAAAGTATGTTGCTCCAATGTGATAGGACCATACACCTAGATTAGAGCTAGCTAGAAGTAGCAGACATGAAGATAGTCTGCTGAGGGTTAAACAATTTGTATTATTAAAACTATATAATTGTATCAACACAAAATTGACGTTGCAAACAAAATCAGTCTTTTTTAGATCTAGGCACTTTTCCCAAGTCAATTGCACTGTGACATTTTCAAATCAAAGAAAATATACTGTATAGTCACGTGCTTTTCTTCTCTCCAATTTTATTTTGCAATGTTGTTTCTATTATTACTTTTGTATGTAAGAACTACATAAAGAAAAAAAAGAACTACATAAAGAAGTTTTTTTTTACTTTAAAAGGTATAGTTAATTCCCATAAAATCCCCTTATACGAGTCTTCGCATCGATGTCGCGTTGTATACATCGATTTAGCAAAAATTTAGTCAGTGTAATTAGTGTCCTAATACAAACTTAAAAACTTCGAAATTAATCAATGTGTACACACACTTGTTCTTTCACTCAATATAAGCCAGAACAAGATTAGCTTCGGATGCATCACAGAAGCTCTCCTTTTCCTGTGGAAAGCATCAACACCTCTTTCCCGGGCACTAGTTAAGCTAGATAGCAAGCGATGCGTGCACAATGATTGATCATGGGCAATAGGTGTTTGAGAGCGATGGCCATAATGCGATAACCACCCGCTTTACTAATATCCTCTCGAGTCTTCGTCAGTCGTCGTCGCCACCGGCAGTATGCGATCTCTCTTTCTTTCCAAAAGAGCGGCTCTATTTTCGCGTTCCATGGATCGTCGCTTAATTGTCAAAAGCCAGCCGTTGATGAGTACTAAGATCATGCAGCTGGTTCCTCGCAATCATGGATTCGAGATCAATAGTATGCTAGAACTAATAATATGCCATCCTGATCAAACAGGAGGGGACATGTTGGTTTTAATTTGTTGGCTGAACACACCATGCAGAGGCAAGAACAAGAAACACGTATAATAACTTTTTTTATATATATTTGACACTTAGAATTGGCTCAAAGTCTATTTTCCGCTCTCCTTCTGAACTTACAAAACCAGCTGTTTTTCACTCCTAACTTCTAAACCTGATAAATCAACACCCCGGGAACATATTTCACTGTTGTTTGATTGATATGATAGTTCCCATTACTTTTATTAGACAAGTTTCGTAGTTAGGGGCCTAATAAAGCAATATTACAAAACAAAGTGCATGATACGAATATAAACTACAAAAATCACCTCCAGTTCAAACCAAAAAAAAAATGAAGTTGGGAGAGAAATAAAAAACAACTTTGTGCCAAGTTCATCAATGGGCAAAAATGAGCTTTAATCACCTTTAGAGGTGGGGACTGGAAAATTAATTGGCCTGACAATGTTTAGGAGACTTGAGAGTTTTGTGATCCAGATGTACAATAGAAAAACCAAGAACATTTAAACGCACGTCAATCACATATATATACATTAGTAAAAACATAGACTAATAAATTAGTCTATGTGTTGATCAATCACAGTCACAAAGTTCGAAGGGTTCATTTTAGGTGTACGTATTCCTTGGTTATCTTGACTATAGATTGTGACGTGTGGGACCTAATAATCCCAAGGTACCTGTTCCAAATTAGGTAGTAGGTCACTGTTTAATTTCCAGCTCAGTCCCACTCTACCGTGCGTCGCCAAAGCTAGTCTCATGTTCTCCCTTTCCCAAAAAAAAGGTCGTCGTATTCCACCATCTTGTGTTGATCCTTCCTGGGTTTGTGATCTGCAGTCGTACACATTTTGTGTGCAGTTACTTCATAACCCTCAATGAAGCCGTGTACGTAGCTTATAGTGTGGTACGTGGATATATTCGGCATGTTCGAAACCCACATATTTTAAATTAGCCATCTTACGTAAAATAAAAAGCAAACATGTAGAAAATTAAGAAACAACACATATATATACAAAGGTCAAGACTTTAAACTTTTATGCTAAGAGGAATGTTGTTGAGTTCAGATAAATCGAATCAGGTTTTCAGACTTTTCTAACCGATCTTCGTGCTTCCGTTAGATTGCCAAGATAACATATCCCTCACCGTGAACATCCGGATATGAGCCACTCGCAACCTGTCAATGTTGAACCGGCTTCAGGAATCCATAATTTCCAATTCATTAAGGAAGTCATTAGGCATTACCCATTTAGTTAGAGCTTCGCTCCGGTGCTCCCTACTACTAGTAGTATAAAACAATACGGATATAGTAGATCTATAATTTTTTTAAGTAGAAATTTGGAGGGTTGGATCATCTATGGATAAAAAAACCGTGTAGGACTCAAACTGTAATTTTGCATTTCCATTCAAGTGCTGCCTCCACCGGAATCACGGCCAATGCGCCTTCACCGTCGAAACCAACGCTGAATCGTGGCCGAACGATCCGCCGTTCATTTCGATGGAATGAAGTCGATCGGATCCGGTGTCTTCTACTGTTTCATGAAGGTGATCGAAAACACCTATTTACTTATTAGTAAATGACTAATATATCATTTCAAACGATCGATCTATATAATTTCTACTTGCACCGAAGCGTTCCTCTTTAGTTATCGCTAACAACAAGGCAGATGATGCAAATCACGGCCCCAAGATCAGAGGACAATGAATGTAATAACAATGAGGGTGAAGAAAAGTGGGTTGATCCTCTCTGTGGATGGGATGGGTCTGAAGTATCTGCCACAAGGCCAATCTGTATTTTCGCGGGTGTTGTAAAATATTTTTGTAGGCGGCACAGCACCGGAGTCCCCCACCCGCAAAATTCACTCTATTTTTGCCGGAGGAGGGCTGGGCTAGATGGTCTGCATAAAAATCCTATTTTTGCAGGAGAAGTATAAGTGCACTGTCTATAAAAATTAAAAAATTAAAAAAAAGGAAAGGAAGAGACAGAAAAAAGACTGGCCGGCACTTTGTACTCCCTTCCCCTCTCTGTACCTCTCTTCCTCTCTATTTTCCTCTCTTCCCTCTCACCCCTCTCTTCTCTTAGATCCGTGGTGGTGAGTGGCTGGTGAAGCGGATCCCGGGAAGAGGACAACGGCTGCGGGCGGCAGCTAGATCCGTCGCCGCCGACCCTGGGCGGCAAGCAGCGGGACAGCGGCGGCCGTATCAGGCGCTGCCAACCCAAGGGCGGTCGGATCCGGCGCCGTCGACCCCGGGCGGCGACGGTGGTGCGGCCACCACCTTTTTTATTATTTTTTGTTTTTTTAGGCGGGCAGATTTTTTGTCTTTACAAGGGGCGTCGGCTTTTCTCAGCCGATTTGAAATGGGCGCCTCGCGCGTCCGTCCGCAATGGTTTAGACCATCCATAAAAATCATTTTTCTACTGGTGCTCTGATCAATTTGTAGTTAGCTGTCGAGGTCGTTTGGTGGCGTGACGATCACAATTTATTTATATTTTTTTAACTTACAATTTATTTATAGTTGTTTTCGTTAGAAGGTGGAATGGATCTAAGTCACGCGGAACGTGAAACATTGGTGAGTTTCTTGTACCGGGAACTTCGTCGCGGGAATGGGAACATCGTGTGACATTGTCCCAAATGCGACTGGATCGCGGTCCCAAATACATGTACAATGCGGCACAAGTATGGTGTGGGATTGTTGGGATAAGGCAGAGAATGGTTTATGGAGATGGAAATAGATCATAATGCTTACAACCAGCTATCTATTGATATAAAATCTTGATGAATTCCTTTATATTTTGGCACAATAAACCTATATTAAGCTATATGTTCCTCAATTTGATTGCACCATTCTGGATTAACATTCTAAAAAAATATAGGAACACGTTCTATCTCTTAAAAAAAGGTTCCGAAGAGGTATACGTCTACCGTCCCACACTGTTAAAAGATAGCGTACCGCGTTCCATGTATGTTTCAGTTCCTACATCCGTCGTTCCAAAGAACTTATGTGACATTCCAAGAATGGACGGCATGGAGTCTGACCGAATTCCTCGAACGCTAAAATTCAATATTTTAACCTCCATACATCAAAGGGCGCGCAACATTGCATAATTGCCATCATTATTTCAACCTTGTTTCATCCTAACGCTTCATAAATTAATTTCCTTGTCCCAATCACGCCTCTCATAACTCATTAGCCAAGCAAGCCGTAAATGCATAATGTAATCACTATAGCTGTTTAATTCAAAGCATTTTATTAGGCAGGAGTATCTAAATTTACAATAATTATGTCTTCACATATACCTCCTCTTTTGAATTCCAAAATAACGAGTAGTTTTTGAAGAATCCAAAACAACCGAGTATTATTATGTATTTATGATCCTACAAAATTTATATGATTTTCCTACGTGTTATCATGCTTTGAAGCACCTCTAAGTCAATATATTCTTTGTGGCCTTTTACCTACGCATACAATTTTGGCCATCCATTCAAAGTATCTGCACCCAAGCAATCAAGGAGATAAGTCCCATCTTGACGAGCTAGATCTAATCATCTGAAGTGTAGATGGTCAAGATCATTACTAATGCATCTTATATGTTCAAATCAGAACAAAAGAGAAAAGCGGAGTTGATATATATTCCATGTTCTTTTTTTCCTCTTCAATGCCGTCATTTCGTGCTTAGTACTACTGCAAAGTCTTCACCTAAGAATCTCGGTGAACATATAGAAGCAAGACAATGAAGCGTACAATTTTCTCTCGATACTAATATGCAAAACACGCACACACATTTCACGAGAGGAAGCGGGTAAGAAGTGGAAGGAGTATATTTTGCAACCTTTTCAGAAAAGTTTGAAAGCAACCATGAACATGAAAATTGGCAGTTAATGTATTTTTCAACCGTCTAATTAATTAAAAGTTTTCGACATTATGTAGCATAAAGCTAAAGAAAAAGTTTGGCTCAATTTAAATGGGGAACGAATATACAGCAGATATTTTTGAAATTTCAGTACCAATGAAAAAAATATAATATTAAAAAATATTTGGTAAATTTAAAAGAATATTGTATATTCAAACATTCACTCTTTTTTGGAAAAATATCCAAAACAGTGGGTGAAAGACCCAAACTTTCGGATATTCCAGCCTAAGATATTCAATCCCTGAGATGCAACTTAACATAAGAGCAAACATAACCTTTCAAAAAATTTCTTTGTCCGATTGAGAAAAATATTGAAATGAATCAATGGTGGTTGTAATATTGACAAATCGCGACCAAAACAGTGTCATAGGGTTAAAAAAAACGTTCTAGGAGTGTACAAACCCAGTAATTTCCACAAAACAATGTGTTGTAGTAGGCTATGCCAAAACTTTTTTCCTCATGGTTAATCCTATTGCATTGTTAATCCAACCAACTATGATTCTGTCCCTACTTTTTGGACTTGTGATTTTTCCTCGCTTTTTAATTTGACAACAAAATTCATTTCAAGCTTATTCTTAATCATATTTCTAAATACTGAGCTAGTGAAACATTATGTTAAAGCGTGAGAAAAAATATTAAAATACTTGATATGAAAAACACGCACAAAACCACAAAGTGCTAAACAAGTTTGGGGATGGGGGCAAATTTACAAATGGCATACAAGATAACGAAATATGGGCAAACATAAGGTCCACTTTGAGAAAACAAGGGTGAAATCGTAAAGTTGAAAAAGTAAGAATAAAATCACAATTAAAGGTGAAAATAGGGGTAAGAACACAACTATCCTAATAAAATTGTGAAATGAGCCCTAGCCCAACATCTCTCTTTGTTAATTTTAAACAACCGATATGGTGTGGTTATATTTGTTAAAAGGTGGGTATAATATCGGTTATATAGTAGGGCTTGGAGTTGTATTAGGCGTTAGGACAATAGAAGTGTCGGACTCTACTATAGTTCTACCTTGAGAAGAAAGGCACATCTGTTATAGCTTCTTGATATATATGACGGCCATAGCAAAGGTAGACGAGGGAGTGACTATTAGCAGCATAGCAGACCGGTCGTGGTCACTGGTTACCTTGATATATTGTTTATGCTCGATCGGGGAGGAGTGCCAGTAACAAGTGCTAGCCTTGGCTGAACCTCTTAACAAATACTACATCTATCTCATAATATAGTAATCTATGAGAGGATTTAACCCCTCCTAAATTTCTATATTTTGGAATGTATGGAGTATTGTATTTTGGTGTGGTCTTTATGTTTGGATCTCGTATGACGTTTATTTTGAGTTTCCGTGTGTGAGCCACCGAGGTCAATTTTATTCCACACATAATTAACTCGCATCGATCGTTTGAGTTGCAGAAAGGGCATCACAATGAGCACTAGCCCACGATCCCTCTTAGTTAACTTTCAATAGTCGATATGGTGTGGTTATAATTATTAAAAGATAAAATTATTTATCAACATAATTAACTGGCATCCATCGCTTAAAAGGGCATGAAGACCGCCGGTGTCAGAATTCTGCACCATATTTCTGCAAATTAAGGAGGACAAAATGAAAAATGAAGCTAAGAAAGCATGACTGACCGGTTGCCGTTCAAAGAGGGTTAGGCAGCACCAAGTACCCCGGTTCTAGATATATGCATTCTTAATTCCCGAAAGGAACTAGATGACACTTCCAGGTCTCCCCTTCTTTACACAACGAATGGACTATATCAAAGCCGCAATTTTAGGAAGTAGGAAAGGCTCTACTTGTCCTATCTGATTCCGAAGAAATCGCAAGATTTGCATATGTATACTGTCAACATGTTGTTCTGTACGCCAACACATAAATCCAAAAGCTTTTAAGTAAAATTCCAAAAGCTTGAATATGCTATTGTGGAAGGGTGTCAACATATTGCCTATATCCCATACACATACAATTTGCAATTTCGTTACGCGTATTTCTCTTTGGGGGACCGAAATTTTAGAACAAAATCATTTTATGTTTAATCACTGAGCACATAACAACAAATAAATAAATAAATAAATAATGACATCTCAGAATTCTCATTCTATCTGGACCGAAATTTCCAAAACTTCCATTCTGACATGGCAAACCTTGATACACAATTGATCAGCAATTAAACCCTCTTACTATTGTTTCGAAAGATTTTTGCATCGTGAGAAAAGTGAGGAATTTCCTTATCGGTGGGTATTTAGTTAGGACAAAAAAAACTTCCCCAACTCATGGAACTTTTATATTTCCCTTCTCAGTTGCACACCGACCTCTTTTTTTTTTCTTCAGCTGCACATACGTGCTTCACCGAAATCTACTTCACCGCAGTCATCCGTAAATCAGATATGCTTTCTTTACAGGACATATATAACCACACTCTTGGCACAAACTTCAGATTCCCCAGCATATGCATATAGTTTTTTTCTGTTCGATTTAAATCTGTACAAAACAACAGTAGTCATGCATGATGAGCAGTGTAGATATGTCTGTTTGAGAAATTCTACGTTCGACATGTTCTGGTATAAAATATTATCGGGAAACGCAGGCTCTACGAAATGTGAGCGTACAAGTTTTTCCCCCATTTTTTTTTGCCATCACTGTTAGGTATTTTTTAAGAATTACAAAGTACAATATAGATACTTACAACACACGCACACTCATCCCTATTAATACACACACGCAAATCCAATCCCCATGAACATCTCCGAATACTGGACCGGTAAATTCTTAAGATTGACGAAGTCACCACGAGTGCCTCGCTATCGAGGGGTATATTGCTTACCACTGAAAACACAAAGCTAAAATCCTGAAAAATTCGTTCCCACGGGAAATCAAATCCAGTATCTCAGATGCTACTGAAGCTCTCATAACCACTAGAATACAGGCCCGTTCACACCACTGTTAGGTACTTAACTATAAGCCTTCATTGTATTTTGAAATAACCGTTTTGCCCATGGAATCAACCACATATATGCACTATGAATATTTACACCCATATCGGCCAAATTCTGTAGAAAATTTGGCATATGCAAATTTGACAGATAATGATTGTAAATATTTTAATATTTTATCGTCTGTGCATAAGATTGAAACAACACATACAGTGCTTGGATGAATGTGGGGGCAAAATGGTCATTTGACTTGAAAAAATCTATGGATGTAAACCTAATAGCAACATAAAATGGGCAAACCGCTACGATGGTATTCCATAAAACTCGATTTCATCGATACTAATTTATATAGCTGGTTGCTCGTCGATGCCAAAATGTATAGTTTTTTTTTTCTGTTTGTTATGCGAGTTCTGAGGCCTTAAGCTCTATCAATTAGCAGGTACAGGGGCGAATATATCATCTGAACTTTATCAACAGTGGTCGGTCATGGATCTATCATTTGAGTGCTGGAACTCTCCTTTCGGAAAGCCCTATATAAGAACAATCAGGTATGGCGAGGTATATCGTCAGGTCAGCATTCAGAGAGCTGTGTATGCGTAGGAAGCAAAATAAGCAAAGGAAGGAACAAAGGCAGGCATCTCTGAGAAAGCTCCTTGCCAGCAACTCCAACTCCACACACTTGCTAGTTTCTCTGCATGCTGAGTTGCTGGCCTTGGTGTCCACAAATTGCCTTCTCTGCCTGCAGACTCTCTCTATATAAGCAGGCATTATTAGCAATAGCATTTCACCAAATTATACTAGCTAATACCTAGCTGGAGGTCACATTTTCTTGTAGGTAGCTCTTTCCAGGAAATAATTAGCTCCTTTGTAATAAATCATTACATACTGATAGCAGTAAATAAAGTACACAAAGCATGGGACGTGCCCTGCACTACCTGTCTGATCTACTGCTGGGAGGCAGCAGCAGCAACAGCAACAACAAGCCGAGTCACAAGAAGAGGAAAGAGTTCAATACGGTGGAGCTCAAGGTGAGGATGGACTGCGACGGCTGCGAGCTCAAGGTCAGGAACACACTTGCCAACATGAAAGGTACAAGGTCAACTCTTGCCACCATACATATAGTGCATGTTTTCTATAAACGTCAAATTTAGTCAAACCACCGTTTGCAACAGCGAAAACTAGTTTGCTTCGATCTAAGAAAATGCCTTCTGAAATAGTTTTTTTTCTTCTAAAGTAGTTAACAAAGTTAGGAACACCTTAACCACCATCAAAGTTATGTATTACTCTTGCCACAATGCATGGTTTACCAAAGTAAAATTTAGTCAAACCACCTCGTCCAACAGCGAAAACTATCTTGTTTCAGTCGTAAATGGTTCTAGAAATCAAGAGATGTGTTTTTATCAACGGTACAAAATTCCTAAGCAAAAGTAAAATAGACATAATTTTTTTGTCTGAAGCTTAGGAAGAGTGTGTATATGAAGTGCAGGGGTGCAGTCAGTGGAGATAATAAGGAAGCAGGGGAAGGTGACGGTGCAGGGGATGGTGGACACGCAGCGGGTGCTGCGGCGTGTGCAGTCGACGGGGAAGCGGGCGGAGCTGTGGCCGTACGTGCCCTACACCAACCCGTACGTGGCGCCGCCGGCGGCGTACGACAAGAGGGCGCCGCCGGGGCACATCCGGCGGGTGGACGCCGTGATGCCGGTCACCCCCGGCCAGGAGGAGCGCCTCGCCACCCTCTTCAGCGACGACAACACCAACGCCTGCGCCGTCATGTGAGCCATTAACGTGACGATCGAGGTGGATCTTCTGGTTTGTGAACCACCGATGCGCGATGCATATATATGTGATGAGAGGCTGAAGCTATTTCTATTTTTGAGAGAGTGTAATAGTTTGCTGATTGTACGGTGTGTGTCACATTTTCGGCGGATTTATTCAGTTTTTCACTATGTACTCCCTTCGTTTTCTCTTGCGTGTCGTAAATCATGAAAAAAATAACAAATGGAGGAAGTAACTACTAATTATCCTTCGTTTGTAAGTTTATTTGTTTCATATATTGTTCATTCAAGGGTACGGAGAGGTAGCATATTTACATTTTTACCTATAATTGTGTACTAGTACTTGTTATATAGATCTTAGGTGCTAGGTACAAAATCTATATATTACTAAACACAACTTTGGAATGAGGGCACCACATTCGGTCTAGAGGCTAGAAACTTTCACATTAATTAGAGGAAAATTAAAAAAAAATAAAGCAACAATAAAATTTAACAATTTTGGAACTAAAATATAAGGCATATTGAAAGAGAAATTAGAGCCCATATAGAAATACAAATTAGAAATAATTAAATTTTGGAATTGAAAAATAAGAAAACTTGAAAGAGGGACTAGAGTCGATATAGAAACATAATTTATAAATTAGTGGAGGCTAAAAATTCCCACATTAAAAGGAGAAAAGCAAAAAACAAGTTAAACTAGGAATACAATTTATTATTTTTGAAATTAAAAAATAAGACATATTGAAAGAGAGCTTTAGAGTCCATATGAAAATAAAAGTTAGAGATAACTCAAATTCAGAATTGAAAAATAGGAAATTTAAAATAGGATCTAGAGTTCATATAGAAATACAATTTATGAAGCCGTGAGATTTAGAATTAAAAAAATAAACAGTATTCAAATAAGAATTAAGAGTCCATATAAAAAAAATTACAAATAACTGGAATTCGGAATTAAGAAATTTTTAAGGCAATACAGATCCCATGTGTAGAACTACAATTTATTAAATTTGAAAATTAAAAAATAATAAATAACTATAAAAGAGTCTAAATTTCATATAAACTATAATTTAAAAACTAAAGTCCAGAAATAAAAATAAAGTATTTTAAATAAGAGTATAGAGTATTCAAGAACTGAAATAAGAGTTAATCTATACGAGCACAAATGCATCTCTCTCATGAACTGGTGGCGTGAACAAAAGACGAGATGCACTAGACGTGATGGGAGAGAGCAACTACGAGAAGAGCAGTAGCAACAAACATGCATATACAAGTGGTTGCAGTTGCATAAGAGTACCCACTACCTACGGACGTATCGAGCGGTTGTGAGCTAAGCAACAATGGCATGCAAACGGCGGCGGACAATCACTCACGATCCTTGAAGGCAGCAAACGAAAAAAACATTGGTGGACAACAATGTACCGGTATCGGTGATGAACGTTGGCCAACATGGATGAGCTATAAATGGTACAATGGTGTGCGATAGCATACTCAAGTGGTAACAGCATAGAAAGCACGAGCCACAGTACGAGTAGAGCATTGACAGTCAAGCTTGAACCATCCACGCGGTGGCAGGTAGCACACAAAAGCAGCACCAGTGTCAAGCAAGAACAATAGGGTCCATGTATGCATCGTGTGACGGTGCCAAGTGACTACGCAAGAGCCATGGAGGTACAAAATGAGAGAAAATAGGGGGACAGTAATGATGAATGAGTAAAATCAAGTGGCGGTGGAGAAGACGATGAATGGGCAAGCATGCATGAGCAATATAGCTTAAAGTGGAATAAATAAATATCATGGTCAATATAGCTATAGCTATGTATCGACGCTACCCGAGCAATTGCACCGGCCACCTTGCTAGTTAATTTTAAATATCATAAAAAAGAAATGATCGTCGTGTGTATTTATAAAAAGTAAATGTTCGTTTTACGTAAGAGACAGATGACTGATTAAGAGAACAAAGAAAGTGAAAGAGAAACGTGAAATTAACTGGATGATACCCATACGTTGCCAGTTGCCACAGAACTTCTCTATGGGCTATGGCAAAATAGAAAACATTAGGTGAGGCATTATATCCAACTTGTTGGAGATATACATCACTTCAAATATAAATATAAGTACGATTAACAATTGTGATGATTCAAATAAATCTTGCAATTCCTTTTAAAACTTACTAAGAAAATTCAATAAATGAGGCAATCAGTCAAGAAACTTAACAAGTTTTTAATTGCGCTAGTTACTTTATTGAATACACAAGCAGTCAATCACTTTCAAGCAATGAGGCAATGAACCTGCAATTTGGTGCTAAATAGACAAACAAAAATTCCCAAAAATACCTCTTTCAGATGGTGCTGCTTTTCCATTCCCTTTTTTATCCATCTCCTGAAATCCAAAAATCAAATGCTGAGAGAATGAGAAATTAGATAGTACCAGTAGAAATCACTAAATATCTAATCGGAGAAGAGAGATCCACTTAATCAGTTTGATTACAGGCTCAACGCTCATACTCCGATTAGATATTTAGTGAGTGGCGGTCTGACGGTTGACGCAGCTGGGCCACTACTGACCGTGGCCCGCCGGGCACCAGCGCCGGTGCCACGCCGCCACCTACCGGTCTCAAGCCTCCCATGCAGTGCAGCCGCACCCGAAGAGGCGAAGACGACCGAAGTCCCTCGCTGATTTCTCGATGGCCTCCGTTCGTCTCGTGATTTCTCGTTTCTGCTAGCTGCCAAGGTTAGTTAAGACTCACCTGGGCCACTCCAGCCCAGTAGGAATTAGTAAAGGGCGTACGTACGGCCATGGGCCAGACAGGCACCGGGGTCCATCAAGCGGCTTCGGCGTCATCGAGGCTCAGCCTGTTCATATACGGTTTGGTCCGAGTTATGGTGGTTCTTTGACCCAGCCCACGAACGTGTGGTTTAGTTGGGTTGGGTTGGTTTCAGCGGTTTGAATAGAGGTGGCCTAAACGGGTTGGTTTGGGCCGGTTTCACAGTTTGGACGGTTTGAGACCGGTGTCTAGTATGGCTTGACAGGTGCAGGTTCTGTGGCTGGATGGTTCCAGCCCATTTAATAGCGCGATTAGCGCCTATCAATTTCCGTTGCTGTTAATAACGTAACTACAGACACCAGTAAAACACACAACTGCAAACAAGTCCATTTTTTAAGTGGATGTACGTGAATACATAAATATAAACATGAACCACAATATAGTGTCCAGTAAAAAGGACTGCAAATAAATAGACCTCTCTCATGTTTTTGAGAAGGAATACAATCTTCCTCAAATTAACAAAGCTAAAGACCAAGGAAATAAGATTTAAATCACTTTGTACATTGACAAGGACAACATAAAATGGTTAGGCTCTGAATTGATCTGTTCTATTTCACATTCGTTTGGCTAATGAAACGGCATTACAATCTAAAGTTTTGTCATGCTAAGCCCCTGCCTGATGAAAAGAGATCCTGAAAACCAAAGGATTGATTAATTCATAGCTTCACTAGGTTAGTTCACATAATAAATAAACTACATGGCAGAAATGAAATGAAATGAAATGAAAAAAGGTAACATGCACAGTTGAATATAATCAGATTTAATGAAAATCCACATATGTAATTTGGTAAAGAATGGATAGGCAAAGGGATAATTAATCATGAGTGAGCTTGCTAAGACTAAATACCGGTGTTCTCAGTTGGTGTGAAGAATAAAAAAAGAGAAAGCATATATTAGCACTATTCATAAGATAAAATCAAGATTTTTCTCAACTTATATATTAAAGATATATACACAGCATTTTGACTAAATCTCTAACTATCAGAATATATAATATAATCAAATAATGGCGTAGAGCTATGCATTTCACACCTATAAAGATAGAACCTGAGAAGAGCATAATATGTCCACTGTAATGATTCTTCAACCTGCAATAAAAAATTAACCTTTATCTCTTCCACACAGGCATCACGACAGAAAATTTGTCAACCAAAATAAACTATGCAACCGACTCTACATTTCCGAAGGGGCAATATTCTAACCTAGAGTGGCAATACAATGTTAGCAAGCTAGTTAACTTGTGCCTCCACCCAGCAGTCCAGTAATTTCTGCAAAAAAGATAAACATCATGGTCATTTTAAGTTATGCTCCAAGCAGACTTAAAACATGCAAACACAAAAAAGTTTACCGCGCTCAAGATTTTCATACTTTTCCAAATCTTCAATTGAATCTTTTATGTCCATATTCCTTGGAGAGGATCGAAACCAACTCTGTGCGCATATAAGTGCTTCAGCCATCCTAGGAGATAATGAACTGCGAAAGGAGTCTATAACTCGTCCACCGGTGCTTTTCAGAAGCCACAGTTGAAACTGGCACAACCAATATATCTTTTGCCAATTTGGAGAGGATATGATATTTGTTAGAGTTCCCTTTCCACCAACCCAAAATGTCAAAGTTATCCATAGGCTTCTCAAAGTTTGCAGCTAGATACCTTGACAGCTCAAAGTTACTTTGCTCACTCTCAATTTTTTCTAAATGAAGTGCAAATTGAGATGCTAATAAGTTGCACGGATCATCTTCAAACTCTTCTACATTAATTGCAAACTGTTGGGTGTTTTTCTCGGTACAAGAAGAGTTGGCAGCAAATTTGACATAACCCTCAAACATTAAAGTCAGGCCTTGTTTAACTCTCTCGAAGAAACGTTTTGCATCGTCATTCTCATATATCATTTTAAAACAGAACTCCAAGTATTTCAGTTTGTACCGAGGATCCAAAGAAACGACAATAAATAGCAAGGGATTCAATGTATTGATGTTACCCCAGTATTTATCAAATTTTTGTTTCATGCGTGTTGCCATAATAGCCAAGGAATAATCATCTCCATTGGAATATTGCACTAGCTTTTTATGCATTAAGAGGAAGTCATGAAAGAAGGTACTTGAAGTGACATAATGTGAACCTGAGAGGCGTACTGTCACATTGTAAAACAACTTCAAGAATGAAATCATTTGCCTAGCAAATTCCCAATCTATCTCATCTGGAGGTCGATCATTTTCACCAAAATAATCCAAATACGGCTTATTGTTCTCTTCCAATCTTTTAAATGCCTTCTCATAAACAACTACGGACTCTAGCATGAGATAAGTAGAATTCCATCTAGTATCAACATCCCAACAAAGGAAGTTTTGATTCCCTATTTTCTCCTTCTCCACACACTTCTTGAATTGGGTTGTTCTTGCTGGTGAGCTCTTCACAAATTGTATTGCAGTGCGTATCCTTTTCACCGAGTCAATCATATCCTTTATCCCACTCTTAACAACCAAGTTCACTATGTGTGTTGAACATCTAATATGCATGAAGTCATTCTTTACAATTGTACCTTCCCAAACTTTACTGATTCTACCAAGGTAGCTAACTGCAGTGTTGTTGGATGAAGCATTATCAACAATGAGGGTGAAAATATGATTAATTTCCCACTCCAACAAACACTCTTCAATCTTTTCCCCTATGGTTTCACCCTTGTGATTACGTACGCAACAAAAATTTATCACTCTTGACTTAAACTTCCACTCATTATCGATCCAATGTGCTGTCAAGCTCATGTAATTCAAATTCTGAACTGATGTCCAAGTATCCATTGTAAGGCATATCCGATGGTTCTTCAAGCTTTGCTTTAGCCTTTGCTTCTCTTCTAGATACATATTGTAGCAATCTCTCGCAACGGTGACTCTAGATGGAAGATCAAATCTTTTCTGAAGGATCTTTGAGCATTGTTTAAAGCTTTGTCCTTCAACAGCACTAAAAGGCATCTCATCAATTATCACCATCTTGGCAAGTGCTCTACGGCAATCTTCAGCATTGAATTGTTGCTTTGGGGTACCATGTTCCTAACCTCCTTTCCTTCCTTGACCCTTGTTCCAAAATAGAGAATTAGGGCATGCATTCACCAGATGTTTTCTCAACGTGCTTGTACCATGGATAGAACGATTACAAGCATACACTTTCTCACAATAGTTGCATATAGCAATTAGACCTTCTTCTGATTCATTTGCAGTGAAGTGGTCCCAAACATCAGAAGTGGTCCTTGAAGTACGCTTTCTCTTTACCTTTATATTCTTTGAAAGTTTTATAGGTGACCTTCTAGTAAGGTTGGTATTGGACGGACTATCTACCTGAAATTTTTAGAAGCACAAATAAATTAACAAATTGTCAGAATGCTCACTATAGAAAGTGAGAGGAGACATCAAATAAACTCGTGCAAAAGCAAATGAGAAATCATTAATACCAAAATTACATCAGGTGTTTGGCCCCCAATAGTCGTTGAGCTAATTCTTGTTGTACTGTTCACCTCAACAGGATTTGTTATTCTGGTTTGAGGTTTAGATATTTCCATTGGCGTAGTCATAGTGTGCTCAGCCTCCACATTAAAATAGCATTATACTGCTACTTGATTGTCCATCTACAATAGCAACATTCTTAAATTCAGAAAATAAATGTTATGAAGAAACCAAACAAACATGAATCATCTCGCTGAATCTGAAGAAGAAATACTAAATAGAGGACTAGTGCAGTGACAACAGTGTACTAACCCATTCATAGATTGATTTTAATCATTCCAAGGTCACCCCAAGACACAAGACATAAGTAGTAAATAATTTTATACTAAATAGCCATATTAACCAGAGTACAATTATGAGAAATCAGATCGAATTAAAAAACCCGCATTGTCAATCTATATATTCTTTTGCAAGAAAAAAAATAAAACCTATGCATGTTTCAGCAGGTGAACCAGAAGTCTGATATTCTCAGTGAATCTTACTACTAGACATTTCAAACTAATCACCAGTCTATCCACACAAATTACTGGTAATACCAGGCAGCAGACTAAGGTCACAGAGGTTCCAGCCCACACGTACTTCATATATGAAAAAGAAAAATATACAGTGTTACATGGCATTGCCTATTTGCCTGACACTCAGGAATCATTTTCTAAAACAACGTCAACACAAATTAGACCAAAAATAAATCTAATGCTAGGGGCAAGTTGCATCAGCGAATCTGATAATGCTAATGTTGAATTGACTGCATCACACACCAAGAAGAAACAAGAACGTATTGTGTCTATATCGAAAATCCTCTATCTCAGGTTCTTTCCTGACAGATCAACCCATCCAAACTTAATCCAATCAGAGAAAAGATGCAAATTCAATCCATGGAACCAATCTGTGACCTCCTCAGAACGGAATCAGGGAAAGGACGAGGGGCTCAAGGCTGGGCATGGGGAGAGAAAGAGCACCTTGTGGGTGCCGCGGAAGGACGCGTCGTCGGCGGAAGAGGCAGAGAGAAGGATGGCGAGGAGGACGGAGCTCCGCCGCCGTCGCCACCGCTGTGTGTGGGTTTCGAGCGAAACTGCGTGAGAGCGTCGATTGGGACGGGTTAGATTGTTTCACTGGTTCGACCCGCCCTAAAATCTAACCCGTGAGTATTTTTAGTGGTTTTGACCCGCAAACCGTTAGACCCGGTGAAACCGTCATTGACGGGTTGGTCCGGTCTGGGTTCATGGTTTGGGCTGGTTTCGCTCGACCCGTGTGCAGAGTGAATCGAGGCTATGCCGGGTCCTCCGCCGTTTCGGCCAAAAATTCCAAAATTGAATCGGAATCGTACTCCGAATCCGATCGTGATTTGGCCCATAACCCGGGAAATAAAACAGGAGGAAACCCTTGGCTTCGCCACGCAACACTGCAACAGTACGTGCAACACCGCATATCCTCTGTTGGATTGGATCTCATTTGAGTGTTGTTTTTTGTGTGAGAGAATCGGGAAGTTGAAGATGAATCTCCTGACGGAGGAGATGGTCGAGGAGACGGCTGCGGCCGCTGCTACGGCTGCCACAGACGTGAAGGCGAAGAAGGGCAAGGGGGATGCTTGTTTTTGAATAAGACGAATAGTCAAACATTTATAAAAAAATCAATGGCGCCGAACATTTAAGGACGAAGGGAGTATACCACACTTAAAGTATATTAATGATGAATCAGATCATAGTAAAATAATTAAGAATTATGTAAATGTTTTAAATAGAAAGAATGGTTAAACACATCTAAAAAGTCAACAATATATTCTGGAAAGGAGGGAGCACATGTGAGAACATTCTTAACCACTCTGATCACTTCAGGTAACTCGGTCGCAGTCTCGAGCTGCAACGCATTCTACTCCTGATGTCATAAGACACATTGACACATATCTACTACGGAGTAGTTGCTAGTTAGTAGTATCAAGTCGTCGCTTATATATCTAGGACATGATATCATCAGACACATTGACATGCATATATCTCCTAAGGTGCCTAGTGGCCGGCCGGCTAATTTCTCCGAAGGCACATGTGCAAATAAGTGCAACACGCCCATGTACAAGCAGTTAATCTTTCTAGTGCGTGCTAGTAGTGTTAACGAATTTAATTAGGTCTTTTTTTTGGCAGGCAGACGACCCAAGCGTCTTAAACAACTTCAAGTAGTGGCACTGTCTGTCTGTAAACGAGACTGCGCAGTGAGTTGGCAGTACTAAACTGAAATTGCTCGCCGATTGTCATCTCTTATCGCATACTATACTGTTAAGTAATTAGACCGAGAAAGACTCCATTTAGAATATAACGACTCGTCCTGCCTTCTTGTCGAAGGAATAGCGACATGACCTGACTAGCTAGCATACGTCCGTGTCCGTATATAATTAGGTCCGACAACTATGAACTAGTATTTTCTATGCTATTCTAGCCAGCTAGAATTAACTACAACTCGCTCTAAATATTTTTTATGACGTTGACAAGCTTAAAAAGTGTTGGAGGAACTTTCTTTCCCAGATTTCTTAAGGCTCTTAGCTAGCTGAACACCTAATTGGCGTCATTTCATTCGTATACAACTAGAGTATAAAGTCGCGGGTTCATGCAACTATGACTATGTAACAAAAATCTATTAATGATATTATATATGCAATTGAATAATTTATTGTAAAAAACGTATAAACTGTATACATTTTTAAAATTCTATTATTGTAGCATATCAAATCACCCACGGTGCAACTATGACCTATATTTTTCTCTATAATATTATAACGTCTTATTTGGCTATGTACATACAAATTTAGACAAATTTAGAGATACATAACATCTGTGTGACCATAGCCGTTGTCTATGTTAAATTTTTAACATGTATATGGGCACACACTATGTTTTCTAGAAAAATGCACAACATTTTGGATTTGGTCCCTTAATAGTTTAATACTGTTTTTGCACTTGAGCTATTTTTGTTATTAGTGGTTATGGTAAAAAAATGAATTTCTCTTTGCTCTCTATCTCTTGCCTTAGAAAGCTCCAGAACAATCTCAATTTATATGTTGTGTGAGATGTCCTTTGGTGTATGTCTCTCTTTCTCTAGAAAGCCCTAGAACACCTTTTTACTGATGGTTGAGCTTGATTCCTTCTATTTTGTTTGTTTGTTAATCTGATGGTATTCATTGGATGATGTAACTCATTCTCCTTTCATTTTGAATTCCCTTTTCATTTAGAGAGATTAGCAAATCTTGAAGAGTTAAGTGCTCAACTATTCAACATCAGGCAAGAGCTAACCTTATTTTTTTTTTTCAATTTATCCATCAATTGTTTTCTCTTGCTCACTGTATGTTAGAAATTTAGTCAATTTTCAATATAATTTAATCCAGAAATACATTAAGAATTTTAGCAATATCATAAACTCAAGAAATAGGAAATGATCATGTGTAGCAATTAACATATGCATCGTCCAAATGGAAAAGATGATGCCTACTAAGTTCATCAAAATTACGAGGATGAACTCATACCTAAATACAAAGGAAATAGTCGATCCACTTGATCCGCCATGATTGCCTCCTAGTCCATCACCAACACCATTATCGTCATTGCCTCCATCTCCGTTATTGTTGCCGTTCTCCGTGTTCATCGCCATGAGGAAGAATGCCTAGAGCAGTCACGCGGAAGCGCTCCCCAAAAACTATATCGCTCGTCTACCCGTGTAGATACTCGTGACGCGGTGTTAGTCCTGGAGGCCTGTTCGTTCCAAGAACTTGTGCGTGCAAGTGATTAGAACCGGGGATGCAGTCACGTGGAAGCGCTCCCCAAAAACTATATCGCTCGTTTACCCGTGTAGATACTCGTGATGCGGTGTTAGTCCTGGAGGCCTGTTCGTTCCAAGAACTTGTGCGTGCAAGTGCTTAGAATTGGGGATAAAGAAACGCAATAAAGAAG
>CM002486.1:12641114-12672711 GCA_000325765.3 Leersia perrieri
ACTCTACCGTGCGCCGCGTGTTTGCCGTGCGTTGCACTGTTGGCGCACGGCAAAGGTGGTTTTTGCCGTGCGCCCGACATGTGACGCACGGCAAACGGATGCACGCACGGCAAAATACCGTTTTCCGGTAGTGAGGTAGTTTGGAAGTTCGGTTCTCCAAATATAGATATTTATAGGTGCTCAAAGTTGGTTGTAACTGGTAACTTGAATGTGTTTGCGTATACACCTTCATGTGGAAGACAGTATGGATGTGTGCTGTTTCTGCTATTCATCCTGGCTGTAAGGTTTAACTTGAATGTGCTGCGGACCTTAATTTCATGTGAAAGACAGTGAGGATATGTGTTGTTTCTGCAATTTGGTGTGGTATACATAATTGTTAGGAATGTTCTATATCTATTAGTATTTTTTTACAATGTCATCAAAAAGATCCACGCTGTTCGTTAGCTCAAGCAAACAATAATAGATACAAAGTCGTTGCATGCATATTTCATTTCAAATTGTCAGTTATAATTTCATTTTATGTATATTTCTTCCATAAGAGTATGCAGTATGTAGAGAACACACGCATACAGATCCATGAAGTTAGAGGACATGGTGACAAACATGTGGACCTATGTGCATTGGTGCCCACATGTCAACTACAAAGTTATAGAGACAATGCAAGTCAAAATATCAATCCCACATACACCCACAGGGAGAGAGAGGGATGTGTGTGTATAACGTGCGTTCAAAAAATAATCATCGCTCTGGTGGTCTCTATTGTCAGTATTATACTACCAGTACAAATAATCCAAACTATTCGTAGTACCCCTCCACATTTCTACTGCCATTAATTGAGGTGGCAGTAGATATCAATCCAATGAGGTTTCTTACAGTACCCAATAATAATTTTGGGTGGGAGTAGTATGAATAAAGTATATCCGTTGATTTGTATGGTTATTATAGTAATTAAACTATACTAACTTAAGAAATTATTCACCACATCATCAACTTTAAATGTTAAATTCATGATATTTAGCTTCTTGCACAACGAGGTCACAAAGTTAGGACCGCCCTTTCTATATAAATACTCTATACTATTGCGTACTATATGTGTATACTACCATATACTAACCATTAGTATAATTCAATCTTGATCATTCATTTACTTGTATAATTGACTAGTATACACCAGTATTGGATACCGTAAAGAAGCTCCAATCTAATACTTTAGATTAAAATAGATCTATATGGTTTAGATTGATTTCTATTGATATAGTAGAGACCACCGGAACGAGGCTCTCAAAAAATATATGCACGTGTCCATTAGCTTATTGCACAAATGCATGATAGAGTTTCACCTGTTATTGGCCAACTACAGAGTACAGTATGAACAGATTAGACTATAAAACAAACATAATGTGTATGAGAATATGTCATCAATTTTTTTCATAGCTATACCTATCTGTATGTACTTTTCAAAAACAAGTGGATGTCCCCTCTCAAAGTGTGATCGAAAAAACTTGCCCTCAAGATGAACGCTTTGATTAATGCCAGCGCAAGCCAGGAAGTAAAACCAACACAACCGAATACCGATATGCCAATTCCTCAAAGAGTGCAGACAGATCAGAACAGGATCGATATGATACATTCTTTGCAATCACTGTTGGAAAGTCAACCGCAAGAACCGGACAAAATTATACTCATGCATGTTAACGATTTAAACCACGCAGCAACCGTACATATGTTGAAGGTATCATGAGTATGGCGACCTTAACCTTAGTATACACAAATCCGCGGGCGCCACGCCGCGAGTCATACACAGCAGGTTGACGATATTTCTCGAATGATGGCGAGCGCACATGCTCCCCCGGCCCTTTATCCGAACTATGTCAGTCCTTGTTCAATGTTAACTTCCTACGAACGAAACATGTACAAGAACAAAGGTAGAACTTGCAGGATCGATCCACGAGGATCAAGCGCCGCAGGGCCAGTACCGTTCGCCACCAATTCCTCGATAACTAACACACGGATTACAGTTGTCTTCTACAGCAATAGTTTAGGACACACGACACGACACTCCCAAGTCCCAACCACTCCTATTACAGACCATGCATGGCGGATATCCTACTTGGCCCACATCGGACAAGATACACGTACGCGAGTTGGCTTCTTGGTCCACTTCAGCCTGCTCTGTGGATCCTGTAGCGTATCCGGCATGCTCTGCCATCCTCTGCTCCTCAACTTGTCCAGCAACAGCGTCAGGTTCGATCGCCGGCAACCACCCTGGTCGCACTTCCCTTCAGGGACCTGACAGGTAAGTCGGTCGGTAGAACATTCACTATACACCCTATCAGTCTATCACATAGCACACCTGCAATCAGTATATTTGCAAGCAGTAGCACTGATCTCGTTCACGAGTGCCAGCTGCTTGCACCAGCTAGAAGATGCTATATATAGTGGGCTGTGCAGGAAGTGTTTTTTACACCCGGGTGCTACAACACCCCACCCACGAGAACGTCAGCTGTGCTTTGAGATTCGTGTGTATAGATACAGGTCCATCAGTATTTTACTATGTATTGAAGATTCTCTTTTCTGCGGTTCGTGAGGAAATACGCGCACTGTGGGCCCCACCGTCGGCCACGTGACGCCGGAACAGATCCTCTCTCTCGTTTCCTTCTACCCAGACCCAGCTTCTTCTCGGCAGTCGGCACAACGGGGCCGTCATGGATCTCAACTACTCAGCTCAGCTTCTTCGCAAGCCAAAGAAGACAGCGGAACCGGGCCACCACCACGGCGCTGTCGTCTTCCTCGCCGATGAAGACGACCGAGGCTCTGGCACTACAAGAAACTATTTAATCTGTGACAAAATTTAACGAAATTTTGTGATATTTTTAGATATCGTCACGGATATGCAACTATGGATACATGGCCCATAATATCGTGACAGTTTATTGATTTCGTCATGAACTGGCCCAAAACTTGTGACAGTTTATCAATTTCGTCATGAACCGGTCCAAAACCTATGACGTTATAGCAATTTCGTCGTGATTTACAAATATAACATTTAGAACAGAACATATAATATTTTTTAGATCAATGAATTAAATAATAATTTAATTCTAGAATTTATACTAAATGGAAAAGGAATTAACGAGTAAATTAAATACAAAAAATAAAATTTTTGAAAGTCAATTGTGGTTGGATTTATTTTTTTAAATAACCAGAAAATTATAAAATGATAATATAATATAGTATTTATAAAAATTATATGTCAGACCTAAAAAATATTAATTAATAATATTTGTTTAATGTATTCTTAGAATAATTTTAAAATGCAAAAGTAAGGATATGTTAAAATTTATGGAATATTTTCAACATAAAAATAGTCAAGATAAAAATTTATTAAATAATTTGTGTGCTCATCAATTTTCAGATTTTTATGGAAATTATTTGAGCATGTGAAGTATTTTTAATAAGTGAAACATCATTTCAGTGTTTAAATTAAATCTAAAATGTTAAAAAAAAAACTCCTCCATTGCTTTGGGCCGTTTTCGGCCCAGCAAATCTCTTCGTCTCCCCTCTTTCGGCCTGGTAGTCTAACTCCCCTCCAATCTCCTCGCTTTCAGCCCAAAGCAAGTCTAACTCTCCTCCCTCTTTTCTTTTCTTTTTTAGTTTATTGCACCATTATAGGCCGAACACATAAAAATAATTATCTTATAAATATAATTTTATTTTTTATATATAATAGACTATGTATAAGTTGTTTGGTACAAGTTTCAAGAATTTTATAATTGATTTAATACTTTCTATATGTTAATTGAATTTCTACATAATTATTGAAATTAATTCAAAATTGATCTAGATGTACATCTAATAAGATACCAAAAATTACAGAAAAATAATATTTAGTCTCATATGTTCAATTATAGCCCATGTACTTAATATAGATTAAAAATTAAATTATCTTATAAGTACAATTCAATTTTCTATCCCCAAATTAACATATAATAATTACAATAATATATATATTCGGTCAAAAAATTATACAAACTGACATGACACCATATTTTTGGTCCATGAGCTTTCCATAAAAGCTTAAATGGTTTTAATAAAGTAAAACCACATAATATTCATAAATGGAAATATTTGTCTTAACTTATAAGAAATTATCGTAGATATGTCCTCATTGGTTAACAATGTATGGTTCCACTTTATTAAAACCATTTAATTTTGTTATGGCAAGCTTAAAATCCAAAATTATGTTGTCATGTAAATTTTCAGAATTTTCTATCCAAATATAGATATTATTGTAATTATCATGCGGTAATTTAGAGATAGAAATTTGAATTGTACCTACAAGATAATTTATTTTTTCATATTTCTCCTGTACATGGGCTAGAATAGAACATATGAGCTGAAATATATTTTTTTCTAAAATATTAGATATCTTATTAGATGCACATGTAGTTCAATTTTGAATTAATTTTGATAACTACATAGAAATTCATTTAATATACAAAAAATAGTAAACTAGTTAGAAAATTCTTGAAATTTCTACAAGATAAATCATTGTATCATTTTGAAGTGTACACAACTTTAAACATATGATCTTTGTCATATATCTTATTTTCTTTTTTATTTATTATACCATTCTGAAGTAACACATAAAAATAATTAGCTTATATACATCAATGTATTTTTCATATGTAAAGGACTACATATAGGTTGTGATGTAAAAGTTTCATTAATTTTGTATCTAATTTACTGTTTTATATATATTAATTGAATTTCTACATGGTTATTAGAAATTAATTCAAAATTGAACTATATGTGCATCGAGTAAGATGCCAAAAATTACAGAAAAGTTATATTTAGGCTCATATGCTCCATTGTAGCCCATGTTCTAGATAAATATGAAAAATTAAATTATCTTCTAGGGTCAATTCAAATTTCTATATCCAAATTAACACATAATAATTACAATAATATATAACTTTGGTCAAAAAATTTTGAAAATCGACAGGACAACATAAGTTTGGTTCATGATTTTGCCATAAAAAATTCAAATGATTTTAATAAAGTGGGACCATACATTGTTCACGGATTGATATATCTGTGAGACAAATTCATATAACTCAACACAAATGTCTCCATTTGTGAATAACTTATATTCTCATATTATCAAAATTACATAAATTTTTATGGAAATATTACGGACCAAAAACATGTTGTCATGCCAATTTTTAGAATGTTTTGATCAAATATTGATATTATTATAATTATTATGTGGTAATTTGAAGATAGAAATTTGAATTGTCCTTACAAGACAATTTATTTTTTCATCTTTCTTCTGGAAATAGACTAGAATGGAACATGTGATCCCAAGATATATTTTTGTGAAATTTTTGGTATCTTATTAGATGCACACATAGTTCAATTTTGAATTAATTTGGATAACCACATAGAAATTCATTTAATATATAAAAAATAGTAAACCATTTTAAAAATTCTTGAAACTTCTACCATATAACTTATATGCAGTACATTGCATATAAAAAATATATCTGTGTATATAACATAATTATTTTTATGTGAAACTTCATAATGGTGCAACTTAATTAAAAAGAAAAGAAAAACATTATAGACTAAGGCCTGTTTTGGACCAAATGGCCCAAGTATTTCTGACCGTCCATCGTCGATCCGATGGCTCTGATCGCCAACCCTAACCCTAGTCTTGTATATAAAATCCCATTCCCTTCTTCATTTCCCTCAGCCTCCTCCCTCAGCAGCCGCTTCCTCCTCCCCACCAGTCTCCTCTCCCTCTCCTCCGACGCTTTCCTCAGGCTTCCTCCCCCTCCTGCTCGACGCGCCGGCCTCTGTCTCCAACGCCGTAGGGCTCGGGAACGACGGTTTTACCGCCGACGGGTCTCCCGGGCCAGGATGGCTAGCTTGAGCGGCAGCGGTCCAGGGAATGGGCGGTGGGGTGGCTAGCTCGGGCGGCAGCGGTCCAGGGAATGGGTGGATCCACCGCCTCTGGTCCTCTCCCTCGGGGATCCGGCGGCACGGAGGGCACGCGCGGCGGCGGCATGGAGCGGAGCGTCAGATCTGACGCCTCCGGCTCTCCCCCTCGCGGATTCGGCGGCGCCGAGGGGCATGCCGTGGGGTGGCGGCGGCGCGGGGAGGGCCATCTCCCTCGTGGATTTTGCTATGCCTATGTCTCACTGTTTTGCCATGCCTAAGCTAGATGAATTTTGCTACGCCTATGCCCTTTTGTTTTTGCTATGCCTAAGGTAGATGATTTTGCTATTCTATCTTTTAATGATTTTTTTTGCTAGGCCTCAATTTTTCTATACATATACACCTCTTTTGCTATGCATGCCTAAGTTAGATGGATTTTGTTGTGCGAATGCTTAACTCATCACAGATTTTGTTGTATACACCTATCATGGGTTGTGCTTCCTCACAGATTTTGCTATGCCAATGCCCAAGTTAGATGGATTTTGCTATACATATACATCTCTTTTGCTATGCCTAAGTTAGATGGTTGGGCAGGTCAGCGGCTACAAGCAGGACAAAAACATCGGTTGCAGGCAGGGAAGGCAGAGAGGGTAGCTGCCCACCTCTGATTTTTCCTATTCTTCATTTATCTATTTGCTATGCTTTGGTTCTTTGGAAGTGTATATGTTTAGCAGGTTTAGAAAATGTTTTCAGTTCCAAACTCTATAGTGCACGTATCAATTTTAAATATCAAAATTAAATTACTGAAGTCTTGCTCGGATTATTTCAGTGATGCTCCACAGTTTTCAAAACATTTTATACGTGGATTGTAGTGGATTGGTATTTTTAGTGTCACATGTAGGCTCATCGTATATCGATGTATGGATTGATCTTTTATATCCTCAGTAATTTCAGTGATGGTCTTTTAGAATTGCTTTGTCAGTGCAAATCTCACTTTTAAGTAGTTTATTGCTTAGTGCTTCTTTGTGTCTGGGCCTTATTTAATTATTTTGCGCATCCTATTTTGCAACAGCTCATCCTAATGGCAACACAAGGAGATGCAAGTTCTAAAAGGAAGGCAAAGTCTAATGATCCTGGTTGGAAGTATGGGTACTGGCCAGTAATTGGGAACAGAAATTTGGTGGAGTGTGTTCTTTGTGGGCATAGGGTAAACGTAGGAATCAAGAGATTGAAGGAGCATATTGTAGGTGGATATGATGATGCTATCAAATGTCCGAAAATTCAGATGATTAGCTAGCACTAATGGTGGCATTGGCAATTCAGATGATTATTATTGACTTATTGATGCTTGAGAGCTGTGAGAGTATTTGTGCCAAGTAGAGTGCTAGTAGTGCACTAGTAATGTAGTATTTTCGTTCAAGTGAAGTGTACTTGTTTTGTCATATTTTAGCAAATAATGTTTCTTGTAATTTAATGGGCTTGTTTAGTGGCTTTGATCTGATAGTTGATTGATAAAATGGGCTAGTTCTGAAATGGGCCTATTTTGAAAGGGGTCTATTTTAAAATGGGCTGCCATTAATAATTAATGGACCAATGTAAAAAATTGATGGGCTGTTAAAAAATTTATTGGCCACCGAAATATTAATGGACCGTCACTTAAAAATAGCCATGTCATCACACACGCGTCAGCAACCACGTCACCTGTCATGTTGGTGGCAACTATCTATGACGTTTAAATTCGTCACAAAGGTTGGGCCTGGCTGGACTATCCGAGCCCAAAATTGTTTTATGACAGTTAAAAAACGTCATAGATTGGGTTGATCCGTGATGATTTCGGAGAAAACGTCGGCAGATTTAATATGTGACCCTCAATAGATGACGATAAGTAGAAACGTCACAAATAAATTTCTATGACGAATTTTTAGTGATCCATGACGAATTTTCTTCGTCATAGATTAAATAGATTCCTGTAGTGTGGGACTCCGGCGCGGCGTGGCGAGCTATCCCCGTTGACTCCGGCGCGGCGAGCCATCACAGCCAGCTCCTTTTCTTTTTCCCCATCCTCCTTCCTCTACTCCCTCGGGCAGCGGGGTCGCTGGCGGCTTCGGCGCTGACGCGGGCCGACGTGCGTCGCCGGCCTCCCAATCTCCTTCCTCACCACCAGCCAATAAAGAGATGTGTGTTCTAAAATTTTTGTTTTGCAGTTCTTGCTTACTACTTTGGTCAATAGTGTCGATGTTGATGAGTACTCCAGATGCCATTGCGGTTTCTGAATTTTTCTTTTTGAACAGAACAATGGAATCAAGGTGGGCGCCATGCATGTGCTACTTGATCTGGAGCAATGACTTTGATTTTAATTGCTCAGGTGCAAGAAGCCAAGAACATTCGGTGATTGTTAATTTCGAGTTGCAAAGCCTGGCTTTTGTCGGATTGGACTTTCCATCTCCTGATGCGAGAAAGCTCTGGCTTTTTTTTTTTAAAAAAGAAAATTCAACCAAATTGGTTCCTCACCTTGTTCCCTATCTGTCTCTGTAACGGAGCTCCTTTTATTAGCTTCTTTTGGATCTTCGGATAGATCAAAAACACATTTTTGTTATATTAATCAATTCAGGGTTCAGTCCCAAATCACAGGTTCTTTTGATTGAGATTATAAAGAAAATGTTTATTATACAAATCAATTTGTATATGGTTTTCGCAGCCATGAGCAATTAACTCAAAGTCTCGAAGCTAGCAGCACGTGGTGAACTGCAACATCAGATCGATTGGAACAATCCTTAATGCAACATCACGTCGTTGCTCATGGAGATTTTGGAGTTTTTTTTTTCTTGGATTTGAACTCTGTTGTTTATTCTAGACAAACGAGAGTGAGAGAGAGAGAAATGTAACAAAGACGAGCGGCAAGAGCATGCAGATCATTAGTGTTTATGGACTCATTCTCTTCATCAAAACTCAATGGACTGATGTGGTTTGTCCGATGAAGATCCAACTGTCCACGAGTAGTTGTAGTTCTGTTCATCGTCTCTTACCTCTAGCATGATTGCCTTCTCCCTCTTGTTCATCAGATTACAAAAATTGGACCTTACACATTCCCCAACCTTGCCATCCATAGAGTCTAGCCATCCTACACGCACACCAACGGCCGGCGAGCTTCGCAGGCTCAACGCGTTGGGGCAGTAACCTACAAATTTACTCGTGTCCACGACCGGCAGAGAGAGAGAGGTAGGGCTACTTGAACAGATTCGGATAGAGAGAACATTTCCAGAGAAATTATACGCGGCTGTTTATTTGGAGCTTCCGCGCGATGGCCGTCGTCGAAGGGAGCTGCACGCGACGGCGAGGGGGACAGGGGGTCGACGTTGGCGCGGCCCCAGACCCCGTGGGCGATGACGCCATGGAGGATTTGCCCTGCATGGAGACTCTCTCGGAGAAGAACAAGCTAAATGGATAAATGGATGTGTTTCTTTCTTGTCAACACGGGGCGTATGGTCAGTAGTGGTACAGCCATACAGGGTCATGTGCGGGCCCCACATACTGCCAGCATACGAAAGCTTTATTTGGGCCCACATCTGACTTTATACGAATACATACTGGTAGGGTACAGGCAAACGACCCCGTATTGAGATGAAATGCAACAAATACCGCACGAATCTCAAACATAATCTGACGCCTTCCAGCTAGGGTGCCATGGCACCGGGGTGTAAAAAATCCGCGTCCGTGGGCTGTGTGCACAGCTACATGTGCGTTTGGCCGCGTGCGGAAGACACGGAACAACGTATGTACACATGCACGGGTTGTGTATAGGTTATAGCTAGCTAGCTAGGATTAATTGCTTCTCCTACATGCCAGCAAGGTACGTAGACCATGTGTTGGTAACCTACGGGCCCGACCAGCCTGTTCCCCTACTATATATACGCCCAGACATTTGCTGTTAGCTCGTTGTTTTTTTCCGGAAGGCGGAAGGCGGAAGCAGTCAAAGTAGATGGCTTTGTATATCTGCTTACATGCATGTGTATATATCCAACCGGGATGCGACAAACATCGCAATTAATAATCTAAATGAGTGTGTTCCAGAGCTCACCAAGCAAATTCTCCTCTGGCTATCTGCATAGCATATGTATTGTTTCCCAAATCTCCCTTTCTTGCTAGCTTGTAGTAGTTCCTAATGGATTGGGAAAAATTTCGATTGAGAAATAGAAAATCGGTGTAATTAAACCTGATAAACGACACGAAGTAACATATCTGCGTTTTCCAACTCTCCATGCCTAGTTGGCTAGTACTACTAGTTCCCTTCATCGATCGTACAGTCCATCTGAGATTCTAGCTAGCTAGTTGACCATTCCTATCTATATCAAACTACTTTCATTTGACTGGATCTACACCGTGTATTGCGGCAGTTTTATTCCTGACGTAACATGTGTACAGCCTCTCCTTACGAAAAACCAGCTGTCGGCCGGTCGGATTCGCCATGGGAAGAGGAAGAACAACAACTGTACCACAAGCATACCGGCATACGGCGTCGTCATGCTGTCTTGCTGACGCATCGCTGATGTGTCTGCAGTAGCGTCATCACGTTGTCGTAATGTCTACGCGTGTAATTTCGTGTTCATCCTACTAGTATATACAGTCGGTCTACGTCATCTATATATTTAGTGTGAACTGTCGTGTGTTTAGCATAAACACATTATACAGCAGTAATAGCACGGTTGTCAAATGCCCATTATTAGAGTTAAAAGGCTCCGTCTTACTTTCCTGATGAACTCTGTTGGCATTAGTTGTAAGCTCTAACCTCTGTTTCCCCTGTGGTCTGAGAAAAATAAAGGGCTCAACATGGATTAAGAGAATATACTATGCATAAGAGAAATGCAAATGTCAACTCTCTTAAATATAAAAGTATATAACACATGGCTTCTCTGTGTTTGTGTATGAGGCAGAAGAAGCTAAGTTGCTTTCGAAAGAACCAAGAGAAAGACGACAAAATATGGCATAGCGAAATATAATCAAAATAGCAAATACAATGATACGCTTGTACAGTTGTCAACATTTGTATTGCCAGAATGGTAGTACTCTTCTTCTTAATACTCTCTCGATTATTATAGTAATTGATCTATTAACTTAGCAAATTATCCACCACACCATAGACTTTAAATTTTAAATTCACAATATTTAGCTTATTGCATAATGAGATCATACAGTTAAGACCGTCTTTTCTATAAAAATACATTATATTATTGTGTAGTACTATAGGTGTATAATACCATATATATAACCACTATTATAATTTATTTTTGACGGTTTATTCACTAATATAATTGACTAGTATACAATAATATTAAGTACCGTAAGAAGCCCTTTTTATTTGACGCTAGCTAGATAAAAATAAACTAGTTGCCAATGTCAAATATTTGTAACCGGAGTACAAAGATAGACAAAGACGTATTCATAAAAGAAAATCAAATAACAAGACTCCCAATCCCACGACATCCATCACATATTCAGGTCAACGGATCAACCTAATGCATGATACCAGAGCCAAACAAACCATCTTAATTACAAATCTGTAATTATATATTATTATTAACAGCACACGAAAATGAAATATTTTCTACAACAACACAACAGAAGTGAGGTTTCAAACGTTGGAGAAGACGGCTCCGACGAGAGCCACCGCCAGCCCGGTCGGGTCCCCGAACAGCACGCTGACGACGACGGAGAGGACGAACTTGAGGAAGCATTTCACCGCCTTACTACTCTTGGACCGCTTCTGCATCACACCCATCAGAACGGACTCCCTGACGACGATCTTGCCACCGCCGCTGCTGGAGCCACCATGATGGCCGGCCAAGATCTCCTGCACCATCTCCTTCACGCACGCCACGTGCAAGAACATGTCCTCGCCGTCGTAGCACGCGCGGTAGGTCCAGACTTTGCGGCGGACGCAGCTGTACGGCTCATTCCCGGTGCAGAAGGCGCAACGGCGCGGAACATTGCGGCCGTCGCCGCCGCAGAGCCGGAAGTCAATCCCGTGGAGGGCGACGTGGTCGGGGAGTTGGGCACAGCAGGGGTGGATGTCGAGGTCTCCGTCGAAGCAGTGGTAGACGAAGCCGCGCACCTCGTCGCCGCACGCGTCGCAGACCCTGCGGAACCCACGCTCCGGCGGCGGAAGTTCGTGGAGGAGATGGAAGCTGCGGCCGTTGAACAGTTGGTGGTCTGGCATGACGTCCTGTGCGAGCGCGCACGCAATGTGGAGGTCGAAGTCGCAGGTCTCGCAGGTGTACCGCTCGCTGGTGGTGCTGCCACGCTCCTTGCAGCCGTCGCACCTGTACCACTCCGCTTTACCACCGGCAGCAGAGGCCACCAGCGTCAGATCGTGTTTTGGATGGAACTCATGGAACGGGTGGTTAATCGTCGCCGGCGGCTGCGCCGGCGCCTTTGATCCCTTCATCGCTAGGCGCTAGCCCAAGGTACTCCGGCCGGCCGGCCGTCTCGGCGCATCGATCGCCTGTCACCGGCCAGCCTTGGCTCTCTCTTAATATGTGCTTTAGGGCGATCGGCATGCTGTCTGGGGCTATAATTATATTATATGTTATTATATATATGTAGCGTGCTTGCCGTGTTCTTCTTGTGCGACAAGTTACATGATGATTAAGCTCTATATTAATTTAAATCAACAAATTAATTCGAGGGAATTAATAATGATCGATTTAGTACCTTTTGCAGCAATTTCAATCTAGTCTTTTCAGTACTATCTTAGCTTAATTTATAAATAGAGGGTTTTAGAAACATTTAATCTTGGATGTTATCTGTTTTATACCATATTATATCTATGTAAAATTCAGACATTCTGGTGAGGCCATAATTCATAGCTGTCTCATAACGTCTATCTATGTACGATCTATGTAATAGAAGTATCGATCGAACTTCTCTTTCACAGATTAATTAAAACTCGCGCGACCGATCGTTCGCGTTCCAGCGGCAATGCTATACGTGCTGCTAGTTAAAAGTCGTCGCTTATACTGTTATATAATAAACTTCTAGGATACTTCTGAGTATATATGTATGTACCTGCATGGACTAGATATATGTATAGCAACAACCACCAGCCGCGTTCCTGCGTGTTGCCTCGCTGTAATAGCGGGTGCATATTATTAGCTGATTACTATCCTGTGATCGAAGCTGCAACTAAATATGTACGTACGTATAATGCATCAGGCCCCTTGTTTCGGCAGATCGAAACTTAACAGCTTAGACAACTTCTATTGAAACTTATGTGGACTTTGTCAAAACAAGACAGCCAATGTTGGCGTACATGTTTACGCAATGGTGAGCTGAGCTTAATTATTCACAGTAGAACATAAACAATTAATGCAACTAACACTGTTAAAACTAATGATAATCTCCAACGGTTATTAATTCTCATTTCGGTGCCCAACCAATCACCAACTGTTTTTGAACCATTAAAATATATGAAAAAATTAGAGCCATGCCATTACTATTTCTCAAAATTTGAGATATATCATCCTGACCCACATGTCATTGACTAACGGATGACATATCTCTAACTTTGAAAAATAGCAATGACATGGATCCAATTACTTAAAACACATGCGAAAATAATATCAAAATATTTAATAGTATTTAAAAAGTAGGGGTAAATCTGTAAATGGCATACATAGATTTAACACTATTAAGTGGAGAATAGGGGCAAACATGAGATTCATTTAAAGCGAGGGCAAAAACACAAAACTAAAAAAATAGGGGTAAACTCAAAAGTAAAGTTGAAAATAGGGATAAGAACATAATTTTGATCGAACTTTATGGCCATCATTAACTTCTGAAGTCATTCCTTAAAAAAATACCCTTGTCAATTTTCCATGAATAGACATAACGTATAATTTTTATATTAGCAAAGTACCCGTGTATTGCAACGGGCCATTATTTGGGCTAATTGGATCAATGACATTTTAATTTTTTAAAGCTGGAGATATGCCATCTTTAGTTAATGATATGTGGGCCCCACGTTAGTCAATGACATGTGGGTTAGGATGATATATCTCTAATTTTAAAAAATAGTAATGGCATGACTCTAATTTTCCCTTATTTTAATATTGATATCATCAACTTTGGTTAGAAAATAACAATATTAACATCATTTATACAAACTTTCTTGCAACGGAAAATTAACTTATTAATTCAGAAGCATTTCACACATTTTTCTGCTCTCTAAACAATTTCACATTGATTAAAATTCTTAGAAAATTTATTACATTCACTTTAAATATAAAAGCAATGCCTCTGAAAATTTAAAGGACTAAAAATAGACTTAATTTCTTTCAGCCATGGATCTAATTCTCTCTTTCTTCGGCCTAGCCGTACGGCCCACAACCTTCTTGCGCGTGCGCAAGGCCTCTTTGCGCTCCCAGGCCACAACGTGGGCCTCGGCCACGAAAGCTGGCCGCCGCTCCCTCCCGCCTGGGCCTAATCCGGTCCGGCCGGCATCGGCCGTCCGATCGGCTAGGATTCGATCCAACGGCCGAGAGGGGAGATCAGAGCAACAAAAATCCCAATCCTCTCCCCAGCCGCCGCTGATCAAACCCTAACCCTAGATTGCTTCCTGTTCCCTCTCACTGGCCCTTCGCGAACGCGAAGAAGGGCGCGGCGGCGCCGACGCATGCCCCCTCGTTGACGCGCGCACTCGCCACAGGACGAGTGCGCCTCCGTCGAGTGGCCTTGCGGCGGCGCCCTAGCTGCGTGCACTGCTCCCCCCTTTTCTTCTTCCCGCGCGGTGTCGAGTGACGGCCGGCGGTGGTCGCTTGCTTCCCGTCGGCATCGGCCGGCGGTGAGAGGTAAGTTTCTCTTCTCCTCTTTTTATTCTTTTGGATTCCTTTGAGCTGTTCTTCGAGAATGCCGTGGGCGAATCAATCAAAAATAGGTATCATCTTCCTCTTTTATAATAGTTGAGGTAGATATATTTGGTGTTCTCCATGTGGGATGGGCCTGTTGTTTAGTTTACTTTGGGCTGATGGGTCTTTGTTCCTGGTAATTAATCGGGCAAATCTATGTGTATGGACGTGGGGGAGAGAAATCGGATGTCGCGGTGACGATGGGATGACGCAAGCGACGTACGACGGACGATGTGACCAAGCGAAAACATCTTGAATGTTTATAATAGGTAAAGATACAAAGACACCTTGTGCAAAGTGAAAGTACGTGCTAACCCCGGTGTTAAGTGAAACAAGATACGTTCTACCCGGTGCATAATGTAATTTACTCAATATAATGTTAAATTAATAGTTAAGGTTTATAATTTTGATGAAATCTTATACGAAATATCAAATATTTATGACCCATTAAGATATTTGTCGTATGCAATTAAAAAAGGACAATTTGCAACCGTGCCATTATAAGTTTGCAAAGTTAGAGATATGTCATTAATATCTTGCTTACATGTGGGCCCCGTGTATCAATGACATGTGGTTCAGGATGACATATCTCTAATTTAGTTAAATTATAATGGCATGTTTGCAAATTTTTCCTTAAAAAAATGATGCAGCCTGAGTGCAGAAGGCTTCCTTTTGTACCCCTGCCTATGTCCAACATGTGTACGTACAATGTATCGATCTGCCGGTCTGGCTCGGCTTGGATGATTCAACGACACAGGCGGCCCACTGAACTCGGCTCTCAGGCGGCGGCGGATGCAGGCACGTGGCTCCAAAATGTCCTGTAACATTCTTCAAATTTGGAAAGTAAAATCATACCGTTCCTGTCTAAAACTTTTTTTTTGCTAACATGCAACAAGTTGGGTCTTCTTGACTTTTATTTTGCTCCTTTCCAAGTGCTCAAAATGCTACATGTGTTGGTAAAGTTTAATCTATCATTGAAAAATGTTATCAGTATGGTCTGATTATACTTAGTCGCAGTTGGCATCTGAACATACTATGCTAGTTCCTGAGTATAATTTATTTGAATGCTTCAGTTATCAACCTGTTTAATCTCTAATCTCAGTATGTTGTTTCTAAACGAATTTTCAGCTGGGCACTGGAAGCACCGTATAGAGTGGTAGATTATGCATCTCCATGGCAAGCCATGCATGCATAGCACACGCATGAGCGACAAGTCGTGCACATCAACACATTTGCCAAAATTATATGTTAAGCTACTAATTTTAGTCAGTGTAACATGCTCTTTGTTTTGAGCATTGTGATCTTGAACATGTGAAAAATGTGCTATCACAGTATGTATTTCAACCGGAGTATGTGTATGTATGTGCATACAATTTTGTGAGCTATATATATTGAAAGTCAAGTGTCCCTGAGTTCAAATTATTTGTCAAAATGCAATTGTTGCTTGAGATATACATGGCATGTACTTATATTATATGAGTATTTGTTGATGCACTTGTGAATCAAGCAATGGAATAATGTGCCAAAAGTAGACCGCTGCTTGTTTTTGGTAAAAAGCTTCACGAGTGCATTGGTATGCGTGCCACATGGCAATAGTTTCTCGAGTGCCGATTATTTCCCGAGTAAACGTCTAACACTTTGGGATTCTTGTGTCTCCCGAGTGTAAACGTATTACACACTAGTGAGACATCGGCTTTCCCAAGAAAGAGTTCCCGAGTGCTGTTTCTCGAGAGCTGGCTTCGGGAAACTGTCTTCCGAGTGTTTTCGTGTATTCCTCGAGAGTTTTGGGCACTCGGGAGATTCGCAGATTCTGGTAGTGATTAATTAGAACTATGCGGAGATTGAGACTAAACTAGTTTAGGAACTATAATTATGAATTATTAAACTAAAGGGCATTACTCATCCAAATGTATTTAATCGTGACATTCATCCCTTTATTCAACTGGTATTAAAAACTGTTTTCAAATCCAAACTGTCGGTGGGCCTAGCCAGCCCACCCAAAGCTAGCTAACTCTACGAATTGAAACCCTGCCAAGTCTAAATGGCATCCATAGATGCCGAAGCCAACTCCTCTTACTCTTTTTTATTCCTTTTTTCCCTGTGGCCCATCCCACCACGCCTGCCAGCAGCTCGCAGGCTGAGGAAAGGCATCCAATTGAGGGTCTCGTGCCCCTACCCCCCAGGGCGACCCAATGGCTTGGCCAAACTATCTGTCATGTCGAGCCGGCCCCTACCACCCTGAAGGAGTCAAGTTGCTGTTGCTAAGCCTCCACGCCATGGCTGCCACTCGTATGCCGCCGGCCTCACCGCTGGCCACCTCATCGTCGACCTCTTGCCACTCAGCGCCCCAGGCTAACCACTCGAATTCAGCCTCTCACACAAACCCTAACTTCGGTCTGACTCACCAACCGTGTCGTTCATGTGCTCGTCGTGCACCGCCGCACAATACCTTCGTCTGTCGTTTTCACTGTTGCTTCGTTGTGCCCTGCCGTGCCGCTCACCTTCATGTTGTTGCTGATTCACAGTAGGCCAGGAATGATTTTAACGGGCAAGGCAAATTTTTTGCAGGTGGCTCGGTACTAGAGCCGCCTGCAAAAATAGGGACTGGGCCGGGGCACTAGGTGACCCACCTGCAAAAATCGGATTTTCTGAATAAGACGAGCGGTCAAACTTATATAAAAAAGTTAACGGCGTTAAATATTTAGGGAAGGAGGGAGTAGTTGGCTATATATATATATACACCATGAAGAATAGAATAAATTATATATATATATATATATATGTGCGCGCAGTGTCAACTGACAATATTGTAACATCAAACAGATATAGCACGGTTGTGAAATGCACATCATTATAGTTAAAAGGCTTCGTTTTTTTTTCCTAGATGAACTGTTGGCATTAGTTCTAACCTCTTTTTCCCCAGTGGTCTGAGAAAAAAAGGGGTTATCAACGTGCATGCGTGAAGAGAATAGTACTATGCATAAGAGAAGTTCAAATGTCAACTCTCTCAAAATAACATATGGTTTCTGAAACTTAATATACTGGTCGCCACATCAATCCAAATGTATAATCTTTCTATGTATGCCAGTTTTTGCGAGATTTTTACAGAGAGAGGGAGTGTGTGTACAGGAGGCAGCAGAACCCAAAGTTGCATTGAAAAGAACCAAGCAATAAAATGGAGAGGACAAATTAAGTATTTCATCATTTCATTTTTGCTTGTCTTCCACAGTCAAAAATTGGTTTTTTAACTTAACTTTGAAGTTGATTTTGAGATTTTTTTATTATAATCTTTATTTACCTTAGATTTCAAATCATGCATGAATAATACAGATATAAAATTGTTATCCACAAATTAAATTATTTTTATTGCTTTATTAATGTGGGAACCGTTTATTTCAAAAAGTGAAATGATCACATCCTAATATTACATAGTCAAATATTATAATCAAGAGCTATTTTACATTGTTTGAGAAGATAATAGGATGCAACACTTTTTCTAGCATAAAAATTTGGTATCTATTGATGCCTTAGATACTAGGAGGTACTAGATTATATATTAAAATTTTGGTACCTCTCGATACAAACTCAAAGACTGTAAAATTGCTATAATCAAATGACAACACAAAATATCGCACATACAAGAAAACAATTATAACCAATCAAGGAAACTAACAAAAGGAGGATAATTATATGATCGATCACGTACAATCCCATGTGACATCCATCACCATTTCCTTCACGCACGCCACGTGCAAGAACATGTCCTCGCCGTCGTAGCACGCGCGGTAGGTCCAGGCCGTGCTGCGGACCCAGCTGTACGGCTCCTTCCCGGTGCAGAAGGCGCAACCGCTCGGAACATTGCCGCTGTCGCCGCCGCAGAGCTGGAATTTAATCCCGTGGAGGGCGACGTGGTCGGGGAGTTGGGCACAGCAGGGGTGGATGTCGAGGTCTCCGTCGAAGCAGTGGTAGACGAAGCCGCGCACCTCGTCGCCGCACGCGTCGCAGACCCTGCGGAACCCACGCTCCGGCGGCGGAAGTTCGTGGAGGAGATGGAAGCTGCGGCCGTTGAACAGTTGGTGGTCTGGCATGACGTCCTGTGCGAGCGCGCACGCAATGTGGAGGTCGAAGTCGCAGGTCTCGCAGGTGTACCGCTCGCTGGTGGTGCTGCCACGCTCCTTGCAGCCGTCGCACCTGTACCACTCCGCTTTACCACCGGCAGCAGAGGCCACCAGCGTCAGATCGTGTTCCCGATGGAACGGGTGGGACCAAATCGCCGTCGCCGTCGCCGGCATAACATTAGATCCCTTCATCACTAGGCGCTAGCCCAAGGTACTCCAGTCCGGCCGGCGCCCGTTTCGGCGAGTCTCGCCTGTCACCGGCTAGCCTTGGCTCTCTTACTATGCTTTTAGGTCGGCATTCTGCACTCTATATGTAGCGTGCTTGCGGTACGTGTTCTTCTTGCACGCCATGTTACATGATGATTAAGCTCTAAATTTAAACCAACAATTTAATTCGAGGGAACAATGATCGATGTAGTACTAGTCTTTTCAGTAGTATCTTAGCTTTACAATAATATATATAGAGGGTTTTTCATCATGGATGTTATCTGTTTTATATATGATATATCTTTACCTATTATAGTTAAAGATAGATCTGTCATTTTTCTACGCAACCTATTTTTGTCTGCCGTTGACGTCATGCTGACGTCGTGACGACGTTAGCGTCCGTTTTGCTAACGTCATCACGATGTCATCAAAATCGGCCTAGGTGTGGTCCGGGAGCCTAGAGGCACACAAGGAGAGGGGCACGTCGTCGACGGCGCGTCGAGGTGGCGCGGCCTCCCTGCAACCTGTCGTGGTCATCGTTGTTGCGCCGCCGGTCGGGGATTGCCATCGTTGCACCGCCGGTGAAGGGGGTTGTCCGCTGGTGAAGCGCCTTCGTCGATGGCCGCCGGCTGCCGCAAGGAGGCTATGGGCCCGCCGGAGTCGATGGTGTGTGCAGGAGACTAAGGCCGTCGTCGATGCCTGCGCCGTCTGCCGAGGAGGTGGGGAGTCGCTGACGTCACCTGGCCTCCTCTGGATCTGGAGATGGGTGGAAGAGGGGCGCCGCCCTGGACGACGCCGACGCGCAGCCGAGGGGCGTCGCCTGGACGACAACACGTCGGGCACCATCGTAGACAGCGCTGGCAAGGGGCGGCGCTTGCGACGGGTGCAAACTGTGCTGGCAAGCGGCTGCCCACGCGGCGTGGAGGGAGGCGCCTTGTCGTCGCCGTCGTGTTCGCCACCGTGCATCTCACCGGAAAGGGGATCGGGGAAGTGAGTGAGGGGAGCTAGGGTTTGCTCCCCTCCTCACCCGGTGTTGACCTAGATCCGGGAGGGTCCTGTCTGTCCGATTGCGCTCACCTCCTTCCCTAGTCGGGCCGTCGCTGAAAATGGGCCGCCGCTCTTGGGCAGTTGGGCTGCCGCCGCTGGCTCGTTAACAGGCTGCCGCTGCTTACCGCGCCACGTGCCTCACGGCCCGACCTTTGATATGCCGGTCCGGTAATAAACAGGCCTAAATCAAATTTTATTTAAATGCACCGTCTAAATTTCTTTTAATTTTATGATTTCATTTATATGCTTTATTAGCTACTAAATTTGTTGTAAATTATGATAAATAATTTTTTTATCACTCAGTAAACTATTTGGCTCGTAGCCGCCACCGCTCCCGTTGTATGCCAGATCTGAGTCGTCATCATGCATCACCGGAAGGGAGGAGTCGTGCGGCGAGGGAGGAGGCGCCGTCGGCGTGTGGTGCAGAAGGAAATGAGGATAAGGTTGGCTCATTGTCGGTGCTTACCCTTGAATACTCCTTAAAGATTTAGCTTTTATTTCTATAAGTGGTATTTCAAGCAGTGGAGACATGTTTATGAATCATGGTATTTTTTAGGTAAATCTATTTTTATAAGTATCATATATAAATAAAAAATTTAAAAGCTTCGTGAAATTTAACACAAGCGTAAATATTTAAGACTGGAGTGAGTAGTTTTATTTAGTTTTTTAATAAATGGTATGCTCCGTTGTAACGCACGGGCATATTTGCTAGTCTATATATAATTCATACGTTCTGGTCAGTCCATAATCCATATGGCTGTCTCATAACATTTATCTATCTATATCTACGTATATAATCGAAGTATCGAACTTCACTTCCACAGATTATTTTTAGAGCTCGCGCTTCCAATCCTTCGCGTTCCAACGGCAATGTTGCGTGCTGCTAGTTAAGTCGTCGCTTATTACATAATGAGTATATACATATGTACCTGCATGGACTAGATATATGTTTATAGCAACAACCACCAAGCTGTGTGTCTCCGTGTTATATCGCTGTAATAGAGCGGGTGCTTATATTATTAGCTGATCGAAATTGCTATTGAACTGCTATCCTCCAGAAGGTGCAATTAAAATATGTACGTACAATGCATCAGCCATATATCAGGCCCCTTGGTTCGGCAGATCGAAACAGCTTAGACAGCTTCTAGTGTAGAATTTGTCAAAATGACACAACCATGTTGGCGTACAAGTTAACGCAATGGTGAGCTGAGCTTAATTAATCACAGTAGAATAGAAACAATTAATGCAACTAACACTGGTATATCTAATGATAATCTCCAACAGATATTCATTCTCATTTCGGTGGCCAGCCAATCACTAACTGTTTTTGAACCATTAATATTTTATTACGAACCCTTTTAGGCATAAATAATTGATATATTTATGACAATTTTCATCGAACTCTATGGTCATCAATAACTTCTGAAGTCATTAGTTAAAGAAAATACACTTGTCAATTTTCCATCAAAAGACATAACATACAATGTCATCATTATTATATTTTACATATTTATTTTCCTCGAGCGGGGGACCGTGAGACCACCTTTGTTGTTCGGTCCAGGGGTGCAGGTTAGAGCCCGAAGCATGAAGATGTGCAGATAATGAAGGTAGAAAGAGGGGGAAGCTGAGGGAACAAGCCCCTCGGGAGACAGAGGTTTATACAGGTTCGAGCCACTGGGAAAGTGTAATACCCTACTCCTGTTCTATGTGATTGAACTGAGAATTAAGGTACAAGCATATATATGGTGATTTTTCTATGTTATGAGCCAATGGGGGTTTGATATCAGCCTATCTTCTATCAATCTTCTGCCAATCTCTTTTTCATCTACTGGGTTGGGATCGATCTCCTTCTCTACCGACCAGGGCCTCCTTTTATACTCCAAGAGGACACCATAGTGGTCTAACAATTCTCACTGCAAGGAACAGGGTTTATTCTCTTTTCGGGAATGACCGTAGTGGCCACGTCTTGTCAGCTCACTCCCCATGTCGCCATGCCTGGGGCAGGTGGAGCATTGTGCTGCTGGCGCGGTGATGACGCTAGATCTTCTAATCGCCGGCTGGGCTCACCAATTAGCGGATGATGAGACAACCCCTAGGACTTGACGGTCCAACATGGGGCGCTCATTCCCCCACGCGGTTGTCCATCACATTAAATGCGACGATGACCGTGTAAGGTGATAACCACTCCTCAATAACAGCGATGTTACCGCGCGCTGTCACTGCGCAAAAGGGGAAGGGAGAGACGGGAGCATGGCGTGCACCTTCCATCGCATTAAATGCGATGTGGCATACTCTAGGTGCCCTCCCATCATAGTAAATGTGGTGGTTGGGCGTTTGGCGCGCACGCACACGTGGCGGGGCACTATGCGTGCCTTTGCGTGTCATGGGCTCAGGGCAGCCCGAACCCCTTCCTTGGCAGGCTTAGCCTTCGGGCAGCGCTACGAGCCATCCCTCCTAGGAGCGGCCACGTGGCTTCCCGAAGCCCGAACCCCTTTTGGGGTTTTAGCCACTACACTGGTCACGCGTCACGTGGGTCCAGGAGGCTGTATATCGCGTCCGCAGGGTACCCAGGCCCATATCACCGACATTTATAGTACTAAATTGATAGTTAAGGTTTGTAATTTGTATGAAATCTTATACGAAACATAATTTTTTTAATACTGAATAAGATGTACGTAATTAAAATGGTGCAGCCTGAGTGCCCGAGAGCAGAAGGCTTCCTTTTGTACCCCTGCCACCTATGTCCAACATGTGTACAATGTATCAAACTGTCGATCTGGCTTGGCTACGATGATTGAACGACGCAGGCGGCCCACTGAACTTGGGTCTCGGGCGGAGGTGGATGCAGGCACGTGGCTCCAAAATGTCGTGTAACATATCCTCCAAAATTGGAAAGTAAAATCTGAAAACTAAAGACTGTTCCTGACAAAAACTTTGCTAAAATGTAACAAGTTGGGTTTCAACTCCTATAGTTAGCTTTGGGTGGGCTTGGCCTAGGCCTACCGATAGTCTGGATTCAAAAATATTTTTTAAATAACATTTATTAAATAAAGGAACGTGTGTTAAGATTAAATACAATTGTATTAGTAATGTCATTTTGTATAATAATTCATAAATAAAGGGTATTAATTATACAAATGTATTTAATCCCAACACATGTAGCTTTATTTAAATGTTATGTAAAAAATATTTTTGAATCCAGACTATCAATAGGCCTAGCCGAGCCCACCCAAAGCTAACTATAGAAGTTGAAACCCTGCCAAGCCTAATGGCATCCCTAGAAGCCGAAGCCAACTCCTTTTTTTTTCTTTTTTATTCCTTCTTTCCCTCCGGCTTCTTTCCCTCCGGCCCATTTTAGCCCACCAGGCAGCCAGCAGCTCGCGTCTTAAATGTATGCGGTAGGCAAGTTCAAACCTAAACGAGCATTTTGTAAGTTTGTGTTCTATTTTAAATTTTAAATTTTATTGTGCTTTCTATTTAATATTGGAATTCAATGGATAATGCATTCAATTCCTATGTTTTTTTTATATTCTGGCATTTTTATAATACTCTGTTTTAAATGGCCCCAATTAGTTCTTAGTATGGTATGGCACAACACGAAGCCGTACAGGAAGCTGGACAAATTGGCACATGGTTTCTGGTTTCTGCAAAACTAACTGGCAAATTAATACGCATTTTTACTTGATGAACATAACACTATTTCCGAATTCACTCAAATAGGGAAATAGCACAGATTATACAGGACTGAACTTGGAATTGACCTCGAGTAAACTAGATGCATTATGATCCTATCTAGACCTACACTCTATTTTTCTGAAGATAACTCTGCGAATCAATGTAATGCCACTACTTATCCTCCCTGAAGTGAAATGATTAGCACAGATAAATCTTCCAGTATTTAGACTTTTAATTACCTTCCTAGCCGAAGAAGGGGAAGACGTGGTAGCGGCGGGAGAGCTGGCGGAATACATTGCGGTGATAGAGCTCCACACGATTATGGACACCAATGCCATCATTGTAGTCGTAGAGGTGCGCAAGCTTCACCTTGCTCTCGAGATAATCGTAGCGCCAGAACCGTCTTCCCCCGTCCGTCATCACGACGAAGTCGCCGCGCGCGCCGGCGAAGTCCACCGGCGTCTCGCGGTCGAACAGCATGTGGAAGTAGTAGAAGTCGACGCCCTCCACCCTCGCCTCGTGCACGCGCCGCCACGCCCACGCGCCGTCCGCCTCCGCCGCCGCCGCCGGCGTCATCACCCACACGCCGTGCACGCCCTCGCCGCCTTCGTGCGGGTCCACGCAGTCCCTCTGCTCGTCGCGGATGTCGTACGCGCACATCCGGAGCTGCCCGCCGGTGGACCCCAGCGACCGGCCCGCCCGGCCGATCGACCCCTCCGACTCGGCCGGCTCGCGCACAATTGCCACGTGGCCGTCGCCGGCGACGTCGTAGCGGAGGATACGGCCGCGGCGATGCGTCAGCCAGTAGAAGTACCCGCCGGCGTGGATGCCAGGTGAGGCCGGGCCGACGCAACGTGTCAACCCTTGTGTACCCTGATTCGGTAGCACCTTCGTCTCCCACTTCCCCGTCGATGACGTGAACGTCTCCACGATCACACGCCGGCGCCTGCAGCCGATGAGCACGACGGTGAAGTGGATCCCGGCGTCGTCGACGTCGTAGTGGAGGCCGGAGCTGACGTCGGGTTGCGGCGGGAGGGTGGACGGCGGGAGCGCGACCCAGCGGTTGTTCGCCGGGTCGCAGACGTAGTAGCATCTCCGGCCGCGGCAGAGCAGGAGACGGCCGTGCGCCGCCACGATGCACAAGTCGAGGGCCGGCACGGTGCGTGCGAAGAACGCGGCGTGGTCGTCCACGACCTCCCACTCCGGCGACGACGGATCGTCGAGGTCGAATCGATCCGGCTCCGTCTCCGGCAACGGCGGCGGAAGTTCCTCCGTGACGGAGGCGGAGGGGTCCTCTCTGCGTCGTTCTAGTTCGAATTGGCGTTGATAGTGCGAGGGAGGGGGCGGGGGACGCGTGTACTTGTTCCGGACGGGGACGTTGACGGCGGCGAGCGGGTCGGCGGCGGTGGGGTCGATGGGGATGAAGGTGAGGTGGGTGAACCCGAGCTTCCGCGGCTGGATGATGAGGGCGCGGGGGAATTCATCGGCGGCGATGGGGCGCGGGGCGAGGTGGCAGCGGAGGAAAGGCGGCTGCGACACGATCGCTCGCCACCGGGGGCACGCGGCGGCGAGGCGGTGCACTGCTCGAGATGTGAGGTTGCGGGAGATGTCAGATATCACGCCGTCGTCCGGTAGGTGCCGAGCGGCGGCGGTGGCGACGGCGCGAGCGATACGTTGGTAACCTGGCATGGTGCTAGCCTGCTAGGTCTAAATTAGTCTGCTGGGAATTAGGATTTTCCTCAGGCCACGAACGGACGAGCTAAGTGGGATTGGTTAGGTTCGGCCCATAAAATCACTGTAATGACTCGGATCGATCCAAAACCTAACTGGGCCAATATCAGGTTCAGGCATTACGTAGTCCAGACAAGCTTGGAATATTGGAATAAGTTCACGTTAGGTTCCTCATGTTTACACAGTTTCAAAATTATCCCTAATCCACGATACCAGAAATGTTGGTCCCAAAACCCACAAAAACCATTTAACTTAGGTCCTAAGGCAGTATAGAAGTCCGGTTTTGCTGGTGTGGTATCATAGTCAACCAAAATAATATATTAAAAATAGTGGAACTCACCTGTCAGTTAAATAGGTAAATATGATCCCCATCCTTCTCTATTTCACTCTCCCTTGATCTCCAATCTCTCTTTGATGACGTTAGCGGGCCACGGGACAGCAACGTCGACGTCGGCGGCGGCAAGCATGCGGCAATGACGCCGCCGGCGATGGCTGGACCCAGGTGTGGGACGATGGCGATGGCTCGAGCTGGCAGCTTGGAGCTGGGATGTCACGTCTGGAATTTATATCCAAAATTTCGCACGCTTTGTGTTACCTCGGAATCAACCAAAGCACACAATAACAAATTGATTCAAAAACATATCTTTATAAATAATCACGTTAATATTTACATTATTACAAAGACGCTTTAGGCCTGATAAACAAAAATAAACAACAGCGGACTAAGCGGGCCTACGGCTCCATCCTCCATAGACACTCAACTAGGGTATAAGTTAGATTTCCACCTTTTTGATGTTTACTTCATCTTCTAGGTTCTTCACTGGAGAGGATTTTGAGAGCAAGAGTGAGTACTCCAATAATACTCCGCAAGACACACAACCAAACAGGAAAAATCCAGAAATGCAAGGGATAATCCAAGTATGGCTTAATAGGGTTCATGCAGGCAGCATTCATTAAGTAATAAATGAATTAATTAAGGAAACCGTAGAGATTTAATAATCAATAATTAACCACTCACGGTACAACCTATCCCGGTTGCACCGACCCAACCATAACTCCAAACCAGAAATTATTCATAACTCCAACAGAGACGAACCATAACTCCATACCCAGAGCTAATCATCTTCCCATACCAGGAGCTAATCCTAACCCCAAACCAGGAGTTATCCTATTTATCAAAAATTTAATACAAATTATTAAATAAGTGACAGCGGGACTAATCACGAAAAACAATGTTCAGCTCGCCCATAACCGCGGGAAAGGCTATTCGAATAATTTTACTCTGATAAGAGGTGTACCAATTTAGCCTTAGTACACGCTTCCTGCGGGGATCGTGACATGGCCCGCTCTGCACCGTTAAACAGTACAAGAACACCCACCAGGTTCCTAATCCCACCAAAACCAGGCTATGACTCCCCTGGCGATCCCATGTGGGCTTATACTTGCCACAACAACCCGGTAAATCGCACTGCCCCCGCTACATCACGAAAGTAAGCTGAGTACAAGAACACCCACCAGGTTCCTAATCCCACCAAAACCAGGCTATGACTTCCCTAGCGATCCCAAATGGGCTTATACTTGCCACAACAACCCGGTGAATTGCACTACCCCCGCTACGTCACGAAACTAAGCCGTCTCCCATGCTGGCCTAAGGGTAGCACGGTGAATGCTTCACAAAGATAGCTCGCGAACCGGTCCTTAATTGTCATGAGCACGACCAACCAAATCCACGTGCTCACGACCCACCATTAAGTCAAAAATTAGTCGGCAACATTTTATTTAGCTATTCCAATAATCCAACATGATAGATCACATGTATTAGGATTGAAGCATAGTATACCCCATAGTGTGCCTATATTATTCTAAGCATGATTAAGCAACATTTAAAATCTAGCTAAAACATTATAAAGTTCTAGCTAGTCAAATTATATAACCCCGGCTAACAAATATAAAGACAATCAAGTTCAATGGAGCTGTACCAAAGGAATATAGAAATTTCTACCCAATTACATTGAAAAATAATATGCATAAGTTAAAGTGATTGCGAGAAAGGAAGGTTCAACATGCTCAAAGATGTTTGACTGTATGACTTGCCTTTACAACTGATGGTCTTCGATTAGTCTTCCATTGCTCTTTCCTTGAAAAAGCGCTCCTCCAAAACGGCACGAGCTGAGCAACTACACGCAAAACGAGAAAAAAGACTAAAACTCCAAATAACGATACATAGAAATAAACAAACATATATATTTTGATTTTAGGAACTGGAATGACCTAGTTCTAAGTTCAGATGAATTAGTTATCAGTTTTATTCCAATTAAACCTATTAAATAAAAACGACTATTCTAATTATTAAGCAGTTTACAAATTATTTATAACTGATACAAAAGATTAAAATAAAAATCTCCGAGAAGATTAGATTAAATTTTCGATGGATGACAAATGGCAAAAATGGACCCATATGTCATTGACAAGAAAGAAAGCAGAATTATATATAGATACAACGGATGGCTCATATTGGTTCTGGGAGGACTGATCAATACTAATCAAGGTTATCAGTATTGAAGAAGGCAAAGGAAGGAAACAATCAGACTCACCATAGAAGAAGCTGCCGCAGAAGGTGACATTCCTCGAGGTTCTGCTCCGTCGCGCGAACCCAATAGAGCTTCGGTGCTCTTCGGCTTGGAAAAGGTAGTGGCTGACGACGATCTCGATGAGACGGTGCTGATGGCGAAAACGGTGTTGTTCTGCAGCTTCTGGAATGACGGCGAATGGCAACCGGAGACGAGGTCGATGACAACGGCGAACATCACGGCTCGACGGCGATGATGAGGTTCTGGTGGCCTTCAGAAGCAAAGAGGTCGCGGACGAGGACGAGGACGACAAGCTGCATCCGGCTACCATGTCGGCGAGGCCTGGCAGCACTCCAGCGAGGCACAGGAAGTGACTGGAAGGCGAACGGTGGTGGAGCTCCTCTGGTTCACGCGGAGGACGTCGTTCCCGAGGCCGAGGAGGACGGAGGACGGCATGCCGATGACGAGCAAGCCTCTGTGAAGCCGAGGGACGTGGCGGTGCGTTGATTCGTCGCTCCGGCGAGGTACAGAAGGCGGCCGGAGGACGACCACGGCGGTGGAAGTCTCTGGTCAACGTCGACGACGCTTCACCGGTGGTCTTCGGGGTCCACGGAGGGTATGCCGGGGTAGAGGAGGCCGAGACGAAGATTTAGGTGGTGGTGGCTCGGCTTGGAGACGTACTGGGGACGAGGAAGAAGCCGCCGGAGTTGCTCCGGCGAGATGACAAGAGAAGTGGCGTCGCGAGCTTCGTGGAGAGGGATAGAGGCATGGAGATGTAGGGGACGGCCAAGAGGGTGACGCGAGTGATCTGGGATGCCATTTATAGGTGTGGAAGAGGCAACGATGGGTCGGAAACGGTGGCCGGATTTACTCGCCGGAGTAAAGAGAGAGAGGGAGAGAAAAACGGTGTTAAATCCGGGCAATTGATAGCACGGTTTGATGGGAATTTTAGTGGGGAAGTAAATAGGAGATAATGAGGATTATTTTCCCTCACTCAATTGCGTGAAACGGTCGACGAGGAGGGAGATCAACGCCGGTTTTCTCCATTGATGGCCGGGCTTCAAAGAGGGATTAAATCCGCCCCAAAACGGCCAAATTAAGGAGGGGAATCAAAGGGGAATTGATGAGGGGGAGGAGAGGATCCGATTTTTGGCTTCGGTTTGCGAAGATGATCAAAGGAGAGACCGGATCGATCGGGATTCCAAGGCGGCAGCGGCGTTGTTGACCTCGTGCACGGGAAGAAGACCGGCTGGAGGTTAGGGGCCTTTTTTTTTCTCAGCTGACTGCTGCACCGGGATATCAAACAGACATTTGGGGCTGGGCTGAAACGAAAGAAAAGGGGAGGGAGGTGTAGTGGACTTAGCCAGGTCGGGCTGGGCTGAAGGGGAGAGTAGAGAGAGAGCGGGTATTGGGCCGAAAGCAGCCCAAAACTCAGGAGAGGGATTTAAATTAGTTTTCCATTTAAATAAATACTGAAATAATGTTTGTATGATTAAAATTAATTATTTAGCTCTGAAAATTCCAAGAAAATTTCGGAGAGTTATTTACCATATGAATAATTTATTAAAAATAAATTAAACCATGATTTACTTTAGTAATATTTATTTCTTATATTATTTTACTTGTTAATTCATTAACATTTTAATATAAATTCTATAAATAATTTTTTATATTAATTTTTTTAAGAACCTGAAAAATCAGGCTGTGACATGGGACGAAGGAGGCATCACCATGGTGTGAGGGGTTGCAGCAGCAGAGAGGCGAGCGCCAGGAAGGTCCCTTCAAGCCCGTTGGTGGCGATAGCGGATTGGGTTAGGAGACCGATGAATCGATGGCGGTAGCTGGTGGTCAGTGGCCGCGCGGGAGCTCAAGCACCAGAAGAGGTGGTGGTGATATCAGTGAGGAGCAGGGCACTCTAGCTCGTCTGCGTCGCTCGTCCGCGACATGTGCAGCGACTCGATGAACTCACACAGATGTTCCCGGGGAGGACGGCCTCGTCTTGCTGCCATGGACGCCTAGCTTACCACCTCATCCTCCGTTGCCTCTTCTTGTAATTGGGGCATCGAGTGGTTGTGGCAGAGATGGTATCTAGGCAGGAGAGAAGGGTTAGGATGTGGTGGTTGCGGCGGCCACCCAATTTGTTGCCGGTGCCAATGGCTGACGCCGCTGCGACGATAGAGTCCAGAGCTTGTCACACTGTCCTCGTCGCGGCCACCCAATTTGCTGCCGGTGCCAATGGCTGACGCCGCTGCGACGATAGAGTCCAGAGCTTGTCGCACTGTCCTCGTCACGCATCTGCAACAGTCGTCTCACCGTGCCTACAACCATAGCTACCGCCGATGTGGTCATTGCCTTGTGCGCACCATCGCCTATCCCACTCTCCGAGGTCGCGTGGTCGTGCAGGCTCCTCCTCGCCGTGTCACGCAGTGCCCGTTCTCCGAAATCGTCGTCGTCACGACGTCACTGGTCGGTGGCGGCCCCTAGCTTCCTGGCGTGCCCCTCGACCAACTTCGTAGTGGCCGCGACCTACCCACCTTCGTCGTACGTTTCAATCTCACCGCAGCAGCCAGCGGAAGGGGAAAGGGGAAGACAAGAACTTTTTCTATTGACTGACAGGTGGGTCCCATTTTTTTACTTTTATTTTACTGACTAGGATACCACGTCAGGAAAACCGCATCTTCATTTTGCCCTAGGGCCTGTTTTGAACAGTTTTTATGACTTCAAGGTCTAACCTTTCTGGTATTGTTGAGGGACGATTTTATGACTCCTTATAAAGATGGGGGACCAAAAAGAACTTATTCCTAAAATATTAGAGTCCGGCCTTTCTAGGACTTAAACCAGGACGAGCAGAGATGGGTCATAGAGAAACAGAGGAAAACAGAGCAGGGGACATATCAGCTAAATAGAAACAGAGTACTTCTAAAAAACGCACAGACGGGCCAATGTGAAATAGAGGAAAACTGAGCAATGCACAATGTGGTGAAACTGAATAGGACACCCTGAAATTGGACACCAGAAACTGGACAAATTGGCACATGTTGTTTGGGCTGCAAGAACTATGCAGCTTTTCTGATTTCCTTCCTCTTACTCACAAGATGTATCAAGAACAAAACCACACTTCAAGTTACAACATATCAACCATACAACTAATAAGGTATACCCCTGTTGCTTGATGAAGAATCAACACCATCCTTCTTCTGTCATACCTCCCACTCTGCCTGAGTGAGAAGGATTTGGCCATTAGTGTTGTTTCCACCACTAGCTGGACATGAACGTGTGCGCTCTTAACAAGTCTTGACTCTTCAACTGTCCCATAACCTCTTCAAATAGCACCGGGTCGAGATCACAGAACTGCTCAGCTGTCACGCCCGGAATTTCTATCCGAAATTCCGCACGCTTATAATGTGTG
>CM002486.1:12672811-12697945 GCA_000325765.3 Leersia perrieri
ATAGAATGCACTCCAACCATTGCTTCATGCCATCAATTGGTTACACCCTCGAGTAACATTAACGGACACTACCCAAAAAATAGCAACACCACCCCTAATGCCATCAGCTAGCAAGAACTAAATTTGATTGTGTCTCTATCCACCAATGTCTATACTCATCCCGCTTTCTATCATGCTCAAAGGCATTCAACTCTCGTACATTCCAATTGAGAATTATAATCTTATTTAAATTAAAGTGAAATCTGAGTGATGAAAGTACAACAAATTCAGGTTTATATGAATTTTCCCACAAGCAGCTATCACCGCCCTGTCGTCCCAACGCCACCATCCGGTCAACCGTAAAGCAAGTTTCTATCCCTCACAAACACTTGTGCTTCACAACCGACAAAATTCCTAATTTGATTATTTTCTTCATTTTCCTCACACCATTTTTGAAAATGTGGTGTTTTTTTCTATCTTTTATTGATGCTCAACACTAGATGTAAATACGACCGACTCTTGATAAACCATCTACGAAGGATTAACACAACAAAGATGTGATTTGAGTTTGTGTCGTGTATGTTACTCTAGTAGGTTTTTAGGATTTTGTATTGAGAGAAAGGTTTAGAACGTTAATTCTATCGTATCACAAACAATTCTCAATCCTACCTTCAAATGGACTACCCCGACAAAACACCTAGAGCTACTAGATACATTTATAAAAAATAAACATCATCATTATTGTTTCCCTCTTATAAATATGATAGTATGAAAGATAATCGTAAGTATCGAACCAACTGGCCAACGTATAGCCAGCTAAATAATCCGGCTAAAGTAATTTATGGGCTAATTAGATGAGGCCGTCTAAGTTTAGGTATGAAGAATTCAATTTAATTGCTCCTAGATTTATCTGTATGTATAATTTAGCCATGTCGTATATGCTCCAAATTTAAGACTTAGATAGAACTCACACTTAGATAAATTGTTGTTCTCTATTTAAAGTAAAACAAAAAAAAACAAAAAAGATGTTATTGCCAAAGAACAACAATGGAGTTTGAAGAATTTGGTGTGGCAAAGTCCAAAGGACTTCTTGGTATTGGTGAAGTAGTTGTAAATAGTAAAGTTTGTAATGTACTGTGTTTTAAAAATCTCTTCTGTTACAGGCTACAGGATTTCCTTTTCATAGGCTAACAATACTTAGGGTTTTCTCCTTTCACATCATGATTTTTCTTATACAGGAGATTACAGTAATATTCTTATAGAAATACTACTGAATCTTCTTCTCCGGACTCTTATTGGGCTTACCATAGGCTGGTCCATTGTTGTATATGGGTCTTTGCAGGGGCTTTGACCAATCTTCACTCTTTAGCAACTTTGCCAGCCTTCACCCTGGTCTTCATCATCTTCACCTCTCGCTTCACTAGCTTCGTCCCTGACTTAACCTTTGACTCTGTCATGTTTGCCTTTGGCTTCGCCTTCTTCGCCTCTAGTTGGTACTTGGCCTTTTAGGCTTCTGGTTCGCATGTTTATTCGTCGAAGGGGAGCTATCGGGTCCTCCATCAAAAGATATAATTCTTGCTTTTCACAAGTGTTGTGAACTGATCTATTGCCAATTTTTATTTTCTTGTGAACTGATTTATATTGTCAATTGTAGATCGAAGCAGGAAAGGCCTCTGTTTTGTTGTTCGCTAGAAAGAGCATTCTTCTGATTTTGCAGCAGGTTTGTGAACTTTGCATTTAGGCATTTCAAAAACAGCATGAGCATTGTGCATTACACCTTTCAGTTTAGGCAAGGATGCAATAACCCAAGGATTGCAAAATTGAAATGGAAAATCTGATGTTCTGATGAACATTGGCAAAAAAAAACTTTCCCTCCTATTTGTTAGGCCATGTTTAGTTCCCAAAAAATTTTACCCAAAAACATCACATCGTATCTTTGACACATGCATGAAGCATTAAATATGATAAAAAATAAAACTAATTGCACCGTTAGGTCGTAAATAACGAGACAAATCTTTTGAGCCTAATTAGGCCATGATTAGTTATAAGTACTACAGTAACCCACATGTGCAAATGATGACTTAATTAGCCTCAAAAAATTTGTCTCTCGGTTTCCAGGCTAGCCATGAAATTAGTTTTTTCATTCGTGTCTGAAAACTCCTCCCAACATCCTGTCAAACGTTTGATGTGATGTTTTCGCCAAAAAGTTTTCACCAACTAAACAAACTAAACAAGCCCTTATTTGTTTGGCTTTCCAGAGCTAGCATAAACAAGCATTAAATAAACACAGGGATAGGCCTTCCAGTGAATTGATGACACAGACCAGCAACACCAATTAATGCACTACTTATCTGAAAGGTGAATTGATTAATTAGTACAAATCAATCTCACGGTTTTAGACCGCAATTAAACTTGCTAGCCAAAGAAAGGGAAGACATGGTAGCGGCGGTACAGCTCGCTGAAGACATTGCGGCGGTAGAGCTCGATGGGATTATCCACATCAATGTCGTGATAATCGATGCCGGAAAGCTGCACGCCGTCGCTTTCGAGATAATCGTAGCGCCAAAACCGTAATCCCCCGTCCGTCATCACGACGAAGTCGCCGCACGCGCCGGCGAAGTCCACCGGCGTGTCGCTCTCGAACAGCGTGTGGAAGTACCAGAAGTCGATGTCCCCCACCCACGCCTCGTGCACGCGCCGCCAAGACCCATCCGTCGTCGACGACATCACCCACACGCCGTGCACGCCCTCGCCGCCGCCGTGCGGGAGCATGCATCTCTTCCTCTCGTCGCAGATGTCGTACGCGCACATCCGGAGGCGCCCGCCGGTGGACCCCAGCGACCGCCCCAACCGCCCGATCGACCCCTCCGGCTCTGCGGGCTCACGGACCACCGATACGCGGCCGCCGGCGGCGACGTCATAGCGGAGAATCCGGCCGCGCTGCCGCGACAGCCAGTAGAAGCACCCGCCGACGTGGATGCCCGGTGAGGCCGGGCCGACGCAGCGTGTCAACCGCCGAGTCCCGTGCACTGGCTGCTCCTTCGTCTCCCACCTCCCGATCGACGACGTGAACGTCTCGACGATCACGCGTCGGTGCTTGCATCCGATGAGCACGACGGTGAAGTCAACCCTCCCAGTCACGGTCAACGCAGCGTCGTCGTAGTGGAGGCCGGAGTTGACGTCGTGCTCCGGCGGGAGCTCGACCCAGCGATTGTTCGCCGGGTCGCAGACGTAGTAGCATCTCCGGCCGCGGCAGAGCAGGAGACGGCCGTGCGCCGCCACGATGCACAAATCCAGCGCGGGCACAGTGCGCGCGAAGAACGTGGCGTGGTCATCCACGACCTCCCCCTCCGGCGCCGACGGATCATCGAGAGCGAATCGATCCGGCTCCATCTCCGGCAACGGAGGATGTTCGGCGTCCTTGCTGTCGTGTTGACGTAGATAGTTCGAGGGAGGGGGTGAAGGCCGCGTGTACTTGTTCCGGACGGGGACGTCGACGGCGGCGGGGTCGATGGGGATGAGGGTGAGGTGGGTGAACCCGTGCTTCCGTGGCTGGACGATGAAGGCGCGGGGGAATTCGTCGGCGGCGAGGGGACGCGGGGCAAGGTGGTGGGAGAGGAATTCCGGCTTCGACAGGATCGCTCGCCACAGTGGGCACGTGGTGGCGAGGTGATGCGCGGCTCGGGAGGACAGGGTGCGTGAGATGTCCGGTATGGAGTCGTCGTCAGGTAGGTGGTGCCCGGCGGCGACGGCGGCAACGGCGCGAGCGATCCGTTGGTAATCTGACATGGTAGACATGGCAGTATGGTATACTTGGTGGAATTAGGATTTCTCTCAGGACTCGGGCCACGAACAGACGAACCGTATGGTCCGATTGGTTAGGTTCGGACCAATATATGATTCGACGACTACGATTTGGAAATGGACTCGGATCAATCCAAAATCTAAACGGGCTAATATCAGGCTCGGGCCCAAGTCCCAGCTCTACGTGCAACCGCCGGATTCGACGATGGTGACGAGCTTCGACTAGTGCAACGGATGGAACGGGTGGCCGCATATCTCCGTCGGCAGTGGCACCGGCACGAGCGAATCCTTCTCATCCATCCTTCACCTTCATCCCTAAGCTAAGCTCATCAATTCGAATCTGCCTGTCTCCGCAGCTAATAATAAACTGCTAGCTAGTATCTAAGCCATATATTAAGATTAGCGTAATACTGGCGCGCGTACTACGGCCTCCTTGCACGCTAAGCCACAACATAGTTAACCGTTTAAATTCGGGTCAACAGTGCAATACTAGATTAATCCTGAAAGCACGTTAGTCCAAGAGAGTGGATTTGATGGCAATGCTGATGATAATCACTGTGATGCATGTTTTTAGTGCCCAAGTTGCCCGTGTTAATGTACATATTCCATCAGAGTATTAATTAGCTCATTCTCAAAATGTTTATCTATTTCACTCTATTGTCAATCTTTTTTCATTCCAAGGATTAAGCCGACAGTTTCTTCAGGTTGTCCAGTCGCAAACAATACTATTGCTTTTCTTTTTAGATTTTTGGATTTCTATTAAGACCTTAGTTCCCAAATTTTTTTTCTAAAAACATCACAATGAATCTTTGGACACATAAATAGAATACTAAATATAGATGAAAAAAACTAATGCACAATTTGGTTGGAAATTATGAGACGAATCTTTTGAGTCTAATTAGGCCATGATTAGTCATAAGTGCTATAGTAACCCATATGTGTTAATGACGACTTAATTAGGCTCAAAAGATTTCGTCTCGCAATTTCCAGGCTAACCATAAAATTAGTTTTTCATTTGTGTCCGAAACCTCCTTCCAACATCCAGTCAAACGTTGATATGACACACAAAACTAAAATTTTTTTAGAACTAAACACACCCTAAGGTTAGGGGGAGTTCGTTGGAGGCGAGAGGACATGGAGCGACGTGCATGGTGGCTGAGGAACGCCGGCTGCCACATGATCGCTTGCCACCGTGGGCACGCGGTGGCGAGGCGGTGCTCTACTCTTGACGACAGGTTGCGGGAGATGTTCGATATGGCGTCGTCGTCAGGTAGGTTCTGCCCCGTGGCGGCGGTGGCAACAACGCGAGCGATCCGTAGGTAATGTGATACGGTACTAGGTCGATTTAGGATTTTTTTTGGAACGGATTAGGATTTTAATCAGGTCACGAATAGACGAACCGAACTAAGTATGATTGGTCCGATTGGTTAGGTTCGTGCCTTCTCTTATCGAGACGAGCTTGGGGCCTTCGGCCCTTTTCGGTCGGGGATGTGTCTCTAAATCTTAAAAGTAACTCTAGGAGTGGAGAGTAGTAGTGGAGAGTAAAGTAGAGCTGCCTAAACCCAACTCAATCTTTCTAATTCATTTTCTTAGATTGCTCCACCGGCTCTGCTCATATTTTTGATGGAGCTAAAATCGTTTGGTTGGCTTTAGCTTTAGAAATAGTAAGCTAGAGCTGGAGCTCTACCAAACAGGCCCTATATACTACTACAACAATGTCATAATTTAGTAACCATTGTACAGATTAGATTCATCCTGAAACAACAAATCTAAACATACAATGTGTCATATGCTTACAAAGATTGCTATATTTTTAGACGGAGGTGGCAGATACAAACTTTATACATACTACACATATCATCTAGTCCATTTATCTAAAATATAAACATTAGTAACCGTTGTATAGATTAGATTCATCATAAAACAACAAATCTAAACATACGATGTGTCACATACTTATAAAGATTGCTATATTTTTGGACGGATGTGGTAGATACAAACTTTATACATACTACACATATCATCTAGTCCATTTATCCAAAATATAAACATTTGAGGTGTGACGTAACTAATCCCAGAACAAAAATCTAGATGGATATTATGTCTAAAATTGTTATACTACGATGTGTCACGTCTAACTTAAAATGTTTATATTTTTGACATAGAAAATATCCAAACAAAAACTGAATACTACATCCGTTTCTTAATATAGTAAACTAGTAAAGAATTTGACTCTGGATTGTCTGGATACGTTGTTCTAGAGGGAACAAATCCCTATGGTAACCATACGCTAATTAGCAAAGACGTCTTAAGATGAACCAAAAGACATCTGACAGCGATAAAACAGAAGAAATATTGTATATTCCCATCGTTGGACAAGAATTTGATGCTGAAGGATGGACTATTGGACTTAAACCTGGACACGAGGAGAGATAGGGTGACAGAAAAACAGAGTACTCTTAAAAACAGAGCAGGGCACATACGGGCCAAAGTGAAACAGAGGAAAACAGAGCAGCGCACAATAAGTTACAGCAGATCGACCAAACAACTACGCAGCTTTTCTGCTTTTCCTCCTCTTATTATTGTATCAAGAAGAAAACCACACTACAAGTTACAGTAAATCAACCGTACAACGGATCAAGGCAAATCCCTAGCTAAAAACCTATTTGCGCGGGCACGACCTGAACGTCGACGACGCGCACCTAACTGCCGATGGCCTCCCCAAACATGGCCATACACCAAAACCAAAACAAGAACACGCATCCCAAACCCAAAAAGTTCAGGGGATTATTCAACAATCAAAACTTAGTAATCTAGTACACTACTTTCCACAATTCCCTAACCGTTGGGAAAGACCAGCCCCACGACCGCAACGGCCAACGCCGTCGGGTCCCCAAACAAAACACCAACAACGACACGAAGGACGAACACGACGATCTTGACAAACTTCTGGAATGCGCTCCTCGACTTCCCCTTCTTCTTCAGACTCAGAGCACCCGTCTGAACCAGAGCCCTCGTCACCTGCATGTTCCAGTGGCTGCTGCTGCTGCCGGCAGCACTCGAGTTCTCATATGCCATCTTCTTCACGCATGCCACGTGCAGGTGCACGGCCTCGCCGTCGTCGAGGTCGTTGTTGCTATACGTCCAGTACTTGCGGCGGCAGCGGCGGCGGCTCTTCTTCCCCGTGCAGAGGAGGCAACGCCGCGGAGCCGTGCGACCGTGGCAGAGCTCGAACACAACTCCGTCGAGGGCGACGACGCGGTCGGGGAGGTTGGCACAGCAGGGGTGGATGTCGAGGTCGCCGTCGAAGCAGTGGTACACGAAACCACACACCTCGTCGCCGCACGCGTCACAGACCGTGATGAGGCCGGGGTCATCCGTCGGCGTCGGCGGCGGGGGCTCGTGGAGGAGGACGAACGCGCTGCCCTTGAAAAGGGGGTGCTCAGGCAAGACGTCCGGAGCGAGCGCGCACGACGCGTGGAGGTCGAAGTCGCACGACGCGTCCTCGCACGTGTACCGCGGGCACCCGACGCCGCCTTTTTCCTTGCAGCCGTCGCACACGAATTTCCCCGCCGCGTCCGGGTCGGCGGCGGCGGTGACGAGCTTCAGCTTGTGAGATGGATGGAACGGGTGGTTGCATATCTCCGCCGGCGCCGGGGAATCCTTCATTTCTACCTTCACCTTCATCGCTAAGCTAAACTTGACAATTGGAATCTGGCTCGCTGCTGCTACCTTGATGCGTCTCTTATTTATAAGTTGCCCCAAGCCAGCGAAGTCAGGGATTAAGCGGTAGCGTAATACGAGCGCAGGTACTGCGCTCTCTTCCTTGCGTGCTAAGCCACAGGATAATTAAGCTGTTAATTCAAATGCCGGTTTAATTCGATTCACCAATGCAGTAGCTTAATCCTCAAGCGCGTTTGTCCAATAGTGTGAATTTGATGGCAATGCTGATGATGATCAGTGTGGTGCATGTTTTTAGTGTCCAATTTGCCCGTGTGAAATGTACATATTCCATAAGAGGCTTAATTAGCTCATTCAAAAAAAAAACTGTTTCACTCTATAGTCAATCTTTTTTATTCTAAAAGATTAAGCCGAGAGTTTCTTCAGGTTGTCTATTGAGGCCATTTCCATTTATTATTGGTTCTTTTTTTCAGATATTCGGTTTTCTATTGAGGCCAATTCCATTTATTTTTTGAACGGCAAACATTGGAAGAAGAATTAATCTATTTATGATAATCCGAGCAATTTCATGTCAGCCAGTGAAAAAAAAATAAAGGAAATATGAAAAACCCAGCAGAGCCATATACTTACGAAATTATCACTTGCTTTATGTGGTACTCCGTAGCAACTAGCAACAACCTAGATAAGTTTGCTACATTTCAAACTAGACTTAATTATCATATAATAGTTTCATATATTTAAAAAATACTTTTTTTATGAAAGCAAACATTATTTGCTGAATGTATTCAGATTTTAAATAGTAATGTGCAACGGAGAAATATTGCTAGAATTTGTTAAGGTAACTTGAAAAGGATTCAGTGTTACGTGATGTATTTTGTTCGAAAATAAGTAAATGGATTGAAACTAATTCTGAAAAAGGTTACAACTCATGGTAACTCGTTGGAAGACCTGTCAATTTTTCAGTTTTATTGAAGTTATGTAATACTCTATCCATTTTATAATGTAAGACATTTTTTTATTTTTTTTACAATATTTGGCAATTCATTTTATTAAAAAATTAGTACAAATATAAAAGCGATAAGTGATACTTAAAGTATCTTTATGATAAATTAAGTTATAAACAAAATAAATGATATTTTCATAATTTTTTAAATAAGACATGTTCAAACGTTATAGACAAAAAGTCAAAACGACTTATATTATAAAATATAAGAAATATTTTAAAAGCACCATCGCCTTGTTTGAAAGGCTTTTGGCTCCTCTATTTTTAGGGGCTGAAGTCACGTGGTGACTTTAACCCTTATTCATCTGTTCATTTTGTGTATTATAGGATTCTCTACCAATTTTTATTTAAATTGAAGACATATTCCGTACGATCCATTGGATGATAAAATGACGATGGATAGGGCCTAAAATCACATATAGCTTTGCCCCTAAAGATAGACAAGCCAAATCCTGTCAGAAACCACACCTATTGAAGACTTGTGGTTTGTATTTGATTTTAAATAGACTTTTCCTTCCTAAAACCAATTGTTGTTTGTTATAAACTTCAAAATATTAATGTACATGACAGTAAATTAATTCCTTTGTGAACATATATTTTCATACATAAAAAAGTGAATTAAATAACTTGTCTACATTGAACGGTCGGTCGATGCACGTATAGACCACGCAGAAGCAGTTGTGCTACTGTAGGATTGCTCCTTACGCTATCTCCAGCAATTAGGATTTAGGAGTACCTGACGAGTGAGAATGCTGTCCACGCACATACGCATACGTCACCTCGACAACAGTTTAGATTAGTTTGTTCTAACCAAGTATGATTCCCTCTTGCATCGAAGATGAGCTCGCAGTTTCACATTACTCCCCTCTCCCACATTCTAAAGATATATGTTTTTAAAAGAAAATAAGAAATATGGTGACGAGAGAGTGTTGTCATTAGTCGATTTGAGAAATAAAGCGAAGAAATTACATCGAGATTAATCGTGATTGGTTAAGGCGAGGGAATATAGTGTTGTGGGAAAAATTTAAAATGATAAAGTTACTTGCAGTACTATGGACGGGGGAATTACCTCCTTGGATAGACAACAAATGGCAGGGGAATATATAATAAACCTAGAGAATTATGTTGCTTGAAATTAGTAATCTTAGCGCATGGCTTTTTATTAAATTTCTTGATGCCTTCCAATTCTTGTGCTGCAAATCTTGGCTATGAAATTTTCAATTTTGAACCAACCAAAGTCACGTATAAAAGGAGGGATGGAAATGAAACTAACTGATGTCATATATAAAAACAGAGAGAGTTTAATAATATGTTATTGGCGATATATATATTTTTCACCAAAATAATTTATCTTCAGTGAAATCTGATTCGGCATACCTGATATATTACTTAGTCATTCATATCATCGTATGGCAATATCAAATACAAGATCTATTTGGTTACTGGGCATGTATTACCATCAATTACCAACAAAAACTGCCATATTTGTCTAAATTGAGACAATCAAATCTTTCTTCACACTTTAGCAATCCCATACTTTTTATCATTGACGTGTGAGATCTGGTTACTGCTTCTACTAAATTAGTCAAAATTGCATAACCTAGCAAATTGTGGTGAAGCGTGGCCAGTAACTTACACACACCTGCGTATTAGCAGTAATCGAGTGGAGCCGCGTGTCCACTAGAGAAAACTTGGCGCTCCCGTTTCCTCGGTGGAGTCACTGAATGGCGGATTGGCCTCGTAACAAAAACGGAATCCTGTATTTTCCAAAAGAAAACGGAATCCTATACGCTTCGGCTTCGGCATCCCATTTCAGCATGTCTTCCATGCGAAAAGCCAAAAAAGATGACACCACGCGGCGCCGACGCGCCGTGCCTTGCGCCGTTACGCGGTTGCGCCGCTGCGCTCTCTGCCCGTTTGCGCCGGCCTGGCGCGGTCGTGCCATGGCATGCGTCCACTGCGTGTTGACAGGCCGCGGCCTCCCACCTGGGCCGCCTCCCCGGCCTGGGAGAAGGGCTGGTTGGGCCCCTTCCGCTCTCCCTTCTCTTCATTTTCTTTCGAAATTTTCTTCACCATTGTTTTAATTTTAAACAAATAAGACGCTCGCACTCTTGATTGAAGCCCAAAAGTTGTTTATACATGCAGAAATTAGACAGTACGTAGTCGCATGCCAAGCTACTAGTACTAAAGTAATACTAGCAATCAAACTGAGCAAATCTTTCACTCGAAATAACATCAAACTACATGGAAGAAGCCAAGAAGGCTTTCGTTTTTACTGACGCGTGCGTGCGCCCGAATGCTCGATCGGTGCGTGTAGCTGCAGCTGCTGGCCTGGTGGGCGTCATGGGGTGGGCGAGTGCTGCTGTTGGAAAGTGCAGATTGTGCAGTGGATCGAGGATTTCGGCCGGCGTGGGAAGGCAGGAGGCAGGTGAGCAGCTGCAGCGGGCCAGCCAGGCCACCCTAACGAAGAACTAAAGTAGCTGGCCCGGCCCGCCAGTGCACAGTATTGTGGCCACCTTTTCCTTCATGCATCTGCATGCATGCACGAACGGATGGTAGTTGCAGACTTGTAGTGCTAGCCAGGCCAGATCCGCCGCTATCGCGTGTGGCGTGGGTTCGGCAGCCGGGGTCCGCGTCGGCGTCGCCATGCATGCGCGCATTGCCGATTCGCTACGTCCGGCCGGATGCCCGGATACATCGTTCTATTGCTAATCTATCATTCCGGCTCTGTAATAGTTGACTTTTTTAAAATATATTCTCTACAATGCATCTTTGATATGATTTTTTATATGGTTAAGTCCATATTACAAACCGTACGTATTGTATCGCCCTAGGGGATATTTTATCTGGTTTTAATATTTGAAGGATATAAAATACTAATCCCTTTTATATATGCGTATGCATATTACAAACGGTAGTAGTATCCCATTTAAGGGGTCCTTTCTAGACTAATCTAATACTTAATGGTTTGTAATATAAATTTATCCCTTTTATATATGCATATGCATATTGTTCTACACTTAGAATTGCAATATAGCTAAAACACACTAAGTAGGAGAATTAAAAACTTGACATGTAAATAAAAGTTCACACTAATTTTATTAAAATTACTAATAGTAACAGTGTGTTTTATCTATTACGCACCCTAGGTGTAGCTAGTTTAATGCGACTATGTATGTAAAAGTTCATACTAGTTATATAATTTTATTAAATTTACTTTTTTATAAACAACTTCTATACATATGGAACAGGAGGAGTACTATATAAGTATTTTAAATAGAATGTTATATATTAACTTTATTGTTTCAAACTTTTTAAATCTTTTGACCATCAATAGCTTTTAATTATATATTTGATGTGAACATATGGGTAGATTCCTTTTTTCTCTTTATGTGTTATTATAATTTTGTTTGATATTATCATTGTATTACTAATAGAACAATAGAGATCAAAATTGCACACAAACCATGCAACCAAAGTTCATAGTCATATATTTAAATTGAAAACATATGTCCTCCCTACGTCTTAAAATATAGCTATTCTAAATTTAGAATAGCATCTAGTCAACCATTTGAAATTTTGACTTATTAATAAAAAAATCAAAAAGATTGACCATGTAAAGAATGACGTTACTCGACCGTTAAGCAAGCTATAATACGCAACTCTTTTTTATTTAAACAATAATTTTTATAAATATTATTGGTGAAATTAGCATCGGAGATCATCCAGATAAAAAGGTATTATATTTTGAGACGGAGGGGTAGTGTTTAGATATTGTTATACGGCCTGTCACACGTTAGACCACTTAATCCAGTTGACTCCTTTCAGTTTAATTTTTATACCGGTCTATCCATTGAGATAACTCAGTTTAGTTCTTCTCTAACATCAAACATTTTTTTTTTGCTAGAGGGAGTAGTCAGTACGTACGTACTGTATGTACCAGCGAGCAAATTTAGTTACGTTAGTATATATCAGCGCGTATCACTGGCCAGTGGCCACTATGAGGTCGTGTACACGTACCAAACGCGTGAAACTATCACGGAATCCAGAGTCCATCCGATTTAAAGAAACAGATATCGTTCTTTCTTTATCTTATTATATACGTAGGTAGCTAGGTAGTAGATTTTATTTTGCTGTACTCCATAAATATGTAGGAGTACAATTAATAGTGCATATATATGAGAGACACACACATACACACACAAATTAATATCGGCGTTAGTACGAAGTAGATCCCGTGCATGCTGCTTGCAACACCGGCTCATTCATGCATCCCTTTGTGTAGTTCTATCTAGTCGTTCCACGTGCCACATGTGCACTTTCTAGCCCTTGTTGTCCGGCGTGTACCCAAGGTTCTTGTGTTTATTTGCTTCTCCAAATCGATCGCGACCACACTGGGTACATACGTACCTATTGTCCTGTTCCCTAGCTATTAGAGACGCGCATGTGTCCAACCAAGAAGCATTAAACATGTAAATGTGTGCACAGTGCAAATATATTATGGGATAAAAATTACCATCTTAACCCAACTGAAATAACCTCAATATGGAAGTTCAAAAAAAGAAATAACCTCAATACGTGTTGTGCTCAACGTACGAGTATATTCTGATGTATATTACACCGACTCTATACTTAAAATTTACTTGCACCATATCTTATATGCTTCTCTCTTCACTGTCATCATCAACTGCATCTCTTATGGATGGTCTGTCATCATCAATTATATCTCTGATGGACGGTCTACCACTGGTGTGGTTTATACATCTTCTTTAGGTGTCGTCCCTTACTCTTCTCTATTCCATTCTGCAGTTATAGCCGGGGTGTTATGGACGGACGATGACACATACACTAGCTTTCGATCAGAGGTTTTTTATGATGATTTGTTATGGATGTAGCTGATCATGAAGTTGCAATGGTCATGGTAATTATGGTAGATGATGTAGCCGCACATTGCTGAAAGAAAAAAATACATCCATCATATTGTAATAGCATCTTACACCCTGTAAATGTTAGAGGATACAATCTACACATCTTGCATATGTCAGAGGTCGCGCGCGCGCCATCGTAGATGAGATAGTCGATCCCGTTGTCGTTATCACTATCGTTGCCATCGTAGAGGAGGCTGTTGGTTTTTTTTCTATTAATAAAATGCACCTTTGAAAATATATTTTTGGAGATTTATCTACTCCCTCCATCCCACACAGCAAAGTCTTTCTGTCATTTGAATTTTCTTCCAAAAACAAGATCTTTCTAGCCAAGTAAGTCTAACCAATTAATTATAATAATTACTTGTAACAAATATGTTGTCCCTTTTTCCCTTCTTTCCATCCACTCGCACACCCCATTAAATCTATTCATGCATAGTACAATTAAATGTAAGTTTCACATTTAACAGGGACATGTGCTAACTTTTTTAAAGGAGGACAAAAGCTTTGCCTTGTATATATTAATAGAGAATAAGAAAAAGAGAATACCATAGTCAAGTAGGACTGTAATCAGGAAAAGAAAAATTACACCACACTATATATTTACAATAAATCCCACCACGGAAGAGCAGAATATAAGAACACGGCACCCTAAATTAAGGTGACGAGGGAGTAGCTAATAGAACGCAGTTATGTGAATATTAGGATTAACTGATAAGATTTGAATAAAAACATAGTCGACCAGCTGTATATTATTACACTTACAATACCTGGTGAGCCCTTGTGACTACAAACGACAGATTTGCCACTATTTTAATTGCAAAGCTTTTGTCTGATCTCTTGCCTTTTAGGGAGGTCATCTCTCTCTTTGGATCAACCTTTTAGGTGCTTTTTTAGTACTCAATGGCTCGTTGATTTAAAACGCCAACCTTTTCAGACTCAGCCTGTGAAAAAATGTTTTCATATTAAAAAAAAGGGCCTCATTTGGGACCAGCTATGCATTTATCTTGAACCTTTATATACAGTGCAAGGTACCGTTCAAAAAAGCGGATCACTGAGATCGTGTCGACTTGTGATTCCAGCTCTCAATTTATTTTCAAGCCGGGGACCCTGCATAGATTTCCTCAAAATGAACGTGTTATCTCGGACAAACAAACTGATCAATATGCATGGTTATACAGCACGAAGACCAAAATTGACCTGAAACGTGGTCCTGGTTTATTTTCCCTAATAATTTAATTTCATATGTACGTGAGTATATTTTCCCCATACCCTAACCATTTCAAGCTATCTGTTCTTGCACTCTCAGGCTGGCTCTGTTCTTGCTCATGGGGATGACTTCATTCAATTTATACATCAATTTTGAGTTACAATTGTTACCGGTCCTGATTTTTTTTGCCCGGGACTAAAAGGTCCCTTTTCATTCTCTTTTTTCCAGACTAAAGGGGTTTAGTCTCCAATTTGCAGTTCTGGTTAAGAAACCGAAACTAAAGGACCAGGTTACCTAATTTGGACCTTTGTCCCTTTCTGCACTTATGGTGGCATATATAGTCGTAGCAACATCACATACTTATTAATATGATCGCATTTATGCATGCTTAAATTTTAGAATACAAAACATCACTTATTTGGGACTTAGGAGTACCTCTGAGGGCTTTTGCTGTTCGGCAATATTTTGTGTTTCACCTCATCCCTACTCCATTAATATATATGTGGAAAGACTTTTGCCTCCTTTAAAAAAACATCACCTATTTCCATCCCAAAATAAGGAGAGTTTAGTATCTAATGCAAAATGACTATATAGTGTCCTTATTAACTGCTCTAATACATCTATTCATCCACCGTATATAGCACATACAACATCCGACCAAAAAAATAAAAACACCAAAATATTGATTCATCACTTGCAATACTTTGCAAGAATCAAGAACAAAAGAGAATGGTTGTTTGTCTTCACCTGAAAGAACACAGCTCAGTTATAAGCACAAAAGAGAAGGGGGGGGGGACAAGAATAAATGTAAAAAAAAAAAAACCCAAAGTATGACACACATTAGATCCGCCGCAGCCCATAGGCATGCATGCATATAACACTGACGACACTAACACATGCATTGCCACCTCCTGCCTCGTGACCACATCCATCCGCCTCCACTACCCTCTTTGACACGGCCGTTGCCTGCATTGGTGGCGAGCGAGCTAGGTTGTGGCAAGGGAACCAAGCAGAGGCATCCGACGCCATGCAAACCTGTGGGTGACGCCTATGCATGTGAGCCTCCGTCGACGCCAACACATCATTCTTCTCCAATGACGGCTTGATGGGTGGAAGCGCATTGATCTCGTCGAGTAGACACGTGGGTGCTTTAAGGTGAGCTCCTCTTCTTGGTTGGATGCCTCTCCTCCTTGACGTGGCTTCTGCCAGCAGGGAAGCCGGTTGAAAGTAAGGAGATTGAGAACTTGGGGAAGATCGGAGAAGAGAAAGAGTGGATGGTGAATTGGACAGAAAGTGGCACTACAAGAAAAATGTCTTGTATAGACATTTCTCTAATAATATAGTGACACTTTTCATATGTCTTTAGAACTGTGTAGAGACATTTTAAAAATGTCTTATGAGTGTCTTCTGGTGAAGTGTCTTTAATAAGAAAGAGGCATTTTACAAAATGTCTCTATGCCTTGCAGCATTTTCGTAGAGACACTAATTTTTATCTGTAAGAGCATAGAGGCATTTTGTAGAGGCGCTAAAATGTATCACTACCGTAACAAAGTAGTGTAAAAAGAGAAAATATGTTTTTTTTATTATTGGTGTTAATCCTTGAACTCAAGATCTCTTAGATAAAGAGTTCTTAACTACAACACACTAACCATCTCAACCTTATCAAATTGCTTGTACTTATGTGCATTGTGTTACTTATATGTAGTGTATCAATAATCTAAAACTGCCACTATAGGGGTAAAAATGTCTCAACAAAATGCCTTTCTATATCTAAGACAACTTTAATGTGCCGAAAGGACGCCTCTGTATGGTCAATGTACTACAATGTCTTAAAAATGTCTCTAAAGTGTCTCTAGAGTAATATTAGTGTCTCTAAACTATAAAACTACTAATTTTAGTGGCAAATTGAAATTTGTCCGTAGGAAAGTGCCTATATATAATGTTTTTGTTGTAGTGTGGGTGGTTGGGGGGGTGGAGGGGAGTAAGTGTGGCATATTCTTTTTAGGGGCAATTGTATTTTTGCCCCCACTTTCAAACCCAAACGTGATTTTAATTTTCCCTATTATTTATTTAGGGTTTGTGAATTTACCCATGTTATTTTGAATTGAAGAAGAGCTCTGCCCCTGGTTTGGACGGCTGAGTGTTTCCTTCACCAATGAAAATACATTTCTACCCCCTGATTGTAATTTGATATTTGCCTCTACCTGTATGTATCACCTGTGTTCTTACCTCTCCTATTTATATGAAACTTACAAGAGAAGTATATAAGATGTGAAAAATTTTAATTATGAGGTGAACGAACCGATTCTGTATCTCAAACGGCGTTGTGGAGGTGTGGACAACTCCATGTTCGCCAGTTCATACGTTCATCAAGTACAAATTTTCATCCATCAAATCGATTCACCACTCTAACTAAATTAGTACTACATGGCGAAGCTTTCTCAATAGCCTCTGTGACAATCACAGGGCCCAAACAAACGAATCACAAAAGCTTCCCATATATAAAAAATAGAGAAAAGGGGCAACGGTAACCACCTCCAAGAATCAACTAGTATACTCATCTCCAAATCCAATCTAGCATGTTGTGTGCCTGTGACGAGGTGGGGGCGCCACACGGACACGGATCTTGGGGCGAGGAGGAGTGAGGAGAGCAAGTTTTGCATGCATCTCGCCGAGTGCTATGGCTTTCGGCACTGGATGCGCTTTGTGGCGACATGGACGAATCGACGGGGTTGGGAGAGATTGGGACGGAAGCAATCATCCACAAGATCACAACCCATCCGTTTCCCTCATGAGCACCACCTCCCTTGCCTTGTTCAAGTCGTGGAGGAGTGTCACCTGCTTGCCTGCTGCATGCGTTGCAGTAGCCGCCACTGCCATTGCTGCCTCTGCTGGTCGCGTCAGGGGGTCACCGGTGCTTGCTGCTTGTGTTGCCGAACTGCCCCCGTCGATGCCTTTTTGCGCTCGCCGGCTCACCGAAACTTCCCCGCCAGCCGGTGCCGCCGATGGGGAACGGGGAAGGGGATAGCGAGGTGAGCCTAACGGGTTTTTGTTATAGGAGTAACACTGCAAAATTCTGGGGGTACAATTGTAATCCCATCTTACATAAACCATTTTCCTCCTTTTATTTTTATTTCTTTAGCAGAATGTTGCGGGACACGGTCCAACTTCCATCCAAAGTGAGGGCAAACGGTGAATTCAGTTTGAAAAAACAGTGGTAAATTCACAAACTCTAAAAAATGAAATCACAACTGAGATTCAAAGTGAGGGAAAAGACACAATTAAACCTTCTTTTTACCGTGGAGTACAACTTTTTCAATGTTTCTCAATTTCATTGGCCTTAGAATTCGTCTTTTCTGCGACGGAGGAGATAGCTAGTAGCTACTCCTATCATGCAAGCTCTTGCTCCTTATACTAGCTAGCTATGCTCCAGCTAGCTAGGTCCCATCTTATTTTTCTACCTAAAGCTAGGTCCCAAATCTGAGATGCATACGTGTGTCTCGATCTGTAGCTAAGCTTATTAGCCTGATCCTTAAACGCACTTAATCGATCAGATCACAAGTACAAACTGCTGCTACCTAGAGCCTATACTAGCTTACTAGTGGTCACACAACTGATCCGGACTACACTGTACGCGTACCTGCAGCCCGGTCCTGCCGAGCTGCATCCATGCATGGCCTAGTCAAAGAAAATCTATGGCAAACAGTTCTAAATCAATGCCCTGCCGATGGAGAGGGACGCAGCCACGCGCGCCTCGATGAATCGATCTAAGAAATCGCACATCATCAGCTTGATCATATCGACCTATATCTTCCTGCTTGGTACCATCAATTTATTAATCCCTCGTGGGATCAGTTGTCAGTTGCATACTTGCATTAATTGGCCACGGAGATATGCGTGACAGTGTAACAGCATCCTCGCGTACGTCGCGCTCAGATTGCTAGATATCCACCATCGATGGCAATTGGCAAAGCGAGCGTAGCAGCAGCGGCAGTACGTATATATAGGAGCAGTGTGGATTAATACTGTGGACGACTGCATGCTGCAGGATCGATACGTGGAGACGTCTCGCACTGCAGCATGTAATGCCCGGCCACGGCCATCCTTTTCTACTGCTCGATCCTGTGTATTACATGGAGCTATTTCTAGCCAGTGTAAGCTATATACACTGGTCTGCTGCTGCTGCTGCTGCATGCATGCACGCACGCTGCTTGTCGCAGAGTTGCAGCTAGCCAAACGGGTGATAGCCAGCACCGGACTTTTTAACCGAAGCATGCGGCCGTATGCATGCAACGCACGCAGGCAGAGGCATTAAATCTAGCCAGCAGCGGCTAGCGCGCGCCACTGCGGTACTCGACTGTGCGGAATTGATGAACGGCGCCGGCGAACGTTCTTTTCTTCTCCTCTTGACATCAGGGCCTTGGTGTCGCTTAAAATCTGGCCATTCCACAGTGTTCATTGCAGTTGCAGCAGGGGCTGGGCGCCGTTCGGCCGGCAGAGAGTCCGTACGTGCCTAACTAGGTTTTTTCTTTTTAATAATACAGAAAATATGCTCCTAAGGAAGTAAGGAGTGTGCTAGCACTTAGGCTCAAATTAACCTCACATTTCTCACACGGGTAAAGTGAGTTTAAGTGGTGGGTTTAATTTTTATGTCAGTGCCTAGCATTTTCATGTAAATTCTCAAATATTTTTTTTTCAGATTTAAGAGTAATATCAAATTTTACACCAAACACCCCCCCTCCCCAAAATAGATAAACTAGAATATAAATTCTCCTGGTCACCACCCATTTTTGTCACCTCTTTCCTCCCCTTTCCCTATACGACATCATCTCTCGCCTCTCCTATTGCAAGTTTCACGGTGGTATGGCCTCTCCATCCCCTCTCCGGTGCTTGGGATGAAGTCCACGGCAGCAGGGCACCGCCCAGCAAGTTCCCATGAGCTTCAACAATGAGCTCCATGGCATCATCCTCTCCTATCCCCCCTTCGGAGTTGTGGTACCGACATGCGACACAAACCAAATTAGGGGCCGGTTGGGACCCTAGATCTGGTAACGAGCAGCTTGGTCGTACTTGTGGATATTTTTTCGCAGTGGAATTTACTCTAAAATATATTATATTTTGTTGCAACACAAATTTTAATCAAGAACCATATTATCAATGGCAGTTCGTGGCTTGCGCTGTTTTTAAGCCGGCAGTAACCGTCCCTCTGTTCTTTTAGTGCCGGCCGGTTGGAAACTGATAAATTTCTTAACCGTCTCTAAAGACATTTTGTCACTGGCAGTGGCCTCACCCCGATTGATCTCAACAGTAAAAAAATGAAGCAAGGGAAGTCTTGCGGCATTAGACGTGATGTCCAGCCAGTTCCTGGTTCGTTCGTGGTTAGTGAGGAGACGATGACACGCATTGCTCATCAAAGCATATATATACAACTTTGATCTAACGGCCTATATATAGAGGTGAGCCAAAAAGGCCATCTCGTTGGTCGCCATCTTGTCGTGTGGATTTAACAAGGCTGCAAACGTTGGGTGGATTTTTATTTTTATTTTTTGAAAACTTGTGTGGATTTAACAAGGCTGCAAACGGCACAGCTAGCTCGCGCCGCGTTGTCACATGTATGCATGGATGGTTTTCGTGAGACGTCGCGGTCAATGTTGTTGTTGTCGACGTAGGATCCGTACACAGTTTCTTGTGCCAGCTACTCTACCTCCTTTCAGTCATTTTTTACCTTTTCCTCTCAAACCACGTACTCCTAGCATAGCTACTCCTATGTACCAGCTTCCTACTGGTAAAACAAAAGTTACAAAATGGCTATGGTAGTACTCCAGTAGTCCAGTACGTGTACCAAGCTTTAGGTATGGGTTTCAGGCCTACACACACCTACCTGGAGCCTGCACAGCCCTTAGCCATAGCCCATAGCTAGGGACTAGGTTCAGAACCTTAGTTCATGATCAATCTAGTCATAAGTGATAGGAGTACTGTGCCTACTTTAATATAGATCTCGATGGGATTATGTGTATATGATCCACGTGATGGAATTGCAGTTCCCAAATCTTCTTCTTCTTTCCCCTCCCCTCTCCTCTTCCATGGGATCCAAGGTAGGAGGATCGAGCCCCCTAGCACCCACGTTGGATCCACCATTGGCTATGGCTATGGGGCTGTTTGGAAGTTTCAAAACAAAAAAGTTTCGACAAACACATACATTGTTTTTTCATATGGGCACGCTTCCTATGCTGCTAAACGTTGTTTTTTTAAAAAAAAATTATACATGAAAGTTATTTAAAAAAATCAAATTAATTTATTTTTATATTTAAAATAGCTAATAGTTAACTAATTATTTACTAATTATATTTCTCGTTTTGCATGTGTTATTATTCTTTTTTTTTCTTTTTGTCTAACTCAAACATCCGAACACACCCTATCGATAATGTTTTTTTTATAGTTCAAGTTTATAGTACCGATTGCCTAATGTAAACCCTTGACTGACATACTCCCCACTATCTTTTTACCCATTGGAGAGACCTCTACATTGCGCTCTCTTATATATCAATATATCTTTGCTATGCATTCAATTATTCTCCATTTCTACAATGGAATAAACTGGGTAGAACCGTAAAGAAATGGTAGTCAACTACTTCAATTGCACAAAGGATGACATATGTCATGCAGACTCAGTGCTAATTCTTTCTCATTGGTAATCTCAAAAGAGAACATTATGAACCTGAATGTGCCTTTCTTTTTCTCGTATATATGTAAACTCTCTATATATGAAACTATATATCGATCTATATTTTATCTAGTGATTGAATGAAACACGTGAATTGTAATAGACCACCAAACATATATATGTATGGTCTATCTCTCCAAATATTGCAAAAAGGATGACATCAAGCATGCTCATCATCTCAACATTAGTGTCATTTTATTTTATTATGTACACCAATTTATTCAATTGTTTGTCTTGCTGCTATCGATTGACGATGAAACGGAAATAAATCATTTCTGTTTTGTTTTTTTTTATCAATTGTAAAGTATGCTGCTTATTAATACCCATATGTCAGCTATCTAGACAATTAATTGAAATGTGTAAGGTGGAGGCGTTCTTCCAACTTTTAGATTAAGATAACAGACGCAGGCATGCAAGACACACACGGTTTTCTTATGTTTTATTTGTTCCATAATATAAGATGTATTGGTTTTGTCAGACTTATTAAAGTTTGATCAACTTTATAGAAAATATATAGCAACAACCACAACACCAAATTGTTTCAAACTGCTAAATATATTTTTCAAATGCAATTTTTTATATTGGAGATGTCGATATATTTGGTTTCCATATATTTGGTCAAACATAAATAATTTTGACTTAGAAGAAATCTAAAGATGACTTATAATGTGGAATAAAGGGAATGTATTACATATCCATAGATAAATATATAGAAGACGATATGCCATTTGGAATAGTCTTTAACATATTGAACATTGACCATCAATTTCTTATTAATCTATTATCAACTATGAAAAAAATAGTAGTAACATACTAAAATACCTTCAAATATATATAAATTCAATTGTGCCCATTTATATGCATGCCACTAAAGTATTTATGCTCCTATGCTAATTCAAATTGTCAATTAGTTTGAACCTTGATATTCATGTCTCCTATTTTTCCAGTGGAGAGTATAGATGCATTTCCTACTATTTCCATGGTGATAGAAGATAGGAAGATAGGCCAAGCCAATTTGTATTTCTCAAAACTTTGAAGTGTTAATGGATTACTGATTGTGTTATTTTTGTGGACTTTTGAAAGTCTCAAGGAGTGAAGCCTATCGACATCGCCATGCATGCATACCTCACATCATCGAGCAATTCATTTATCAAATTTCACCGACACATGATTTGAACTATCACTTGAGAACCAACAATAATAGCATCAAGATAACAACATCTATTATTCCTTGACTAGCATGGAAACCAGCAATGCAAGGCATGGCTCATCAATCATTTTTGCCTTTTCATGATAGTTGTATTCCTCTCTTTTCTCTATGCTATATAGGAAGGAATTGTTTTCTATCTTTGCAGTATCACTAGTAAAATGTGTATTAGGATTATAGTCTACCTTTTGAAATACACATTAAGGATGACACATATCATGTTATATTCTTCCTCAGTCTTCAAGGAAATCTGGAAATGGTTGTTAATATGCAGTTATTTTCTTTTGTGTACTCTATATATGTATATCTCAACAATATCCTATCCATCTCTACAATATTTCAAGCAAACATCATCAGAACCAGGATACAACTCGATATATGGTCAATTAATTGGAATCTTTCAGGATCTTCTCTTAATTTTGAAACAAAGTAGCTGATAGTTGTTTGGTTTTCTTTTTCTTCTAAAACTCTATATCTTGGCAACTACACATCTCTACCCTACATCTAGTGACCTAGCAACAAATGAACTAGGACATCATAGACCTGACGTATGATCAAACCCTCCAAAATGCAGAGGGAATACTCAATATATCTTATTAGGGTCCATAGGAAACAATCGATCATATGTGTTTTTTTCATTTCTTTTAAACTATATTTGGTCGATTGTGTCATATATCTACACCACCTCCATTGACAATATATAGAAAGACAAAAGCAAAACTTTTTTTAACCAAACTATTGTAAAGATTACTACCTCTTATTAAGATTCATATATCACAATAGCCATCTTAAAAGAAAGAAAAAAAAAAGACGACGAGCCCTATCCCATTTGGGCGGTGCTCTTCTTGATATCAAGGGGAACAGCTCGCAACATGTATACTTTCTAGTGTTATATATTTACTATTACCTAATTAATTAAAACTCATGATTAATTTTGCATAGATAATCTTCAGCAATGACCTTTGATTGAATAATCATCATCGATAACATTGAAATTAGCATGCACAGATAATTTAAAACATATATAAATCCAATGGTATCACTCATTGATATTGCAATAAACACATATATTTTGATATATTAATTGCTAGCCATAGGTTCAAATCTCGAAATACATGTACAACTCATGCTTAATGACGGAGCGAGGATATGCATCCGTCCATCTCTTTATCTATCCCTTGTGACGTAACAAAAGAAGGTAAGATATAGCCGTTTTGTTTTTCTCAACTCTAAAGATACATATCTTATCAAATACGTGTTTTGACGCTACCGAAAATCTCCAAGAGTAATGCACGCTTACCTGGCTTCAAGATACATATACGTCGTCACTCATCAATTAATGCGCTCGTCAGGTTTGACCGACCCACCGCTTAACCGCCCTCCCCTCACTTAGCTACGCCTTCGTCACATTTGACCGACCCACCGTCAATTAAACCTCTACGGGCACTCATAATATGGAGAGAGAACGAACTAACACCAAAACCCATTTCCTTCTGCATGTGTATATCCACCAGCATCAATCCAAACGGTTGAAGAAAAACATGATGCTGCAGCAAAGCAAAGCCGGGGCTCCTCGATCCATCGATCCGCACCAAGAACCAGGAGGGCCCGGCCGGCTGAAGTAACCCCAAGAAAACCCCCCAATTATTACCCTTTTTCCCCTGCAACTGCCACAGTCGACCGATCACACGGCACATCTGCGCGCGGCCGGGTTCCAGAATTCCCATGTCGCATCGCACTACAGACTACAACACAACACGTCCGTGAACTTTTTTTTTTCTCTCTCGCGCGCGGGCGCGGCAAGGGAACAAAACGGTCCGAAAAGAAATGAAAGGTCGCCGTGAAAAGGGCTTCGCTCCCATGTCTCTAAAACCACACGGGGTGAGGTGATGCGACGACGACGTCAGTTCGATAGATGTGCCCGGTTCGCCCGCCCGGCGTCGTACACACATACATAGCCCGCGACGCGACCCCGCACCGCGTCTTGTCGCTGCCGAGCCCAAGTGCCGAACTCCCGCACCAGACCGACCGGCGTTGCAGGGGAAAGCAGACCGGCGTGCATGCATGCACACACTGGCTTTGTGGTGTGCCCATGGCAATAATTCTCGCGACCGCGACCGGGCGCATCGCAGCATCGCACCACAGCAGAGCAGCAACAGGCCGAGACTAGAGTGGTGTCGAGACGACACGACACGACACGACACGGGAAGGGAGGGGAGGAGATAGAGGGAGAGAGAAAACCATACAAAAACCCCATTAATTCCACCGTGATTCCATCTCCTTTGTCCGCCTCCTCCCCCACCGCTTCGCCTCTCTTATATATCGGCGTCTCTTCCCTTCTCCTCTGCATCACTTGCTGCCTTCTTCTATCTTGCATTTCCTCGTGGAAGTAACATTTGAGTAGTAGATTCGATCGAGCGATCTGTCATTGTGGTGGGGAGGAAGAAGAAGAGGGGAGGGAGGATGAGGGGGGGCGGGATGCTGTGCCGGTCGCAGGCGGCGACGGCGGTGTGCGTGCCGGGCGACGCGCGTTCCATGGTCGTGGCGCGCCGCGCCGACCGCACCATCGCCGAGGACGCGCGCCTCGTCCACGACGTCCGC
>CM002486.1:12702766-12801312 GCA_000325765.3 Leersia perrieri
CTCGTCGCCGCCCGCCGTCGTCGTGCTGCCCCGCCGCCGTCGCTTGCCCGTTGTCGACGTTGCCCTAGCCACCACCGCTCGTGCGCTCGCCCGGATTCGCGGGAGGGGAGTGAGGAGAGAGTGGAGAGGGGATAAGGACGGGAGAGGAGATGAGTTTGGGGAGGGGATAAGGCCGGGCGAGCGGGTTGCGGGCGGGGGACCTCTTCCTTGCAGGCGAACCACTAAATGGCCTGCCTGCAATAATATTTGGTGTCGCCCGGGATGTGCTAATATGGACTAGTGGTTTTTACATGAAGACCTAGTGATGAGTGGCACAAACATATATGCACGATGAGAAATATTTGGTATTATAAACAATTAAATACAGCTGAGGTAGGCGAGCAAGGAGCCAAGGATGAGCCATGGGCTGAGAGGGGCCCTCTCCTACGTTGATGACGGGGTAAGAGGTAGCAAATTAAAAGGGAGGTGTGAAGGCACCACTATATTGGTGTGGATCTCAATTGTAAGGCATCAAGAGTTGTATGCATGAAGTAGAGTTCAGCTAGCATATATAAACGTAGACAATGCAGCCCGGGACACTCAATTATGACCGAGGGTTAGGGATGAATTAGGCCATTAACAAATAGACAAGTCCATTATATTAGACATATGCTTCAAAAAAGGTTCACAAACTAGACGCTTTTATGCGCCACGGAAAACTTTTATAACCATGATACAATTTGGCGCCAAGCTAGGGATGAACAAAATAGTTGGAGGTATTATGCTTTTACAACTTAATCCTTTGATGCAACAATGGCACAAGACGACCTAGAAAATGCACACTACCATCGATAATTCAAAATAGTGGAACAATACAGTGATGCTCCTTCGTCCTAAGATATAAAACACCATTGTTTTCCGCAAAGCCAATACTTAAAAGTTTTGACTAGAAATTAGTAACAATACGAATGTTTAGTGTTATGCATGTGACATCACTATATTTTAATATGCTTTCTTATGAAGTAAAATTTATAACTTTTGATAATATCTTAGGGAGAAGTTAATGGTCAAAGTAAATTATTGAATACCATATACAATTATAATATGTCTTATATATAAGTCAGGAATCAGAACGAGGGAGTACAATTAACATAGCATATTTAAGAAGAGGAGAGTAATTGGAACCTTGGTTAACTATCCAAACAGACTTTAAGAACGTTCTTCAAGATATGGAATGGTTGACTGACTATCCACCGTAGGTCATTTAATTTCTCGGTCTCAAGGAACATCTACATCACTGACATGCGTAGCGCGTCAATGTTCTTTTTTTAAAAAAACAAATGTTTCTACTTTTATATTAAGAAGAAGAGAATTAACACAGTTTATAAAAAAATCGAGCCCAAAACTATACAATTGCTAGTTAATTAAAGAAAAACCGGCTAAACCCCACCTATCAATTAAAAGCAATGGAGCCCAACATAGGACATCATTGCTAACCTTGCTGCAAAAGCAACACAAAAGCTCCAATGTTGCAAGAGAATTGGCATCGTTGCTGAGTTTGCCGTCAAAATGATATAGCAACTCCGACTTCACAACAGATACAACATTCGAGCCAAAGACATCGCCAGAGCATACAAGCAGCTTCAACATCCCACAAAAGATCTCAGACTAAGTCGTCAAAGTGCCACTATGAACAACAGGCTAGTACCAACCCACCTAGCTAGTAGAAGATTACAGGCTGTCATCGTTGCTAGGATTTTTCACACCCCAAACAACAAAGCAGCTCCGACTTCACCCAACAAAAACAGGCTGAGATGGAAAGGTCTTCACCAGGAGCAAGAAGCAGACTAAGAAGACAAAGACCTTATTGGACCTAGGGTCAAGAGCATTGGTGTCGACGCACAAGTCCGCCAATGCTCGCACAAACAAGTTCTCCAAAGCAGCGCCCTCAACAAGGACACGACACAAAATGCCGCCACCACCCTTCCAAAAACCAGAACAAGGTTTTCACCTGAAGAAATGTTACGAGGGAGGAGCAACATAACAACGCCTTGAACAAGAAAAACGGTGCCCAAAGGCATCGCCGTCGTCAACCAGCCAAGGCCGGTAGGGCTTTCACCCATTAATCCCCGACCCCACGCATCCAAGACTGTGCACGGAACGTCAATCGACCACCACGCCAACCCGCTAACAATCTTGCCTAGGCCCCCACCACCAATCAGGCTGGCCACCAACCCTCTAGTGCTCCCCATGACTAGAACCGGTCCGCTCAAAGAACATAGGAGCTCAAAGAGAGAATGGTGAATAGAACCCTACAAAAGGGGGAGGTGAGCCGTTGCTAACACCTCAGCCTGCACACACGAATACCACCGCACGGGTCGACAAAACCAACCCCTGCAAATCGACAGCCCACGTTGCGCCACCGAAACCACCCACATCAATGTTGGGGCAAGCCAACGGCAAGCCATGGGCCAGCTCCGGAAGCACCAGTCAATGGCAAGCCAACACTCGGGCCGGACGACCCCATCCACATCAGCCAACACACACGTTAGCCAGCCCTAGGAACACGGCAACGGACACCAATGGCCACCACCAACAGCCAACCACGACCAACCACCTCACCTACAGCCAGATCCGGCCGCGACGCCGGCTCCGACTGGCCTAGCTACCGCCGACATGGCACTACCATGCGACATCGCCATCACGCCGCCGTAGACATCGTGACTCCTTTGCCGGTGTCGACGCCGACCCCAGACCCACCTCGTTGGCGTCCCAACAGAGCCAGCTAGGGGCGCGCGGGTCTTGGTGGAAACCCTTGCTGCATCCCCACGGTTCCCCAAGTTGCCAAGGGCAGGAGGGCACAACCTCCCAACCGTCGTCCTTGTGGCCGCGCGGCTTTGCCGGCGGTCGCTCGAGCGGTAGCGAGGTGGAGGAGCAAGGGGGAGGAGGAGGAGCTGGCGGCGCTCCGTCGCATCTCGTGTCGCCCTTCAGGGGAGGGCGGCACAAGAGAGATGCAAATATCCATGAATATTTTTTTTAAAAAAAAAACTATACAAACCATTGATCAAACATCATTGGCCTCGATTAATTAGAACATAGGGTCCAGCATCAAGATATATCAGGGTTAACAGTATTAATCTAAGTTTCCGAATTTGTCTGCTTGCGATGGGTCCTCGTTTGATAAGTAGTCTATTGGCCAAATTTTACATAAAAAACTATACGGGTACATTGTACGTACATGTACACCCTCCATAGAGTAGTCATGAATTGCCATCGGAAAACGAAAGGCTCAAGCACGCATGGTCCATCGTGTAGCTGGTGCAAGGGGCAGGAACTATCCTCGCAACTTGATAGGTATATATACTGTTCTTAATTGTATAGTTACCGTAAAAACATATTGAATTTAGTAAAAACATTTTTGAGCGAAGCTATGGTAGGTATGTGACTACCCGTGAGCTTCGCTTCGGTGCGCTAATGCGATTAGAAATGATCTTGATCATTGTTTATTAAGCTCTATTAATATATTACCGTAGAAAATATATTCTAATACCGGTAGTTGATGCAGTAGTATAAACCATTGGATTTAAAAGCATGACCGGTTGAGGCTTGCTTCGGTGGTCTCTACTGTCAGTGTTATGTTACCAATAGAAATAATCTTAACTGTCGATATTATAATATTCCTCCATATTTCTACTATCATTAATTAGGTTGGCAGTAGAAATCAATTTAACCCTTTGGATTAAAATATAGCTATGGTTTAGATTGATTTCTACTGGCGGTAGAGACCATCGAAGTGATGCTATAAATGGTTTAGGTCCACCTTAACTATTGGTAGTAGAATATTCACCACTGTAGGGAAGCTTGAACTTTATTGTAAACAATTTTTAGATGATTATTGTAAAATCATTAACCGTACACGATGAGAATAATATTATCGGGGGTTGGGGTGGGGTGAAGAAGGTTTTATCAGGAGCTCTGAAAAAATTATGTAATTTTAGCAGTCCTGATATGTGCGTTTATGTACTCCCTTATAGGTGTTTTGTTTGCCGTTTGTTAGCTGTGAGGAAGTATTTGGGAATAGTGCAAACCCTCTGATCGGGATAGGGTATTCACATCGATCAATTAGCACGAAAAGAGACCCTACCAACCAGCCGGGACCCGGAGCTAGACCAAACTCGATGATCATCACCATGTCGATCTCATATTCTCATCTCAATCGATCAGTAGCTACGACATTTATACCTGCTACGACGTAGACCCGGCGGTATGTGCTAGCAGCAGCAAGAGCGTACGTACACGCGACATGGCGTGCCAAGTTGGGCTTAAAGTACACGATCGTACGCGTCGTGAGCGGGGAGCAGGTCGAGCACATCATGCGATCCGATCGACACATGCAGCCATTCGATCGGAGACATATGGATGAATGCACGCATACATGCAACATATGGATGAATACTGCAGCTAGCGACGTCGCAACAAACGCTAGATGCTGATGAGAATTCCAGTGTAGTTTGTATCGGTCATCGATCTCCTCAAGGCATACAGCCAGGCCATCTGATGGATCAGCCCCTTGCTGCTGCTTGCGTGTGTGCGCTCTGGACCACTTCGGCCACCGATCGATTCGATTCGGTCTCTACCTCAGCCTCTGCTGCGTTTAATTTATTCTTTCCTCTATACCTTCTTTTATTTGGATTAAATATATCTTGTGTTTGCTGATGGTGAGGAATCTGGAATAATTAATATATGTACAAAGCTACTATACAGTAGTTATTATTATTGTGTATATTGTGTACGTACATGAATATATGCTGAAATAATGCATGGTTTGGTATATATATATGTCCGTATATATATGCGTACGTTTCTGTCGTTTTGGGAGGGATTAGTTAGTTGTTAAATGATGCTTGTTTAGGAGGATTAATTAATTGGTGAGCGTGTCTTAAACTCGGATTATGTTCCATTCACCTACTGTTTTTTAACGAGTTCGTGTCAACTATAAACTTCTCAGTTTCTAATATATACTATTTCGTCTTTTAGCAAACAAAGAAACTTCTCAAGAATGTGTGATATATATGCATCCTGATCCGCACAATTGCTGGCATAGATGAGTTGGGGTGATGTAGAACAAGCAACCCCCGCAATTATCATGTACTTCAGGATATATAAATTCAATTATCCACCATTAATTTAAATGTATGGGTAGGTTCAATTGGTCGGTGCAAAAGCGTAGTAAACAGAACCATATTATTCGAGAAATAAAAAATACAATAATAGTTGCAAAGGTAGTGTCTACAGAAGAGAAAGGGTGTTAAAATGTTTATTTAGAAATATTTATCCACAATGTATATTAGGTTGTTTTGTGGTTTTCATGAATGAAGAAGTACGTACAATATACAAATATTCGCATATGGATTCTAATATTTGTATTGAGCCAAGAAACACATTTGTTACCGGTGCTTACTTTTGCATGAGACTTGCATCTAGTAATAATCTCTTCTACTCGATATCCGAAAAATATTTTTACTTATTAATCCCTCCATTCTAAATTATACAACGTATTTTGTTTTGTTATAAAAAGACTTTGACTTGTAATTTTTCTATTAAGATATCCTTGTACGATAAGAAAGTATAATCATAAGAGAGTACTTTTCAATATGAATTTTAAAACATTACTTTTATGTTCTACAAATAATTTTTTAATAGAGAAATATTAAATAAATACTTGTCCTACGAAACAAAATATTCCAATCATATAGGATAGAGAAATTACATGACAGTGCACTAGATTCTAGTAAAATACACCGTTTGAATGTATTAGGATATTGGGAACTGCCGTTTGTATGTGTATCAGCTCCATAACTGGTTTTGGTATTATGCAGGTTAGCGCACCCACCTGCTCAAATGGCTAATGAAACCCATAAAAATGTGGCCAATGAACAAAATTCTTAGCAGGCTGCAGCCTTTAGAATGTAAAACTAAGTTTTGCAAACGAATTTATAATCCATACATATATCACAGTTCCTTTCAGAAAAATCCTAACCCAATGCAACCATTACGCAGTAGAGTACTCCGTTCATCCCAAAATATTTGTCGTTTTGGGTTATTTTTATAACATTTGACCATTCGTTTTATTCAAAAAATTATGAAATTTAATTTATTGTGTTTATGATTTGCTTTATTATCGAAAGTATACTTTAGGTGCAACTTATCCTTCTTTATATTTACAATAATTTTCTAAATAAGACGAATTATCAAAAATCGCCACATGTATTCTGGGACGGAGCTTCAATCTTATAAGTAATCTCATTAGAATCCATGATGCTGATCATCGAGACATTAAAACATGGAGATCACCCAGGCCTTACCTGGGCTAACTGGGCCCAATCTGCCTATCTGCCACGTGCTGTGCAGCAGCCAGCCGGCCTATCTGCGTACATGCGTGGGGTCCGATCTAAAAGATCGAGACTGATCCCCGGCCGGGTCCTGCCAAGATTAGCCCCATTGATTTCGTTGCCGGAACTTGGACTTGTTGAACAGCCCGGACCACGCCGTTTTGTCTGTTTTTCCCGGACAAATCAGATTTTACCAGCCGTACGTACTGCTGGATGTTCTGAACAGTGCATGCATGCAAATTCTTCCCGAACTTGTGGCGAGCCAAGGGCAATGTTTGTGTACAAGTAACAATAGCGCACCCGTTCAAAAAATAAAAAATAAAAAATAGCACATCGATTAACACCATTGTTCGAGAAATACTTTTGACAGAGAAACTGGAGAAGGTGGTTCAGTATTGCCACTTGTACAGGAGAAACAAACACCTTATCATTGGATTTTGGTAGTAAACTCACAATGACAGTGTTATCATTCTAAGTTCTTTTATAGAAAAATATTAGTCGTCGACCACTCACCCTTGATATCTCGTGTGCGGCCCCCTCTCTCCTCAATCTCTCTTTCACCTGACATGAAGGAGAATATCGAGCCATCACGGGGCATATGGCATTGACAGCAAGTAAGGTTAGGTTGTTCAGCCATTCAGATGTCGCTGCATCGCATCCATAATTAGTATATAAATTTCACATGAAGAATATCCGTTCCATAATACTAGCAATGTTGACCATCCTTTGGTCACGTTTTGACCTAGTTCTTACCATCTCTGGTCAATTTGGCTACCACCAATCTTGAGCGGCAATAGATCTGCCCAATAGTGGTTGTCAGGAGGTAGAGAGCAGCAAGAAGACAAAGTCATAGGATGGAAGGTAGAGGGCGACAGAGAGATGGATGGTACATAGCTGAGGACGACGAAAAGCGACAAAAAATGATGGGAGGTGAAAAGATTGTAGGTGGCCGACGATAGGAAAGACAAGGATGTAGCCACAACAATCAGAGGTGGAACCAGAAATAATCAAAGAGCAGGCTGAGCTAATATAGTATTAACCATTTCTCTGAAATTTGTATGAAAATTTCACATTACTTCAAAGTCATTATGGACCTAGGCCTAGGGCTCAAGCCTTAGCTGTCCCAAGCTTGGTTCCGCCCCTGACAGCGACGACCTCGGCAAGCTATGTGTCTATGTAAATATTTTGCCTCTTGTCTCTCGGGTCCGGGAGTTATGAACCGACAACGATCCCCTTTGTGTGCTAGTGTAGTGTGTCAGGCCATTTTTGTTTGAGGCCTATTTAGTAGTACTGAATGTTGGCAAACTTTGGCACCATGAAATTTGGTAGGATAGAGTTGATAAGTTGTGTTTAAATTGGTGGAAACAAGAGACAGATATATTGTTAACTAATGCTAATAAGTTATTTGACTGGTTTAGAGCATTTTCGTTGGTTAGCGAGATAACTTGTCTGTCCTAGGAAATTAATCATACGACACAGCTACATATATATGAGATGCCATATCAACCCACTTTTCTGGACTATCATACCACTTGAAGATCAACATCCGTGACAGGTTTCACTGAAAATATTACTACACTATGTTCAGACCTTTCTTTTCAACCAACTGACACCGGTAACTTTGTGACCAGCGACAGAAAAATCTACAAGCCCTGGTATTGTGTTGGATTTAAACAATCAAATTGTCTGAACTTCAGAACTTGAAATATCCATGCTACCTCTCCTAAGGAATGGCCCTGATCTCTCCATTCAATCCCATTTTGTTGTTTTCATTCCCTCTTGACAGAGAGACCTTGCCAAATTGCAAAGTAACACCCTGAAAGATCTGCAGGCAGTAATGCCACCCACAAGATCTGCCAGAATGAATGAATTGAATGAATGCTGCCATAACATGCCATCCTAATATATATTGAAAAAAAAAACGGCAGCAGAACAATCACTTGTGACTTGTGAGTTGTGACTTTGGTCTTTGCCAGTACATCCAGATGGTCCATGAGCACAGGCTCTGAGCCAAAAAGGCCACTGGGACGAGGTATTCTGTCCCTTGCAGCATCAACAAATGCTGCCTTGGCCTAAATAGGAGTGAAGTGATAGCGGACAAAGGTTCCAACATATGGTACCCTGGGTTCCAAATCTGAAACCCAAGGTCTGTCCGAACAAACATCCGTTCTCTAGTCTTTCTCTAACAAATAAACTGATTGGGGGATGAGTACTAGGGGATAAGTGCAGTTCCATTGAGAAGAAGAGGACAACTCCATCGCTGATAACATGTAGAAAAAGGCCACTCCGCTACGCGGTTATGCTCGCACTTGGATTGTCACTCCACTTTGCCGTCGGATCCACTAGTGTCGTCACCGATAGCGCTGGCGTTCCTCAAGCCCGCAATGCCAGCCGAGGCCATCTATATTGTCAGCTGACTGACTCTAGGAAAGGGGTAGGGAGAGTGTTGGGAGAAGGGGAACCTTGCCGTTGCCGCTAGAATATTTGCACCACACACTCCTCCAGTCGTGCGTTATAGTGGGAGCAAGGCCAACAAGGAACGTGCCACGACTCAAGATGTATAATACACGTAACTCTCGCATGACAATTAATTTTCAGATAAAGGATAATTTGGCAATCATACGAAAAAATTGTTAATAAAACCTATCAATCCGTTAGATGCGGAGTACTAAATCCATCTGTTAATGGACAAGTTTTAACAAGATTTTTTATTTTTCATTTTGCAGGTGAGATCTGAACTAGACTTTGACAGGTATGATGAGGCAAGACTACTGATACGATGCTGAAAGCTATCTAAACACATAATATAACCACTTGCACGAAGAAAAAAAAATCACGGCACCAAATTTCCAGTGAGTGTATGTACACGAGGACCCTGACTGTGTGGCTATCACTCTTATCAGACTATTCCATTACAAGCTTTATTAATTCCAGGGTCTTGTCAAATATTTAATGCTAGCTACTCAACGATTCGTCCGGCCGGTTCAGATAGCTATAGGTCCAGCCAAAAACAGACAAGGAAATTGCAGTTCTAGAACATGCAGTTGGTGATCATATCAGTAAATGTCAATCATTAGGCGAAGTCATTTTTGACCTTAAGTTTAGAACAAAGGCGAATCGCTCCATGGCACACACAATTGTCCAAAGGAGCCATCCAATCGTCAGAGACTAAACTAGCTAGCCGGCCGGCATCGCAAGAAAGACAGTTTCTTTCGTTGGCGATGACTTTGCCCTATCAGTGGCGGCAACTGGCAAGACCTTTCGGAAGTTTAGAACATCTACAAACAGTGTTCTCAGACTGTATGGAGTCATCGTTCGTATATATCCTTTTATGCCTCCTCCAATAACTATCTATAAGCCAACTTATATAATTTTTAATAGAGAAGAGATAAAAGCTTGTTTAAGAGATAGTCTCTTGCACAAATTACAAGGCCATGTGAGATTGATATGTAGATAGCATCTATCTATAAATATTGGAAAAGGCCTTAGAGCAAAATCGTTGAAATGATTTCCTTGGACAGTTTGTGAGTTAATTAGCACGAGGAGGAAAGAAATAGACAGGTCGATAAGGTGGTCGATATTGATGGGATACCAATAAGAACTCGGTATTGATTGATTTTTTTTTTAACAATTGTACGTGCTCCCTTAGGGACAATTCCTTAAATTTTGCTTCATCGATTTTATGCCCTTCAGTTTTTCCATATCTCTTGTGTTCTTTTGAGCTTTTTTTATCCCCTACTCACTCCGTCCCAAAAAACGTATTTTTGGGTTAAATGTGTTTTTTTTTGGACGGAGGAGGGAGTACACTTTTGTTCTGTTAGCATGATGTGACCACCAGTTCACCATTATGTTTTTCCAAAATAACCATGTTGTGTCCCTCGCCCATAATCATGGCTAGAAAAAATAAAAAAAGCTGTGAATTTTTAAATTTTATATGGAAAACAAAAGAAGGATCAAATTAAATTCAAGCCTGATTTGTAAAGCCAAACTAATTTTTCAATCTTTTTAAAAGGAATTCCTGAATGAGTTTAAGTAGAATTTGTGAAATTTACATGAAAGTTTAATCGAGAATTTGAAAACCAAAAGTATATTTTAGTTAAGTACAAGTAGCATGGAGTACATTTTATAAATTATGCATATTTTGCTCTGAATTGTTTTTTTCCAAAAAGGAATTTTTGGTTTCTAATTTTGGGATCAAATAATTATGTATTCTTCCTTTTCGATTAAAAATATATTTTCATCTTGATAATTATGTTTCTTAAGAAGGTACCGTCGCACATAAGTACCAGAAGGAATACTAATATATTTATTTTAAAAAAACAATTTTCTAGACATGAAAGGCGTAAAAAATGAAACTTAAGTTTCAGTGACACTTAGAAAATTTGTCCAAAATGTAAGGTCTTTCGGACGATAGCACAACTAGATTATTCACCCAGATTACTATAAGCTGGATTGTAGTAGAATAAGTTATGGGTTGTTTCTTTTCTTGATTATTGAAGGCTGGACTATTGGGTTTGTAAGTCTAAAAAGGAGTGTGGTGGCATTGGTGGTAATTTTTTAACCAATAATAAAAAAAGCTCGCCTAATTAATGAGCTTATTAGATTGTAACAATCTGGGCTCCAGATAATAATAACTTGCTTCAATAATATGTTTGTTCTTTCAATTAGTTCCAATAATCTGGATTATCATAATCCCAAACTGAAATAAACATGGCCTAAAAAGGTAAATAAAATTATGAGTAAATTGCACCGTACCCAGACATGCCCCACATTACCTTTCCTTTTTTGTATAAGAGCGTGAGTACGTGATGAGACCATATTCTACGCAGCCATGTAAATTTAAAGAACAAAGTTTTCAACATATGGAGAAATTAATATTAACATGAAGAAAACGATAGACATGAAGAAACCAAATAGTGGAAAAATCTCTGCTCACAAAACATATATATACAAGGTGGGCGTATATATACCCCTAGTCCTAGAGTACAAAAAAACAGGCATTAATTTCCTGAATTTATGATGTTCAAGAGATACTATATTCGATGTTGAGATGATTTTCTTCGTAGTAGTCGTTAGCTAGTATACATTGTGAGATCGTTGAAATTCTCATATATTTTACGAAAGCCACATAAATAATATTATATAGTGCACAGCCACAACTATGGAATTACACGCGAGGAAGATCAATATGTACTGATTTGCCATCCATTGTGCATTTATTTCAAATGAAGACTTGATGGCCGTCAAGCTTGCACGGTCGATATATAGACGTACAGACTGGGTTTGAAGTCAAAGAGCATGTTCATATTTATGTCGTCGTGATTAGAGCTGGGACTTAGGCCACGCTTGGGCCTTTCAAACATCAAGCAGCCCCTAAAATAAGACCAGGCAACACAGACAGGCTTGACGCCGACAATGCACTAAAATGAAGCCAAGCCGACCACAGCCTCTGTTTACATTTTTAACATTTTTTGAGCTATGAAACCTTGGGTTGAGCTTGGCCCGGCCGTTACACTATCGAGCTAGGTTGCTAGGTCAAGTCGAACTGATCAGGCCAGTCCTAACTTGAATAGGGCTATGTGGGATAAGGTAAAAGAAAATGAATAAGAAGTGATTAATGGATTAAGTAATAGCATAGAAATCGTTAGAGCAAATATAACAGTGGAATGTAAGTTGGATATAAACTAATGTGGAGGAGATAAACAATAAAAAAGAGGAAACGTAGACTCAAGAGTTGGCTTTACATATGCTATGAGACATATAGAGCCCCTTTTAGACGTCCTAAGACTTAGAAAATGGAGGAATAGGAATAACACAAGATTTTTGTAGAGATATTAATACAAAACAGATGATTACCAAACACACGAATCTTTTCAAGAGGTTGGATCTCTTGGAAAAATTCCTCCAAAATATGCATGTTGGCCACCATTTTATAGGAATTTCAATCTCAAATCCCATATTTCAAAGGACTATAGAAAAAATTCATATAGGACTTTAATCTTCCATATTTTCTCCAAAATTCGAATCAAGGGGGACCATATATTGGAGGTAAGTTTATATCTAACCTACTCTCTCCGTCCTTAAATACAATACATGTTTCAATTATATATGGTCTACAATATTTTACTTTGACCATTAATTTATTTTATAAGAAATTATCAAAAACTATAAAATTTACATCTATGAAAACACATTCAAATACAAATCTAATAATGTCACATGCATAATACTATGGTCCATTTTGAAATTGATGCCAAATCGGTGCACTACCAATTTGTTGGCATCTTGCATAGTAAATTTGAATATTTGGATTGAAGCTAACCCATTGGTCATACCTTTGTTTAATTTGGTACTAATCTAAAAGTTTCTTCATTGTAATAGCACAAATTGGCTTCATATTGGTATAATACAAACACCTATAAATACAACTCTATCCTATCAATTCTTTGATAGTGCTAAAACTTGCCAAGAATTTGGCACTACCAAATGTTTGGTAGGGTAGAGAACCAAATAGACCCTAAACATCAATATGATTACTTTAACTATTAATCAAAACTTTAAATATTGACTTTACGGAAAACAACCGATAAATTTAAATGTCAAGAATCTATTGTTGATAGGTACTACCTAATTTAGCTTATAGGAGTAACTAACAAGTTGACTATAGTATTAAATTTGCTCTCATATATATATTTAGATAAATTTAAATGCATCCGAAAAAAAAGATAAATTTAAATGCCAAGAATCCTCGTTGGACGGCAGAAAGATGGTGAATTACCACGGTTCATTTTTAATATACTCCCTTTGTCTCAAGATACAACAACCTAAAACCAGACGAAATATTATGTCTAGATTCATAGTTAGAAATAGCTTCGTTCTAGCACGGAGATAGGAATATGAATCTGGACGGAGGGAGTAGTTTTTTGAGACAGTGAATGACCGCAGTTGAGTGCAAGTGATGCACGCAGCAAATTGTGCGCAGCGAATTGTGCGAGCTAGCTCTCCCGATCCATGATGTCCCACACCAAGTTCAGATGAATAGGGACGGGTTCCCATCCCTATTAATAATGCCCTATGATTCCCTCTCCTCATCGGCAACTATTCCACGGTCAATTCTCCACCTTCCGTTCTTACCTCGTCGTACTCCCCGCGCACTGGACCCATTGACACCGACAACCATTGACCGCAGGGCCTCGGCCCCACCTGCAGCCTCAGTTTTCCAGGAACCATCCGGTCAACAACCTCCACGTGGCGGTGGGGCCATCCTTACAGCGGGGTCCCCCTGGCGCCACGTCACAATGACGCCACGTCTCTGTAATCTGCGACTCTTGTGTTCGTGCGTGTGTGTGTATAAAATTTGGGAGAAAAATCTGCCATTACTGGCGCTCGCTCTGCTTCTTCTTCTCCCTCCTCCGTTGGGACGACGCAGAGATTTTGATCCTCGATTGATTCTCCCTTCTGGTTTTCTCCACGTATGTGGTGTTCGCATCTGGATGTCCTTCCAAATCGTCGTGATGCTGTGCCTGGTGCTCTTCTTTTTTTTTTTTTTCATCCTCTCCTCTCGATGCTAACGCCTGCGTTTCTTGGCCTGAAGCGGAAGGGGATGCGGCGTTCTGTCTTCCAAGATTGAAGGTTGAACGGCTCGATTCGCCATTGCCGGCTACCTACCTCGGCAACCTGGGCCAAGGCACCTGGAATATCCGGTAAATATTTTGCCCCTGAATTTACTTGTTCTTGGTTATCTGCACGAATGCGTGAATCTACAAAAATCGTTTCCTTTGGGTGCTTCTTGTTTGTCTGTTGTTTGTGGTGTGGGGCGAGGAGTTCTTGGATTACGGAGAATCTCAACTGTTTAATTTGTACCTGCTTGTTGTTGTTAAATTTGGGTTGTCTAATATTGTTGCCACTAATTTTTGCCATCGTTTAAAGTTAGTATTTTATCTTCCCTCAAATTAATTGAGAAACCGGAAACACCTTTTATCATTTTGGCTCCTTGTGTGCTGCTGACCGATATTATTTAATTGCATATGCCAAAAAGGTATATCAATCGACAATTGAGTTGCATAACATAAACTGTGACGAAATGTTCAGGTTTTCTGGATTCGATACCAACTTGAACTCAGCCTCAGGGATCTTTGAAAGTCAAGCAAGTTAGTAAATTATTTCAGACTAAGGCACAAAGTTTTTTCAATTTTGTTGCTGCTATCAAATATATCAGAATTGGTTCAGGATTCCAGCAGAATTGTTCGGTCTGTCCAATTATTGCAGTGTGAATAATCCTGCTTGGACTTTTCAGACCGAATGCAAGAGTCTGGACCTTATCTGAAGTAGCACTTCAGCATACGGTGTTCACATTGATCACAACAACAGAAGTGAAGTCTCTCGCTGCAATGTATTTTTGAGTAGATAATACTAGAATAAATATCTGGCAACTCGGATGAAAAGACTGGTTTTCTATATAAGAATTTAAGACTCTGAAAAAAGAGAGAGCATTTAACAGAACAGCCACACCTCCCTTGACAGCGCTTTGTATGAACCGAAATCATATATTATTATTCTACATGTTGTCAACTGGCCCAATGAGCTATTAGCATAAAAATTGCTTTTCTTTGTTTTGTCATACAAGTATCTAGTTGGAAATGGCTAGATTGATCTACCATTATTAAATCTGTTGTTGCGAAGTAAACACTGTGCCTCATTTTTAAGTATCTTTCATTTAGAAGTACATTGGCATACTTCCCCTTGATTGGTGTGGTTTTCTTTGGTTTATGCAATTGAGTATTTCCACCTATAGCTCCATAATTTCTTGTGTGGCTAAAGTCAATTCCACTGTTTCCTAAGGTTAGTTGGAAGTTATTCCAGTAATCAGACATGGTTCATCAGCATGATGAGTCAACAGGAAATGAAGTCAGCACCACTTCACAGCTTCCCTCCTATGACCCATCTCAAGAACCACGCGTGTACAAGGTCGGGCGTCCCCCTCAAAAGAACTTCGCCAAAGAGTTTGCGGACACATTCAGAGAGACTTTCTTCCATGACAACCCATTACGCCAGTATATGGACAAATCTGCATCGGCGAAGTTCATGATGGGGCTGCAGTTCCTGTTCCCAATATTTGAGTGGGGCAGGAGCTACAACCTAAGCAAGTTCAAAGGGGATCTAATTGCTGGGTTGACCATTGCAAGTCTCTGCGTTCCCCAGGTATCAACTGGGACTAGTCCACCACTGATTTTACTGGTACTTAAAACTATGACTGACATAGAGTTTTCACTCTAATAGGATATCGGATATTCAAAGCTTGCTAATTTGGATGCACAATATGGACTATGTAAGTTCTCCATAACATCTGTTGTAGTGTTTTGAACGAAAAAATTTAATGTTCTATTCCTTATCTTACATTTTGCTTTCTTTTTTTTCAGACTCCAGCTTTGTTCCACCATTAATATATGCTGCAATGGGCAGCTCAAAGGATATTGCAATAGGGCCGGTTGCAGTGGTTTCTCTTTTAATAGGTTCACTTCTACAAAATGAACTTGACCCTGTCAAAAACAAGGAGGAATATCTACGCCTTGCTTTCACTGCCACCTTCTTTGCTGGTATCACTCAAGCAGCCCTAGGATTTTTAAGGTATACATACATATCTACCAGAATCTTTGAGAAAATGTGGATGCACTAATGTTACAGTTGATGTATCCCAGGCTAGGATTCCTCATTGAGTTCTTGTCGCATGCTGCAATTGTTGGGTTTATGGGGGGAGCAGCCATTACTATTGCCCTTCAACAGCTGAAATATGTGCTGGGTATCAGGAGCTTTACAAAGAAAACTGACATAATTTCTGTTATGCGTTCTGTTTGGAGTTCAGCTCACCATGGGGTAATTTTCTTGTGAAATCCTAAAGAATTAATATTGTGTTCTATCTAAGTTCTATAAAGAAACTGACAAAGATTTATGTTCAATATGCAGTGGAATTGGCAGACTATTGTGATTGGCATAACTTTCCTTGCTTTTCTTCTGTTTGCAAAGTACATTGTGAGGATCGCTTATATTAATAAATTAATTTCCCCGTTGACCTGTACTAACTTGAATAACTGATCTGACCTACTAGTACTTCTTGATTAACGCAGGGAAAAAAGAATAGGAAGTTCTTCTGGGTACCAGCTATTGCTCCTATAATTTCAGTTATTTTGGCAACCCTTTTTGTGTATGTTACTCGTGCTGACAAGCAAGGTGTTCAGATTGTATGTACTCTAATCAGTACTAGTGAGGCTCAATTGGATATAGATCATATACTGTTTTTGATGGATGAACATTTTGCTGATATTTGGCCATCACAGGTTAACCACATCAAAAAGGGCATCAATCCATCATCGGTACACAAGATATATTTCACTGGTCCATTTGTTGCAAAAGGTTTCAAGATTGGTGTTATTTGCGGCATGATTGGTTTAACGGTAAGTTATTCAATATGAACTATTGCATTTTTCATGCTATGTGCCTTTTAAGATGTCACATTAATCTTTGTTGTTGACTAATCAGGAAGCTGTGGCAATTGGAAGGACGTTTGCTGCTATGAAGGACTATCAGTTAGATGGAAACAAGGAGATGGTAGCACTTGGTACTATGAACATAGCAGGCTCAATGACATCTTGTTATGTTGCAACAGGTAACTATATCAGTTTAGCAGAACAGAACTGATGGTATACAATCTGAAAATGCAGGTCTGAAACCTACTCAATTTAATTTGTTTCAGGTTCTTTCTCTCGTTCGGCAGTCAATTTCATGGCTGGTTGCCAAACACCAGTATCCAATATCGTTATGTCAACAGTTGTCCTACTGACCTTGTTGGTCATCACACCACTCTTCAAGTATACACCAAATGCAATCCTTGGGTCGATAATCATATCTGCGGTGATCGGCCTTGTGGACTACGAAGCAGCAATTCTCATTTGGAAAGTTGACAAAATGGACTTCATTGCTTGCATGGGAGCATTCTTTGGTGTGGTTTTTGCATCTGTTGAGATAGGACTCTTAATAGCTGTAAGGACTGAATCTTGATTTGACTGCCCCAAGTCCTTTTCTAAAGACATAAATGAAAATTTACCTGTTCTCGATGATGTTACCAGGTATCAATATCATTTGCTAAAATACTTTTTCAAGTAACAAGGCCAAGGACAGTGCTTCTTGGAAACCTTCCAGGCACTACGATATATAGAAACACCCATCAGTATCCAGAAGCAAGACATGTTCCTGGGCTTGTAATAGTGAGGGTTGATTCTGCTATCTATTTCTCCAATTCCAATTATGTCCGGGAGAGGTATAGTCTATATAATTATCAGTCTTATTCTTGCATGTAGAATTTGAGATATGATATAATGAAAATGAACACAGCCTCATATATTTATCCGGTGCTCCATTTCAGAATTCTTAGGTGGTTGATGGAGGAAGAAGAGAGAGCCAAAGCAGAGGGACAGTCTAAAATCACTTTCTTGATCATAGAGATGTCCCGTAAGTAATTATTTGGTGATCTTGTATCATAAATAATATTTTCTCTTTTATTATACTGATACAAATCTAAATATATTTTTTTGCAGCGGTTATAGATATCGATACAAGCGGCATCCATGCACTAGAAGATCTATACAAGAATCTTCACAAGAGAGACATTCAGGTACATGCCCTGATAATTATACCATGACTGATACGAGACACTTCAGATAATTTGTCTAGTAGGATTTTTTTTTTTGTGAAATTTGTCTATCAGGAATTGGTTCACATACTGCTACTATACTTCTAGAGTAAGCTCAATATGAGTAGGAGCAAGAATAAATACCAGTTAAGCAGTTCTTAAGGAAAAACTGTACAAAGACACTTTATTACATAACTCATTGTTCAAAACCAAAAATTGTATTGCATCAATGATTAACATGGAAATATTGTGTATTTGGCAGCTTATCCTAGCAAATCCTGGATCCATCGTCATCGAAAAGCTCCTATCATCCAAGATAACAGAGCACATAGGAAATAACAATATTTTCCTGACGGTTTCTGACGCTGTGCGTTTCTGCACAAGAAAGTCGATGCAAGAACCATGAAGAAAACGGACGTATAGAGAGGGTGTTTATATGCATATGTATCATCAATGGATGATATACATAGGGGTAGGTCCATAGGCAATTCAGCTGGTTAAGTGAAATGGTGGTGTGATAGTATCTAAAATTGCAAATAATTTTATGACGAATAGGTTTGCTGTGAACTAAAACGTAATAATAAGGGAGGACAATCCTTCCTACTCTGAATTACTCCTGCTATTATCAAGGTTTTTCTTTGACGAGGCACAAGAACGGCGAGGTACTACGCTGAGGTACCAGACCTGACATTGATACACCAGGTATCGGATGAGGTAGCCAGTTATTGGATGAGTATCTACTCACGAGCAGGGGCGGCACCCTGGTGGCTCCAAGGCGCGGCGTCCTCGGTCGTGAAGAAAGAAGTGTGGGGGGAAGAAGATGCCGCTCGAATGAACGCTTGTGGCATTATGAAACACTATTAATAATACCTAGGGCCATGTGACAATGCAAAATCCCCTATGGTTATACTACCTTGCCTTATTTACCACACTCCTAAACCCTTGTGATTTTACCCAAAGTTTTATGAAATTCACTGTAAATATTACTCTCTTCACATTATTTATGAAAGGAGTATAATAAAACATATGCATTTTAGATTATGTAGCTGTCTTAACAAGCAAAATAGAGAAGAAAACAGAGTGAAGCAAACGAAAAATGAAACAGAGAGAATTGTATCATTTGTTGTTAGCTGCACTTTTCTCCATATAAACATGCAAATTTCAGCGTGACTTCTACAGGTTGCAACAGAATAACAAATTTAACTGTAAGATCACGGGAGCTTCCAGTTAAATTTGTTATTTTTATTTCAACTTGGTCGAATTTTAAATTGCATGTATATGTACTATTATGGCACATGTATATATCTTGCTATTTTTTCAAAAAAATTATCACTATTTAATGGCATGGAAAATAACAAGGGGACATCTCCGGGAGGGATTAAAATCCACCTCCTCCGTTCCACGCCATCTCTAACAAGCCAAAAGAGCAAAATTAAAACAGAACCAATTGTACCACCTTTTCCTCGTTGTTGCCGTTCCAAGTTTCTCCATAACCTCTGCGTGAAGAGAGGGACAAGCCGCCTTGAGCTCCTTGAAACCCTCAGCTTCTACCTCGGCCATCAGCATCCTTGGCGATGTGAGGTACTCCATGCAGAAGGCCCTCAGCTGTGTGCAATGGTGCAAGTCCGCCAGCTGCAGCGTCGCCTCCGCATTCGCCACATCGATCGTCTTCCACAGCGCGTCCTCGCACAACAGCCTCATCCTCTCTAAATCAAACCTGTCCGCGGCCGCCAGCCATTCGCCGACCATCGATCTCACAATCACCCCAATGTTCTCCTTTGAGCAGCCGGCGACCGCCTCCGTAAGCTTCGCAAGGTGGCTAATCCCGTCGCTGCTCTGCCGGAAACCCTCGTCCTCGACCGGCGGCAGCGTGTCGGTGTAGACGAAGTGGAGCACGGCCTCAAAGGCCTCCGGTCTCATGTCGTGTATCCGTACGTACGACGACCTGCCACCGCTTTGTTGTTGGTTCGCCGCCGATAACGACGCCATTGTGCCGAAGAATTGGGCACGGAACACCGGCGACCGCGCCGCGAGAACCGCCTTGTGCGCGTCGTACTCGCTGTGTTCAACTTGGAACGTCACGTCCGAGCCTTCCTTGCTCTCCAAAAGCTGCTCGAGATGGCGGAACATGCCAGACGGCGGCACGGAGACGAAGCGGCTCGTGGTTGTACCGGTCTCTGTCTCCTTGACGACCTCCACGTCGCACCGCAACGTGAAGCTGTCATTGATCAGCCACCGTGACTCCAAGGTGTCGATCTTCACGAGCTTTGAGTACCCATATGTACTGCTGGCAGGCGTGTAGGTGGACGTCCCGCCATAAGGCAACGATGCCGCGTTGGCGCCGCCGGCGCCATTGATATGGTAGGTGGACTTTGCCCTAACTTTCGCGACATCGGTTGTCTGCAGATGGAGGTACACGGACACGTGTCCTTCGTGTTCCTTCCTGTCGCCGGCAGGGTACAATCGGACCGTCCAGCTGAATCCACCGACGTTGAAGGAACCGGATTCGATGAAGTGTCCGGAGCCCTTCCTCTTTTGGAGACTGAAGCCGACGACGGTGAACTCGTGCGTGCCCTTGATCAGCTCCGTCGCGTGCGTTGACATGGTGCTGTTGCGTGGGCGGCTGATGGTGGAAGACGACTGAGGCATTGATGAGGCGGCGGCGGCCATTGGAGATTTAGCTACCTAGCGAACTTTTGGTCAATTGATATGTCGATCCTTGGACTTGTATATATATTCTGTACGTAATTTGAATCTTCACTAGTATATTTGTTTACATGGACACATATGAGTCGGTTGGGATACAATATTATCCGTTATGGTTTTTATCTTACTTTATTTGTCAAGAGTTTAGATTAATTTAAATTCTCTGATATATATATACCCCTACGAACGTATGCCATCGAAACGCTATACACTCCACACATATTACCGATCAACCCACATGCATCTCCGTTCTTGGAAGTTGGAATGATGCATGTCAGAGAAAGTGTGTAGCTAGCTAAACCTCAAAATCTTGAAACATAGAAGAAAATTCATTAGCATTTAAAATGTGAAACTTTTTGAATGGAACTTGTTGATTCCCAAATTTGGCTATAGTCTGAATTTAGAAAGAATCAAAGCCAAATTAGAAAAGATTGGAGAAATCTCGCGGAGGCCGTTCAGATCGGGGACATAATAGCGGTCAGACCATAGGTATATGGCCGGTCGGACTGCAGGTATATGGGCAGACAGACTTACAGCATCCTGAGCCCGAATCCAATTAAGGCTATTTTGAGTTTTCTTGCTTAGAGGCCGGGATTTCTCGAGTTTTAACACTTTCCTAAGCCTAATTGGACGTGGAGAAGACCTCCTAAACTTTTGGGATTGCAAGACCACCCCTCCTATAAATATTTTAGGAGGCCAAGGCCGATTGACACCACCAATCAATCGTCAAAATCATATCCTACAACCATCTAGTTCTACATCTCCCTCCTTGCTACTTATCCCAAGTCTTTTCTCCTCAGTCCCCAATTGCTTGTCGTCTCTACGGCGTTAGAGGACGTCCTAGCTGGCTTGCCGAGCCTAGAACAAACCGACGCGTGCTCATCTTGATGGGGTCCCTCCCGGGTAATCGTTCGGCGGCATCTACCCTCACGGCGGTGCATCTCCGGGTGCCGCTACAGGTTGCACGAGGACGTGCACACACGTGTTGGTGGCCGTGATCCGACGCCAACAAAACTTATAAGTAGATTTGTCGTGTATAACTCTTCATATATATAGCTCTCTCGTTCTCTGATCCCCTAGCCCAATTCACTATGGAGCATGCGCATGTCGATGGTTCCGGGCTGTTGAACACTGCGCCCACAACAGTATTGGACAGAGATAGTGTCGGCAATAGCGAGCTTGTGGAGGTTCAACCTTATGACGGTGTCCGCGTTGTTGCCCTCGGGGATGATGACCACATACGACCAGAGTTCTACTTATCGCCGATAGAGAGTCCGGTAATCCCCTTTTTCGTTGGGGCCTGATAGTGTTGGACATATTCATGTACTTAAGCTTGTATCTGTTTAAGGGGAAAACAGATACAAGCAGATACAAAAAAAAAAAGCTTGTATGTGTTTAGTTTCTCTGTTTTAGTTGAGTCCGGAACGGGAGGATTGTTCCAGGTTGTTAGGGAGTTTGTTAGCTCGGGTTTGTTCACCACGAGCGAGTCGTGTGAGGCACGCTGCGTCATGCCGCGTTTGTAGCGTCGTGCGTGAAGGATCCGATCGTATGGGATGGCATACGGGAGCATTGGACACCCAAGCGGACAAGGCGGAGAGCATATAGCCACGCCCCATCTTTCCCTTCAATAAATAGAGAAAACCCGAAAAGCTGCGAGAGGTTGAGCAGCACAAACATACTGTCGAACACCTTGTGTGCGTACTGTTCATCGTCTTCTACCTCTAGCCGTGTCCAGTTCTCGCGTTGAGTTAGGTTAGTTTGGCTTCAGATAGAAGGAAATTATCCGCCAAAAATTTTTCTATTTTTTTTAATGCCCGCCAAATTTTTGTTTCCGCTTGCTGGTACGTTGGCCTAGATTGGCCCCATGTGGATTACTTCCCACCCACGCAGTTAAAAAGACCCTAGCCAAAATCCCCATTTTGAGCTCCCTGCCGCCGCCGTTTCACTGCACCCGCGCGAGCTCCGCACGCTGCCACCTCTGGTCTTCCCCCTGGCCTCCCCGGTCCTCCCCCTCGAGTTCCTACACAGCTCACGCTCTCTCACAATTCGGCGACCCTCGCGGCATGGCTGACGGCACGCCGGAGTGGCGTGTGGGCTGAGCAAGGTCAAGGGCTCAAGGCACCAAGACAGTGTTCCTCTGCTGCTTGGCGCACAGTCCTCCTCTGCTCTTCCTCCGTTCTGTGGAACTAGTAATGGAGTATTTTCTACTCAAGTCAGATTATTTCTCTTTGGATTATTTCATGCACCCATCCCAACCGTTAAATGGTAGTATATATGCAAAAGCTTTGTATATAGAAATTTCTTTAAGTCAAATACAAGTTTTAAAATGTTAATACTTAATTAATCATATGGTAATGATCTTTTTCGTTTTGCGTGTTCAAAATAATCCAACTCCACTAGCTGATTCAAACTAGGCCTGGACTTATTTATGTTCATTCAAGTTTGTATATTTGGGACGGTGGACTTGTTGATGCTTGAGCCAAATGCATGTTCAACTCTCACTAATGGACTAGCAATGTGCAATGGCTGAGGACATGAGCCTATTCGATGCTTTGTACTTGTCCAGCATGCTATATTAATGATTTGTGTGCTATCAACTCATTTACAGATTAATTATGTGTTATTTTTATGCCAAGTGATTTGGATATAATCTATGTGATTTTCTGAACAAAATGAGCCAAATTTTACAAATTTTGTCCCTTTTTTTTTCAATCACCGATATAATTCCGATAAAACCAATAATCTCGTTTGTTGCTGAGCCCCCATAATTTTTAAATATCGATAGAGTAAACCTTGCATACGACTCGACGACATAGAAATAGCCAACCCGGATGCAAGCCTGCAACCTAGTCAGCAGAAACCTTTATAGGCGCTAGCTGCAAAGTAGACATAGATAACGGAGATGTAGCCGGCAGCAATTTGGCTGCACCCCTATGAGAGGTTAGTAGTGGACGTAGTGGTAGATGCGGAGGTGGTGGTCACTATAGATGAACACTAGTACATCACCCCCTCGTCACTCACGTGTCAAAACCCCTCATCCATAATGGATATCAGACCCATGACGGAGAAATAATGACTGATGTAAAAAAATCATGTGTAAGGTCAACCTCTATTACAGATGACTCATCCATAATGGGCCACAACATGCCAAAACACAAAAAATAAAATTCAGTAGGCATGTAGTCATTCTCAAACACCATCTCCCGTAAATTCATAATTTCTTGAGCCTTTTTCATATATATGCAATACCAGGATTTGGGTGAGAAAATAAACTCAAATAAAAATACTATTAATTCTAAAGTTGTAGATCCACTTAACATATACAACTTTGATGTATTGTATATCTTCATCCGAAGTCAATTGAAGAACTCAAAAAATCGTTTATTTTAAATAGATCACATCAATAAGAATTTCAAGTCAGGTATGAAAACAACGTCAAATGAAAACTTTTCTTTTGATCATGTTTCCATCTGACCTTGTTTAATAAATTCAAAAATTAATCGTATAAATTGTATTTGAAACTGGTAAAGGGGTGTGGCCCTGGACCTCGTCGGCACGGCGGAGCTATCGTCGATGATGCGCCAACGAGGCAGGAAACTAACCCAGATTAATCTAGTTTGTTGACTTCTAATCGTGAACTCGTATAGATTAAAGAAACCCGAGTTATGTTCGACTAGGTTATCCCCGTGTAATAGGATAGTGTTTGGCTAAGCGTGAACTTGTTTTCCGTGTCAGGATTATAGAAAGAGTGAAGTACACAGGCAGTCCCTAAACTTGTGTGGGTGTGTCATCTAGGTCCCCGAACTCTCATAACGTGTTTTCAGGTTTGTAAACTTGTGTGGTTGTGTCATCTAGGTCCCGTATGTTGAAAATCTAGTCAATTTTTGATATAATTTAATCCAGAAATTCGATAAAGAAATAATCATCAAAATGATGCCACTAAATAGATAATGATCTTGTGAAAAGCTATACATGTTCAGCACCAAAAAGAACATGATAATACCTATCATGTTCATGATCAAAGTGAGGAAATCATACCCAGAGTTGAATTTAGACGATCTACTTGATCCGCCATGGTTGTCTCCTCCGTTGCATCCTCTATTGCCCGATCCATCACCAGTTCCGATCGTCTCGTCGATTGCCATGAGGAAGAACCTTACGCAGTCGTGCGGAAGCGCTCCCCAAAAACTATATCGCCCGTCTACCCGTATAGGTACTCGTGGCACGGCATTAGTTCTGGAGGCCTGCTCGTTCCAAGATCTTGTGTACGCAAGAAGTCAGAATCGAGGATGAAGAAATTGCAATGCAAGAGCTTGAACTCCAAGAACAATGGTGGAGAGAATGAGAGAGTGACTTCTCATGTGCCAAGGAGGAAGAAGGGGGAATGAATGGTTGCCTAATTGAGTTTTAATGACATGTTTATGAAGAATAAACGCAGCCATTAAATCTCCAAACGTTTTAGAAGTTAAGACCTCTAATGTCCACCTACAACCAGACATTCCCGTAACATCACCGGACAGTCCGGTAAAATGGTTCTGTTCCCAACAGAGGTATTTTATCGGACATTCCGGTAGTTCTACCGGGCATTCCGGTTGTTCTATCGGACAATTGACCGGGCAGTCCACCGGACAGTTTGATAAAAAATCAGCATCCAACAGAGAGTTTTTACCGGACTATCTGGTGACTTTACCGGATATTCCGGTGTAAGAACACTCACCCCCTTGACTTATAATTTGTACTTTTGTGTGTCTTTAAAGTTTTATTAGTAGATTTAAATGGGTCCAACCCTAATTAAATCCAACACCGTACTCCCAAAACATATATTTCCAAACCCCTAAACCTGCATGGGTGTCATCTAGGTCCCCTAACTCGTTTGGTGTGTCATATTGGTCCAAATGGATTCCCACTTCCAAACCCGGTCCAGATACTAAATGGTAAGCCACATTGTAGGGGAACCCACATGTGGAGATGGAGGCTTGAGGGTAGGCCAACGGGAGCGGGGTGGGATTTGGGGGTGAGGGATGAGAGAGAGAGCCACCGCCAATGAGTTCGCCATCTACGGTTGGTTGGTGGGAGAGATAAGAGAGACAAAGATCAGAGAGGGGGGGAGAGGATATAGTTTTATTTGTATTTTTCAAATCCTACTGACACGTGGTTTGCAATGTTAGCATATGGAATGGGTTTGAAATCCGTTTGGACCTATATGACACACCACACAAGTTTAGGGGACCTGAAAACGTGTTTTGAGAGTTTGGGGACCAAGATGACACACCCATACTAGTTTAGGGACCTAAAAACGTGTTTTGGGAGTCAAGGGATCTAGATGCATGAGACATCCACATATGTTTAAGGACCGCCTGTGCAGTTCAACACTCATAGAAATTTGGCAAGACAAGCTCCTGTAGCAAGGTAGAAAACCTAAATCATGTCCGGTTGGGTCATCCATGTAACTCAGTTCCTCAACTCTTTATAAGGAGAGAATCAGCAGACAATGAAACACAAAATCACATAAACACCACCCAGCGGAATACATCCCAAAATTGGATGTAGAGTATTTACCTCTTGTCGAGGGCCTGAAGCCCTGAACTAGTATAATTATTTCTTCCGTCTCTATTGTACTTTTCGATCTCGTGTGTAGCCCTATAAATTTACTGCCGGTACAAAAGATCGACACATTTCTAAAATAAAATGGCAGGCAAAAGAATAATGAATAACTATATGAATTGGTCGATGCAGAGGCTGGAATATTGAATATATTCCCTTTTCTAGTAAAACCTTCACTATCGGTTGATGTTTTGATTCCATTTATTTGATATCCAATGGATGAACAACTAATATTATGATTGTCCTTTGACTAGCAGATTTATTCTTTATCTATTTTCTCAATCCAACAAGTCATACAAAGAAACAAGGAGTATGAGCGTGCTCGCTTCTGGCCGGCTGCCGGCTGTGGCTGGGCTGTAGACACAGTAAAAACATCACAGATTCTACTACTCATCAACATCACAGATTCTACTACTCGTCACGCAGCTGCTACGGCTGCACAGCCGCAATAATCACATCCGATCAGTCCTTGTGGTGTAGGCTTTCAATCCAAAATAGTCATGATGACCTCTGCCTAAGTGCCTGACTTGGCTGTGTTTGGTTAATGGGATATAGGAGATGGTCGTTCGGTTTTTGGATGCGTTTGGATTGCGGGCGAGGTTGGATAGGGTGGCCTGAGAGAATAGTATTACACGAAGATGTTGGATAGGCATATCTGGGTAAAATTGGTTGGATGAGCTCATCTCTTTCTTTGACAACAATCATTAGTGATTGTTTACTCATGATTAACATATTACATCATTAATTATTAATCATTATTTGAAAATAGTATTAATTAGGTATAACTAATATATTATGTTGCTAATGTGTACTAATTATGATAAGAAGTCATTAACTAATATTATATCATATTATTTATTAGTAATTTAATGTGTGCGTCCCATCCAGCTTTATCCATCCAACCAAATAAAAAAAATAGGATGCCCACCCAACCAACACAAAACTAGATCACCATATTCATAAAAAGTTGAATTGTCATATCACACTCCACTTCAAGCATAAGCAAACACACCCTGTCCAACACAATCTCACCATGCTACGGCTGTCAAGTAAGCCTCGGACGGGAACTGTCCCCGGCTACAACAGTCACTGTAGCTGAAATGTGAATCATCCCCTCAGAACCCGCATGCCAAAGGAAACTACTATTGTTCAGTGACTACGTACAGATCAATCTGCTACCTTGTCATCTAGGTTTGGCAATGGGGCGGGTTGGAGCAAAACGCCTCTGAACCCGACCCCTGAATTCCTCCCCTGACGCTGGCCCGGCCCCGAACCAGTGGTAAGCGGGGATTCCTTACCGCCCCCGGCCATGCGAAGGCCTATCACCCGACCAGGGCCCGTAGCCTCCGACCACCAGCATTGGCGAGGTGCGCCGGCCTGGACGACGGCGAGTCCCGAGCCAGAGGCCAGAAGCGACGCAATGGCGAGAGCGAGCAATGCACTGGAGCATCGGAGGCCTAGAGCACAACGGTGACATCGACGACGGCAAGACCCATGCCATTGGCTTTGAGTAGGCGGCGGCTGGGGGATGCTGGCGTTGACTTGTGGCTAGCTAGGGGGCGCCGGCCGCTGGTGGATGAGCGGTGGCAGCTGGGGAAGAAGGGATGAAGTTAGGGTTTTGGTTTAGACTATATATATGGATGAAAGAGGTGGGGGCTAATGGGCCTAAGAGAAAGTACAATACGAGCTCTAAGTCGGCTCCAAAAACTACATTGTTGAGTTAGCATAAAAAAGTAGGAAAGAAAAATATAGGTGTATGCTTAATTTGCAGCTAGACTACACACAAAACAAGAAGAAGGGCCCACTTGGAATAAAAAAAGATAGATGATTGGTTCTATAAAGAATATAATATTATTTCTATAAAAGAACAACCTGAAATATTAAAGCCTCTTGTTGTATGTGTTAGCTATAAAATTGTTTGTGTATGATATGGAATAGAATTGGAGTAGACAATGGGTACTACTATCGATCTTGCTCCAATGGACTGCAAATAATAAAATCAGAAGGGTGACATGTATATCAGGCCCCATGGGGTACCCCGCGTGTGATTTTGTAATATACCCATTTTTTAACCCTAGGAATCATGTATGAACAGTGGAGAGGGTAGTAAAGACTTTGCATGAGCATGAGCATGAATATTTTCATATGTTTTTCAAATTTTCCTTGCACTTTCATAGTAGGATCATATGCATACAAGTCACTGTTCGAATTTTCAAGAATAAATGGTTCAACAAAAAATCCTGATAAATTTCACAAAATTATTACAAGATATGAACAACTAGTTGGAAATTTTCCATAATTTTATCACCAAGATTGTTACTTCAAAAAATTCCTCCAATTGTGCTGAAAAACATGGACACGCAGAGCTCTGAACCAAAATTTGCATGTTTACCAAATTTTGCTGAAATGACCTATGACCAAACCATTTGAACCTGTATATAGAACTAACCCTGGGAAATTCAAGTGAAAAAGACTAGAGGAGATGGGACAAAACTGAGGACAAAAAAAGAATTGAACATGGGCTAGATCTGAGAAAAAGAGAGAATTTTTCACTCACTCTCCATCTCTCTCACTGCCAGTGGGCCCCAGGCCATGTGGGACCCACTTGTCATCCACAGAGTCCGCCTGCACGCCCTCTACGCCACAGGTGCCGCACGACCAGGCAGAGAGCTTGGTGCCACCAGCTGCTTGCCGCCCACCGCTTAGCGTCGTGCCCATACCCTCTCTCACTCCCCCTGCCGTTGTCCCACATCCCCACATGTGTCCTCGACCAAGAATCACGAGGCGAGTGCCACTGGGTCGGCGGGAATCGTCGCGACATGGCCAGGCCGCCGACGGGCTCTTCCCCGCGTCGCACGGCCACTCCGTTGAGGGCCACGTGCTGCAAACCCCACCGTCACCTTCGTCTCGTCGAGTAGATCCTTGAAATGCTGAATAACGCCTTTGTTGTTGCAGATCACCAACGGTGACGCCGCCGTTGCCGTATGCCGTGAGGCCATCGTTGTCGACCCACCGTACCGGAGCGAGCAAAGCTCAGCTCTTTGGCCGCCACCTTCATATCAACAAAACCCGCTAGAATCTTGAAGCAATCGACCTGAGACGCAGTGAAGCCCAAGTTCGTCGTCGTCTTCTTCCTCTCAGGTCGTCGTATCCCTTCTCATCGATCTAGAGCTTTGGTGAACTTCGGCGTAATTCCTTTGGTCTCAACCATCCTTAGGTTATGTGTGACCTTGTGCGCCTACTTTCCTTGTAGATCCAGCGACCCACCGAGCTCTCCACGGGACGTCAGAGCTGCGCACCACTGCTGAGCCACCTTCATGGTCGCCGGCGCCAACCAAATCGAACCATACTGCTGCAGGCCCTGGGTGAGCACCCTAGGGACCCTAGATGCTTTTGCGCACCACCAAAACCCAGGGATTTGGCCTCCCGTGTAGTTTGCCATGGCACCCCGAGAGCCATCACCGCTTCTCTCGTTGCCGGCACCGGCTGCGGGCGTTACATGCCGTGCGAGAGCTTTCCACAGCTTTGTCTTGACCTTGTGCACATTTTTCTTTTTGGTCGCATCGTCTGATTCACCGTCGTTTGCCGTCGCCGTCGTCGCGGCCGCGAACCTCATCGTCGTCGTCGGTCTTGCGCACGCCAGCGCGTGTGCGGCTGACGAGCAGGACCCAGCCGCTGGCGGGAGGGCCGTGGGTCGTATTATTTGAAAGCTAACGGAGTTAACTGCAGGATTCACTTTTAAAATCCAGATTTAAATTGTTTAAAAAGGTTTTCTGATGAGCTTAGAAATGAGTACATTTGTAAACGGCCTAGAAAATTCATCCTAACACATTTTTTTTAGTGAAACCAATTTCTACAGAACCATAAAAATGTGCTCTAAACTACTAGGACGTAAAAAGTGATAGGTTCTATACTGGAAAAAGGAGTAGATTGAGAATATGTACAACAGGTATATTTATAGGCCTAGGACTTCGAAATTTCATTTGTATGTCATGCTAGCTCCAAACAAATTATGAAATAATTTTTTTCTGTACTCTTTGTACTGTGAGCAAAAACTTTGTAATATAAAAGTTTGCCCAGAACTCATTTTAAATGTATGGTTACTTTTGCATATGGAAAATTTTGACTAAGTCAACCTGAAACTTGTAAAAATCATAACTCTAACTTGAAAGCTGATAAAATATGAAAAGCTATACCAAAACTCTTATAAATTCACGATCTACTTACCGTGTAAATTCCAAGCATTTTAGAGCATGTGGATTTTTAGTCATTTTGGCTTATTTATCAAATACGTTAAAATTTTAGAGAGCGATCGTGAGTACGCCGTGGAGTTCGTGGACACTGTTGATTCCGAGGGAGACCCTGAGCAAGGCAAGTCTCCTCCCCAACCCCCATTGAACATATTGCTCCCATGTTGGAGGATTTAAATGTGCATGCGTAGAGAAATCAATATTAATAATTACAAATGTTTGGAATGGTAAGTTTAAAAACTTGGATCTTGCATAACCAGTACAAAGCTTGATAATATCCCTGATCACACCTTAGAGGTTGAGAAAGAAATATTTGGGAGCATTTTAGAGGGAATGCTTTGCTATATGTTACCACGATATGCTTAGCCATGCTTTGATGGGGTAAAATAAGAACATGGGCATTCTTTAAATCTTATTCGAAATATTTTATCACTTCTGGACAGAAAAATGAAAATGAGGTTATGTATGAACTAAAATGATGAAAACTATGACTCTATCCTTGGGCGGCAATATGGTACACATATGTGATAGTTGTGTGTGATAGCCTGATAGGTGGAGTGTTCGACTGAGTCGACTAAGGACCGAACTCAAAGTCATTTACTCATGAATAGCAAGTATGATCCGCATGTGCTATTATGGCGTAGTCATAGCTTACTAAATTGTTCAATGTTTAATTCGGCGCTTTGGTTGGCCGATGTAGTATGGGTGGTGCTTGCTGATCCCTAACGGTAATAGGGTTACCTAGAGAAGCTCCCTATTGACCCGTAACAATGGTAGGCGTCTAAGTTTGTCCAACACAATGGTGTTGTGTCTCGTAGGGAGCTCGAGGGTTGCGTCTACGGCGCTAGGTTCGGCGAGGGCCCACCTCCCAGCGGCGCTACCTTGCTAGTAGCGTGGATTAACACATATCGTGTTGGTGCGAGCTTAAATGTTGAACAATGTATCGGTTATGTCATGGGTAGTAAAATCGGATACCTTCGGTACTGTGAGACATGATTACTACTTTGTGTCGTGTTGGTATGTACATACTTTCCAGAGTTACATCTAACCGGTTAGATGTGCTCATGGTCACGAGCTGCATATTGAGAGGTCTTGAGTATAGACTTGAGGAATTCGTTGTTTTGAAATGGTTGAAAGGTTGCTTTGAAAATGGTGAAGCGTTGGTGTTATATTTAAGTTGTATTATGGACTTGCTGACTGCCAAGGAGGGCGGCGAGTCGCCGTATTGATATTACCTTGATGAATGCGATGTTTAATGCTTTGCAAATATTATAATGATGCCTAGATGCCGTTTTGATCAATTTTGCTAAATTCAAGACTTGCTTTATGCTAAATTACCTATGCACCACCTTTCTTTGTTCTCTCCATGCATATAGGTAGAATTGTATTGCTGGTACATTATTTCGATGATGTACCGAGTTGGCTTGCCATCTTTCTATATTTTGTTAGCGTTGAGTGCAGGTGATGAGTACCTCGCCGGGGACGATGAATTTTACCAGGATGCATTATTTCGATGATGTACTGAGTTGGCTTTCATCTTTCTATGTTTTGTTAGCGCTGAGTGCAGGTGACGAGTACCTCGCCGGGGACGATGAATTTTACTAGGACGGTTCTAACTAGGGTCTAACCTAGTCGGAAAAGCTTGTGGGTATTTTGGGTAGCCAAGCTTCCGTGGACCGGAAGGTATTATAACTATTTGGCCGGTCGGCCGCTATGCAAATTAAACTTATGTACCTAACTTGTGATTTACTAGCTTGATGAAAGTGTTGGACTAGTTCTATCCTAGGGCCAGTTCAACACGAGTATGGGTTCAAAGTTAGCGAGACCGTTGCGAGATAACGCTGGAGATCGTCGAATCCTGTGAGACATGTATCGTGTTTGGTCGCCGCCATCGAATTGTTTGATGGACACGTCTGATAGTGAACTGACAAGTTATCCATATTGATTGTCTCGTTGATTCTTTGACTGGACATTTACAATTGTCTTGTTGGAGCAGTACTCAAATATCGCCACGGTTGCGTGAGGTCGAACGGTTGTATGGATCCCGCTCGACAAATATCGCGAATGTCCCTAATCAAGTCCCCCCCACCTAGCGGAGATAGCCAAGCCTACTGTCATTCCCTCGAGGGCTGGTTTTAATACATTAGCAAATACAATTTCCCATCTCGAAAAGAATACTCCGATGAGATACATTAAGGTACGAGATGCAATTGAATTAAAATTATATCATCATACTGTCAAATAGTTCAGATAATTTGACTAATATATAACAGAAATAAGTCCAGGCACTGCTTGGAATACATGAGTACATTCATAAAAAGAATTGCATACTGGTACTTCTCTTTCAAGACGAAATTTGGCAGGTCATACAAGAAAATTCCTGGACACATGTTCATTGAAAAGCTTTAGTCATCCAAGCTATCTGATCACATAGGAGACGATAACATTTTGCTCACGGTTTTCAGAAGTTGTCCGTTCCTCTGCACATGAAATCGATGAAAGAAACCATTCAGGAAAAAAAAAAGGTTGGGAAAGACATTGTCATCTTTTATTTTAGATAATGAAAGATATTGTTATGTTAGTATATATCCAAATGATTACGCATAGCATTGCTGTGTACGACCGTGACTTAGTTATAAAAGATTGGACCCACGTCAAAGTATCCCAGCAATGTGATTAGTCAAATGAGTTGGGTGGGACACAGGTCGTACAAATTAATGTCATACATATAGCAGTGTTCATACAGTATGTGTGATGTGTCATCTATAACTTCAACTACACTCATGTCCAGATTCATCCCCAGAAGTTAATTTGTTTTGGAACGGAGGTTGTACACGAATACACGGAGGGTAGGTGCATAGGCGAATCAGCTGGCCCGTTCAGCAAAATGCGGGTAACAATATTCCAAAATGCAAAAGGATGCACGCTGAATTAATGTTTGCCGTAAAATAAAATGCTGTGACTGCTGTCACCAATGTACGAACTTGTAAAAACATATAAAATTAAGGTATGGCAGTATCATTATTACCTTGAAAATACAAGTAACTTATATATGTGAAAATGTTAAGACATGAAAAAAATAAAGATCGAACCTCTCTTGAATCTAGTATAAAAATGTTATAATGATAAATCAAAGAAAACGGGAGAGTAAGTACCGTTTCTGCAGCTAGCTTCCAAGTTTCTCCAGGATCTCGATCAGAAGGGAGGGACATGCAAGCTTGAGCTCTTTGAACCCCTCGGTTGCCATCACGGCCGCCAACATTCCTGGTGAGGCAATGTACTCCATGCAGAATGACTTGAGCTGCGAGCAATTGTGCTGGTCAGCTAACCGCAGTGTCGATGCCACATTCGCCACGTCGATGGTCTCACACAGTGCGTTCTCGCACAATAGCCTCATCCTCTCCAAGTCGAACCGATCCGCGGCCTTGAGCCACTCGCACACCATCACTCTCAAGTCTTGTTTGGAGCAGCCTGCAGCTGCGTGCCTGAGATTGGTGCGTTGGCTCGCAGACTCGTTCAGCACGAAGCCCTCTTCTTCAACCGGCGGCAACGTGCCCGTGTACACGAAGTGGAGCACGGCCTCAAAAACCGCCGGTTTAATGTCAAGGATCCGCACCAGCTGGTTCGCCACCGCCATTGGGCCGAAGAACTGGGCGCGGAACACTGGCGACCTGGCTGCGAGCACAGCTCTGTGCACGTCGTACTTGCTCTGTTCGACCTGGACCGTCACGTCCGAGCCTTCCTTGCTCTCCAGGAGGTGCTCGAGATGGTTGCAGATGGCTGGAGGTGGCACCGTGATGAAACGGCTCCTGGCTGCTCCGGTCTTCGACGCCTTGACAACTTCGATTTCACAAAGCATCGTCAGAGAATCATTGATTAGGTACTGCGACTCCAAAGTTTCTATCTTCATCAACTTGTTATACCCCCATGCTTTGTTAATAGACGTGTAGTTTTTCCACGCTGACCTGTACTCCAAGGGGGACGAACTCGCTGTAGCGCCTTTGAAGTGGAAAATGAACTTCGCAGTAACTTTGTCAACCACGGTGCTTTGCAGCCCCAGGAACACGGACACATGCCCTTCATCTTCCTTCGTGTTGCCAGCAGGGTAGAATTCGACCGCCCATCTGTATCCACCGACCTCAAAGGAGGCGGATACGATGCAGTGGCCCGAGCCCTTCGTCTTCTGAAGGCTATAGCCAGCGACGGTGAACTGGTGAGAGCCCTTGACAATCTCAGTGGTGTGTGTGGACATGGTGTTGTACGTGCGGCTGGCTGGTGGTGGAAGACAACATGGAAAAAGTTGGGGTGGTGGCCATATTGAACGATAGAATGCTTGCCAATCGAGTTGGCGAACTCTTGATCATTCGTACCGAATTTATACGTATACTCTCTTGGTTAGCACTCGGAAGTTGAATCATCGTATTAACTCCAGCACAAATTAATCAGCATTCAAGCATGATGAATAGATCGAGGGGGCGGGCTGACTGTCTAACCAGGGGCGGAACTTGAGGAAAATGAAGGGGTGCCTAGTATTTTCATATACATAGAGTATACATAAGGCTACTTTGGTTCATGGCTTTATCAATTGATCGGAATGCCCAACTTTTGGAGATTTTTTATTGAATTACTACTCTACTCAGGTTTATGACATCTAATTGACAGAGCTTATCAAACCGACCCATAATTCTCAAACAATATTGTTCAATAATTATAAATATTAATTCACTAATGGTTCACATTATAGAACGAAAAAGACAGTGAAAACTGAAGAAAAGACTACAACCTGCCCTCTACACCTAAAACAGGTCTGAAACTCTGAATCGCCGAACGCACAACGATAAATAAATCAGTACTGATAAATTGATGATAAAAATGTGGAGCTGCTTATTTGATGTCAGAACTTGCAATCTAACAAAATAACACTGCAAATCTGATGCAATCTAACAAATTAAAACTGCAAATTTGATGAACTAATAGATTGAAGACTGAATACTTTTATTCTGCCACAAACTAGATTAATGAACAATAAAAAAATAAAAAAGATAAAAAAAACACGAAGGAAAAGATACCCTGCTCCTTGCATTTGCAGATGCCAGCGATGCAGTCCAAAGAGGAAGCGAGTCACGACTCACGATCAGTGGCCATCAGCTGCCGAACCCAGTTTGGGCACAGGCGCAAACTTGTCCAAGGCAGCAAGCGCAGCTGCGCCGGACATAGACGGACGGCGCAGAAAAAATCGGTGAAATGCGACCTGCGGGCGGCGCGCCAACGGTGGCATGCACGGCGCTAAGGACCAGAGGTTCATAGCGGGAAAATGGAAAGGCACTGGCGCGGAAGATGGAAAGACACGATAGAAAAATAATGATATCGTTTCAAAACTCGAATTCTATCGGCGTGCTTTGTTTACATGTTGCTGACTACATGACTTGTTTTACTAGTGGCCTGGTGTTTCCCGCTTGGTGATGCTTGCCTAGGTGCTCATGGGCCACAAAATAGAAATTGTATGGTGTTAATAGCTAAAAATCTTTTTGGGTCTGGGTGCCTGGGAACCCCAGGGCTTGTGTGGCTCTGCCCCTGTGTCTAACGGAGTCTCATTGATTCCAGTGTAATTTTTCATAGACAGATGAGTGGAACAAATAATATTGCGCATGATGTATTCAATATATTTGGCGTACTACTACAATACAGTCGCACTATAATTTAGACTACGTATAAAGTTTTTATTCCATTATCTTAAAAGGATGCTACATATATAAAATTGGTTCGATGTTAGTGATGGGAACAGAACTCGATCGACAAAGGATCGATCGTTGGTTTTGGATATTCTAATATTTTGGTTTGAGAAAGATAAGGCCATGTTTATTAATTGTCAAACCTTAAAATAATCGAAAACATTGATGTGGGGCGTCCGTTGCAGTGCAAATCATGGGACGGCACCCCTGAGACGATTTTTAGAGGCGACGGCGGCTGCTGCGCCGTGTAGGCGGCGATTTTTGGAGGTGACGGCAGTTGCTGTGCCGACGACAGTGGCGACGGTTGTAATTGTTCCAACTGAGCAACAAAGCGCTCGCGCGGAGAGAGAAACAAGAGATTCGAGCGGCGACAGTGGCTGCAGCGGTGGCGACGGTGGCTACTACGACGGCGACGGCAACGGGTAAACCCCCCTCCTTTGTCTGTCCTCTATTCCTCCTCCCATCGTCACCATCTCTCATCCTTTTCCATTTTTTTGACTCATTCACAACCATTTATTTGTCTCTCCCCTCTCTCTCTTCTCAGTTCTGCTTGAAGACGCATGCGAGCTCGTCAGTGGCGATAACATCATGATTGTTGCTGCTGTCCATGGAGGTACGTCATGGTGGAGAGAAGCCATGGACTTCATTGCCGGTGGCCATCGCTCTCGGTCCGTGATGAGGCCATATGCGGGGGCAGTGCCTGAGGCGTCATCACTAGAGAAGGCGAAGTTCGGCGGAAGCACAATGCGGAGCTCATCATTATTGCTGGAGAAGGCGATAGGAGATGAAGAAGAAACTAGATCTAGATCTAGATGGTATGGTTTGTGATTTTTGATGTTTCATTTAATGTAGATGTTTCTTGTGTTGGACCCTAATGTTTCAGTGAATATTTCAACGGCGTATCAGATTTAGTCTTTGATTTTTTGCCAGTTCGTTTGATGTCTCTCTCGATGTTTCATAAGCAAGGGAGAAATGTTTTATATTTTAATAGATTGAAACATATTTCCTACCAAGCGGGAAACATTTTTCTTTGACTCATGAAACATCTGAAACTTTATTTACTGAAACATTTTTTATCGAGTAGTGAAATATGTGAAATATTTCTAACGTTGAGTGAAACATGTCCGATAAATCACCCCGGAACGGACATTGCTAGTCGTGTCCTAAAATAATTGGTTGTAGCTTCTTTGAAGCAAAGGACGAAATCAATTCTATCATGTAAAGATATATAAAGTTAGTTCATTGGGTCGTAGTATTATATGCATCGTGCCGTGAGAAGCTGTGGGAGTCAGAATGGCAACCGATCAGCTTGTGAGCAAGACCAAATATTCGATGTGGCCCAAGGGCTGGGCTAGACTGCAATTAACAATTGCACGGAAAGAGGAATGGGGGTTACTGGGCCAATACTCTGAGGAGAGAGCCCAACACGTGCGGCCAGTTCAATGGAGAGGATGCAATACAGTTGTACTACCATTGTCATGAGGACCGATATTGGCGTGCACCCGTGACGCCTGATGAAGTCCATGGCCATCTGCACCCACACAACTGGCGGAGCCTAGAGGGGTTGGAGAAGGTCAGTTAGCAGCAGGTGTTCACCCTTGTTTCGTTGATAGGCCATACTAAAGCTCGACGAAATCCCAGACTGTAGGCGTCGCATGTGCCTGCATGGAAGTCGGCACAGATGCAGTTAGGGCTTTAAGTGGGTTGGCCAGCAGTTACCCACTTAATTAGCCTATAAGTGGGTTCACGGGCCGGTCAACTTGCAGCCTTAGATGCAGTGAGGTGTCTTCAGCACACCCTTGTGGCTTGTGCATGTGGTCCTGCGATGGGTGAGCTCCTGCACCGACATATAGGCTTGACAACGGCATAGTATATTAGGCCGCTTCCAAGCACTTTGGGCAACGTCATTTGTGAATTATAGCGGGATGATCATGTTTGGTACCTAGGCAGCTAGGCTTTTGGGATACGTCATAAGTCACCGGTGAGGCTAGTACCTTAAAGGTGCAGTTCCGGTGAGGTAGCAGGTTTGGTACCTCGTGGTACCATGTGTGGAAAGACCGGTATATAGCAAGTTGAGTATCTTGGGGTACCGACTTTGTTAGCTCTACAACCACACGACACCTATAAAGAGGGATGGTGGCGCCGGCAAATACCACACAAAGGGAATACAAGATTTGGTAGTATGACACTCATATGCATCACATGTACTACCGCCGTCGTCCCATCCGGTGATGTGCTTGGCCAGCTGGGGGCAACACCAGCGCAGTTGGCTTCATGTGGGTGGCTCCACGATATGGCAGGGACGAGGTAGGAGCAACCAAGGTATTGTGTGGATATGCATCACATGTACTACCGCCGTCGTCCCATCCGGTGATGTGCTTGGCCAGCTAGGGGCAACACCAGCGCAGTTAGCTTCATGTGGGCGGCTCCACGATATGGTGGGGATGAGGTAGGAGCAACCAAGGTATTGTGTGGAAGATAGGATGTGGCAGTAGTGGTTACGCTTCGTGAAGGAGATAGTGGGGGAGGAAAAAAACATGGTGGAAGAAATTGTTTAGTAGTTCTCTTTTTTAGGGGGTTGTTCGTTAGTGCCTTTCTGGCTACTCAAAATAATGTTTTTTTCTTGTTTCTATGAGCAGTACTCAATTAATCATACGGTGATAATGTTTTTCGTTTTGTATGCCTATTTTAGTCATTAGGGTTACCCAATGTATATTTTCTAACAAGATATTAGCGTGGGTCAACACGTGGGCCTGCCTTTAGGTGGTAGTAGTGACTAACCTACTCTACAACATTTGCTACCGACTAGAGAAATAAGGCGGGGCCAGCCATGACATAAGGAGAAGAAAACAAGGCATCCCCTCTGCCAGAAAACAATGTAAATATTGTTGTTTTTCACTCTTTACCGGTCATAGATGTATGACCAGGTTGTAGCTAATATTTGCTTGCACAATGCTTACTACCGGATTGTAGGGAGGCATTTTATGCAGTCTTGGTACACACCAACACGGCCTAATCTGTTGCAATAGGTATTTGTCCGTCTTAAGAAGCCTAAAACTAGCCGTAGATTTACAATCCAACGGCCCTGGAGACCTAGTCTGCCTGCCTCAGCAAAACATCCTCCTCACTTCACCGCTCCAAGCTCCGGCGACTCGCGGATTATCCCAAATCCAATGGCTCGCGCTCTCTCTCGCCTCCTCCCCGTCTTCCTATGGCGCCCTCTCCCCCCCCTCCTCCTCCGCCGCCGCGTCCTAAACCCTAGCCCCAGAACCCTCACCACCCGCGCGGAGCCCGAGGCCCTCGCCTCCCGTCACTCCCACATCCTCCCCACCGACGAGCGCTGCCCCTCCTCCTCCACCCGCGCGGCCCAGCCGCCGCCGGACTATGGCGGCGGCGGCGTCAGCCCCGGGACCATCGCCGCCATCGTCACCTCCCTCGGCGGCGGCCCAGCGGCGGTGGGGATCGTGCGGCTGTCCGGCTCCGACGCGGTCGCGGTCGCCGGGCGCGTGTTCCGGCCGGCCAGGAGGGCGGCGGCGGCGGAGACGTGGTGGCCGCGTAGCCATTTCGTGGAGTACGGCGTCGCGCTGGACGGGGACGGCAGCGTCATCGACGAGGTGCTACTGCGGCGGCTGTCGATTGGTTGTGTGTTTGATACTTTGATTTTGTCTTGCTCTCTGCTAATCTTGCGAATTTCTGTCAGGTTTTGGTGGTGCCTATGCTGGCTCCGAGATCGTACACGCGAGAGGATGTGGTGGAGCTCCAGTGCCATGGGAATGACCTCTGCTTGCGGCGTGTGCTCAGGGCCTGCTTGGAGGCTGGTGCTAGACTCGCTGACCCTGGTTCGCTTCTTACTTAATCGTTCGATACGTTGATTTTTTTTTTCCACCTTTGTCTTACAGTTTTGTTAGCTCATAACTAAACGGTAACAGAATGTCTTGTTGACTTGTTATGTTTTTCTTTTAACAAATCTTAGTTCGTCACCATATGTGTGTCTTGTTCCAGGTGAGTTTACTCTTCGTGCGTTCCTAAATGGGAGATTGGATTTGGTGCAAGCGGAGAATGTGTCAAGGCTCATTTCAGCCAAATCTGCAGCTGCGGCAGACTCGGCATTGGCTGGCATACAGGTATGTCACGAGGTTCTGTTGTAGAAACTCTTTTTGGATAGATAAGAAAATATACTAGGGAGGAAGTGTTAGAAAGGTTTGCGATTAAGCTAGAGATACCAGTACTTGAATACTTCCGAGCAGAATGTAACGTAGAAATTTTGTTTTCCCTGTAAATTAAATCTTCTTACATCAGGGAGCTTCATTTCAGCTCCTCTGAGAAGCCTAATGCAGAAGAGTTTACGAAGAAGCTGAATGCTTACGCAACATGCTCTGAATTGTACATATGTTTGAACGTAGGGAGGCTTTTCAACACTAGTCAAATCATTGAGATCAAGGTGCATAGAATTGCTCACTGAAATCGAGGCCCGCCTAGACTTTGAAGATGAATTGCCTCCCCTGGATCCAACAATGCTGGTCAGCAAAATTAATGGGATGAGACAAGAGGTTCAAGATGCTCTGGATACTGCTAATTATGATAAGCTGTTACAATCTGGCCTACAGGTACTTTCCTCGTAGTGTATTTAAGGGTTAAAAAAGCATAATGAGCATGGAAAGAATATGATTTTATAGTTTTTTGCAGGTAGCGATAATTGGCCGCCCAAATGTTGGCAAGTCAAGCCTCCTAAATGCTTGGAGTAAGGTATGTGCTTTGAAATCCCTCTCATCTCTTTTGCATAAATTAGTGTTTTCTCATTGTTTCTTTTTGTAGTGTGCTCATGAAATCTTTGCTGTTTCCTAGACTCATATGGAAATGAAGTGAATGAGTATATGTCTATTATCATATCTGGCATTCCCTATGCTCCTTATGCCATCTGATATGTACGAGTTAGAATCACTTTGTGTAACATCATGGGCCCTGTATTCACTTAAATCCCAGACATGGGCGGGTTTGCACATGCTTAGCAACTTGCTTGGGCTTTTATCCTCACATTCGCCAAAATGCACTTTTCTGCCAGTAGCTTAGTACTGCTCCTTACAATATGTCATAGCCTCATGGGCTACATGAGCAAACATCTAAATTTGGGTGGGTAATAAATTTCGTTCTTTTCCAGAAAATTCTGCAATAAATACGAAATTATTTGTTCCTGCAGTATAGATTGTTAGGAGTAATGATTGCAAGCCATATTTTAATACTACATTCCTTATCTAGATACTTGGAATGCCATACGTGGTTGGATTTCTCTTTTCTTGAATCTGTAATAGTTGATATGGAGTTTAAATTATTAGCTTGCAGAGTGAAAGAGCTATTGTCACTGAGATAGCTGGAACCACAAGGGATGTAGTAGAAGCAAATGTCTCAATTCGTGGCATCCCCATTACCCTTCTAGATACTGCTGGTATAAGAGAAACTGATGACATCGTGGAAAAAATTGGTGAGACATTCTTGTCTTGGAAAACAGAATATGTATTCAAATGCCGCATAGTGCATGCATGCACAAGAAGGTACATTAGCTTGCCCTGATATATGTTTTAATTTTGCTCTTACACAGGTGTGCAACGATCAGAAGCTGCTGCACTGGGTGCTGATCTGATTATTATGACAATAAGTGCAGTTGATGGGTGGACTGAAGATGACACTAAACTTATTGAGCATGTGTTGATCAATAAGGTACATTCAGTTTCATTTTCATGCCAGTCTTCCTGCCTTGTTCAGTATTGCCTAGCTGATGTTGGTAGAAGTTTTATGACCCTGTTTGGTAGTCCTGACAGTTATGGAATTATTTTTTGGTATCTTATGTGTGCTCATTCAAAAATACTACATAATGACTATTCTATTTTGTTCTTTTTTGGATATTAGAAATCTTCAGCTGCCGCAGTGCCAATGGTTCTTGTAATCAACAAGGTAGATCGTTCACCATTTATTTCAGGAGAGCAGTTTGAACAATTCCGCGGAGTTTTCAGGAAACATGTGCAAACATGCGCAGTCACCGGTAAAGGCATTCCTGAGTTGGAGAAGGCTATTATTGAGGTCAGGGGTCTTGAGCCTGTACCTTCAGAGGGACGGCGATGGACTGTAAATCAGGTAGGTAACTCAGTAGACTCAATAACAGAAGAAAAACATTTCAGCCATATAGAAACTCTAAATGTTAAATATGACTTTTGGGTTATGAAGGGATTTCCCTAAATGATCCATATGTTTTTCGTCAACTTTATGGAATCTTGTTTCAACGGCTTGTGAAACCCTTTTCTATGCAGAGACAATTTGAACAACTATTGAGGACCCAACAGGCTTTTACTAGGCTAGAGTCTTCTATCAATGAGCAGTTGCCGATGGATTTCTGGACTATAGACTTGAGGGAAGCGGCATTGGCTCTTGCAACAATTAGCGGGGAAGACATCTCCGAAGAAGTTTTGGGCAGCATATTCAGCAAATTTTGCATTGGAAAATGACTGACCAACGAACAGCATATTCTTGCTAATCCACTAAAGATGGTTGCATTCAGTTTGAAGCCGAAGATCTCTTCACAAGTTGAAAAGGCAGTAACATACACAGAATGGTGTATGGTGTGAAACAACTACCAGTCGGCCACCATGGCATTTGACTGAAGTTTTGATACAGGTCGGGACTGAGACCTACTAACCGTAGTTTACTCGAAGTCTCGACCATGTTGATGATTGAGCTTCAGGGGTGGTTATTCATAGTTCATCTGAGTAGCTGTGCTATACTTGCAGAACTTATATGCATACAGGTGTTTAGGGGCAGATTAGCTCTATAATGGAGAGGCCCTTTGTACTGCCTCGGTCATCCTCGCAATTGTTTTAGAATGGCTCAATGCATGATATGTCTGGTACCTGTGATGGCTAGTGTGCTTCAGGTGCTGTTTGAGGAGCTTTTGGCAGCTGCCAGATATGATAATATTATACTCCCTCCGTCCTCAAATATTTGACGCCATTGACTTTTTTACGTGTTTGACCGATCATTTTATTTTAAAAAATTTACATAATCATTAATTCATTTTTTACCATTTAATTCATAGTTAAATATACTTTTATGCATACTAGTTGAGTGTCCATGCGTTGCAATGGGTGAAAAAAATATCACTCATACATTGAATAGAAGATTTAGAAGCAAATTACCAAACTTCTCTAAGAAAACACCGAAAACAAGTTTCTTACCTGAAAATAGGAAAAAATTGCTTCTTAGTCCAAAAAAAAAATAGACGATAAAGATGAGAAAACCTTAAATGTGGAATTGACATTAGTGTTATTGCAAATATAAAATTTGGCAAGTTTGTTTCTTCCATAAATACGTTGCAAAATACATCCTCTGTTAGACATGGACATCCCTGTATTAATGTCACTTTCAACCTCTGTATAATTCCTTTCGAAAGAGGTAATACTTACATTACATTATATGCTTTAACTTTTACACTGTTGCTTATAGAAAGCAAGTCTCTACAAAAACCGTTTAAAAAACCAATACGCTCTTACTAAACAGCAAAATACAAACGCAGTTATCTGATTGAACAAGTAATACAAAAGCAAAATGCTGATCCACTTGATTTGCTCTGACCACCATCATATCGAGGCCAAGCGACTAACTCTCTAATTCTGGTGCCATAGATAAGGTGAACTTTTATAAAACAATCAAAGCATGTCGTTAAACAAAAGGTGATGGGTTCTAGTTAATCAAAGTACACCAAAATCATGAGCATGCATGATGGGTTGGTGGTGGTGGTGTTGGTCAAAATACGGAATGACATCGTCATCGTCGGCACCGCTCGCGTTGGGTTGCTCGGCGGCGGCGCGCACACGTCGGCGACCGCGGTGGCAGCGACGGAGTGGGGCGCCTCGACAGCGTCGGCTTGCAGCGACGCCGAGCCGAGGCTGATGAACTGCATCGGGATCAGCTGCTTCCATCTTGCTACTTCTCCGGATTGAGCGGCTGCTGAAATGTGAATCTGATCGGTTGATTATTGCCATGTGGAAGCAATACTGAATTTTGCGTGGTTATATGATTTAATTTGTTTTATTAATTACCTCTTGCTGGTGGATTGGAGGGCCAAGGAGTGGTCTCATCTGCAGATCTGCTCCATCACATCAGTGCGACAAACTGCATCCGGAGAAGGCTGTAATTCGTGGACAATCTGCTCTTCGTGGACATTTTATTCTCCTCGCTGAGTTGCCCAGTAACATTAGATTTGGTCAATGGCAACTGACGATAAAAGAAAATAGTAGAAAAATACCATCACATCACATGTAATGTTACATAGTTTATACATCAAACGACCTATATTCATAAACAGAAAGATTCCATTTCTTTAATTATGCAAGTGTTCCTCACCGTCACCGGAGGTATGGCTTCCGGCCGGTGAGGTGATCCTCGTCGTTGGAGGAGATGCCGTCATCGACAATGGATTCTTCGCTGCCGCTGTTCCACCTCCGCCCAACGTGCAACCCCAAAGATCACAAAAACCACATCAACTAAAAAAAATCTCGATCTCAAACATCACGTGTCAATTAATTTCAGTTTCTTTACCAACATTAACAGATTAACTACACGTATAAATTTATGGACACCGAGGTCCTCCTTGCTGAGGCTAAGATCCTCCGGCGACGAGCCGCCGTGTAATGTCGCCACTGCCGACGATGCCATCGGCGGCGGCGGCTTCCTCCTCTTTCCCCTTCTTGTCGCAATCGGAGCCGCTATCCTCCAAGAGTTGTGGTCATCATCCGTACATCGTGGGGAGATTTTGTGGAGAGGGCCGACGTGGAGTGTGCCTGATGTGCGGTGGGAAGCGGCGGCGGTGATGTGGATCGTTAGAAGCAAAGGTGAGTTGTGGGTGGGATTGTGTTGGGCGGCGACGACGCTGCGGCGTTGATCTGGGTGCAAGTGCGGCGGCAATGGTATGGCAGCGTCGACCATGACGGGTGGCGGTGCTTCGGCGTCGATCTGAGTGCAAGTGCCGGGGGCGACGACACGGCGGAGTCGATATTGATGGGGGCGGCGGAGTCAACTTGGGTGGGAGTGCGGTGACAGGTGGGATTGCGGTAATCAAACGATGCGAAGGCGTGGGAGGATTGAACGAGATCGATGCGGCTTAGAAGGACGTTGTTGCGGGATGACCCCATTAGGCGGAAGGAGTTACGGACCTGCGGGATGATCTGTAAGCGTCGATTCTTTGGGAGGATCCTCGAAACAATACGAGGCTTTAGATTTTTCGGGACTCACAATCACCACTATAGTCTTTTTAAGTAGTATAGATATATGTCAAGAACCTAGAAATTAGAATCCAGATTTCCGTCCAGCTTCTTAATAGCCTTGGCCTAGACAATAACAGAATACAAAAGAGTATCCTCGGATCACAATATGGCAAAACGGCACCCGTACGATGTGTTAGTTAAAATTATTGAAAATCACAGGCTTAAATGCTTAATAGTCAAGATCATGAATTCGCTTATCAGTCATTTTAGCCAACTGCCCAGTTCCCGGGAAGCAGAAAACATCGCCTACGTCTCTAGCTTTCTGCTCTTTCATAGACAATGCAGTACACTGTACGCACTACTGTGTATTGAGTTTTCTTGAAACAGAATGGCGCATAATATTGACAAGTTAGCAACGCGTCTAATTCTGTGTGTTGAAATTAGGAGAGTTCAGCAACACACATAGTTAGAGACACAATAGAGTTATGTCTTCTTTTCAGGACATACTATTGACAAGTTAGCAATGCGCTACATGTCTTGAATTTTCCGGACAAAATCTTTGCGCTGGAAGTCACTCTATAAAATAAAGTTATGACTACCTCCTGTAAACCGACCTTAGCTCAGTTGGTAGAGCGGAGGACTGTAGTCGTTGCAGATAAATCCTTAGGTCGCTTGTTCGAATCCGGCAGGTCGGAATCTTTTTTTTTCGTTTTCTTTCCCTTTCACCCTTTTCTTTTTAGTTTTCCCTGTCATTTTCTTTTGGCCTAACTGCCACATGCACACAACTATATATGGAAATAAAGATTCCCTCTCCCTCTACTTTATTACTACCTCCGTCCCATATGAACATATGCGTATCGTCTTAAACCATATGAATTATCGTGTAATCCACGGTAATCTAGCTATAAACCACCACAAACACTCATCATGCGGCACCGACTTAATAAAGTGTTAATTTTGTTGCAAGTACCATGAAATTCCAACCATACTACAGGTGTACACGGCCTATCACAAATTTTCTTCTTCACCTCCACCAAAAGACCACAATTCTTTGTGCAGATTTAATTTTCTTTAGAAAACACAAGGCAAAGCGACATCACGATCGAAAAATCGAGGTCGCGACCTCTACCGGGCTGCAAACGCCGGTGTACAGAAATAGTCAAGCATGAACAGCTACAGCATGCAGGTGGCCAAGGATAAAGGACGGATGAATCCTTGTTGCCGTGTGCAGCCGTCGGCTTCAGCTGATTAACTTCCAGACACTTTCTTCTGTCTGCAGCTCGACATATCACATATGTGCATATATAGCTTGGTCATAGTGGCACGCATCACTGAATGGCGATTGGCTCAATTTCTTCCCCTGAAGTCCGGTGTCCGGAGATGGCGCTATCTGAGGTTAACTTGCAGTGAAAAAAGCGCTGCACTTTGGAGCACGCAGAGGGCGAATGAGCTTAGTTACTACTTCACTTCTCAATCATGATGAATAGTCTCCCCGACGATAAGTCGATAACTGTTCCAAGAGATAAATTAATGTCTAACGATGCAAACAAACTCGATAAATGGCCGAGACAGCGACCAAGAGCATTTTTTTTCTTAACCCAACAATTTTTAGTGTAGGTGTTCCTGGTCACTAGAGTGAGCCGGCTCCGTCTATAGAGAAAACTAGAGTGAGCTGTGTCCGCTAGTAGGAAAATAGCTACTTGGAATAGTGAATTTTTTTTCTCATTTCTGATGATTACGCTTTTTGAACTTTTGAACGATGTTTTTTTAAAAAAAAGTTTAAATCAATTATTTTAAAATAATACTCAATTAATCACATGCTACTAATGTTTTTCATTTTACTTGTCCTTTTAGCCAATCTACCAAACCGAGAACAGCCCCTTAGCCCTCAATGATACACGTCAATATCAATTTGCCCTTGCAGTACAATCGTTAAAGTATTTCAGTTAAGTACATGTTCTAGACCTGCATCATTAAATTGGCCACATGATTCCATAGCCATGTATATTGGACTTGCATTATACTAGTAAACCTGTTTCTTACATCTAAAGCACGCACTTGCACTAGTACTATAAGGCATGTAGCTGATGGATGCAACCCTAGGATAGCTGGCTAGACGCATCAGTTAATTCTTCATTTAGGAAGCTTTCAGTGACCTGGCTGACAGGCAATAATCCGAATAATCAAACTCCTAATGATGATGATACCTCTTCGGCTCTTCCTGCTCCCTGTCACCCCTGCATCAGCTGTATCCATCCGTGCGTTTGCCAGAGGTTTAAACTAAAGAACAACTCGATCGATCACTCGCTCTGTCCCAAGCAGAATGGTCCAAAATACATCATGGCATTCAGATCCAATTTCAGATGTGATCAAGAGGTAAAAGAAGATTAGTATGCATGGGCGTTTCCAATTAGTTTCTTCTATCTCTATACATTAAATATATTCATATTGGAGTTTGTGGAGATCGAGCTAGCTCTTGCATAAGAGAATTTTTTGATAAATAATATTATTTTAATGGATAATCATAAAAATAGCAGTCGAAATGGCGAAGTTGCAAAAATAGGGACCTACCGCCAGGGGGCGAGGCGGTAGGTCCCTTCCGTCGAGCGGCATGGCGGTAGGGGCCTTACTGCCCGGCGGCGCGGTGGTAGGCCACTTACCGGCATTAGGTCGTGGAGTCAGAGCCTGCCGTCCGGCCACACGGCGGCAGGGCAGGCTTACCGTACACCCACCTCCTGACGGTAGGGCTGTCACGCGGTACGTGTGCCGTCTGACCGCATGCACAATTAAGAAAGCTAATTAGAGACACTTATGAAAGGTAATTAAAGTGCTTAATTTCGGCAATACCGGTCATGTCATGAAGTAAATTACTTAGTTTAACTTTTTGTACATTGGGATTTTAGAAGAAAAAAATTGTCATGAAGGTATAAAAAAATGAATGCTGCACAATTAAATTTCGGTGAACAATTAATTGATAGAAATGTAGTATGACAGACAAGAACAACGATGGAAAAAAGAACGGGTGGCACATATCGAACGTTTCATATGTTCATGATCTAATTGTTCCGGATTATTTAGATATGCGTCAATCAACGGGTAGTAACTCAAATCAACCACTGTCACAGTATTAAATAGGGTGATCGCTATAATAAACACGCACCGTAACTTCACCTGATATCCTGATGTAATTAAAAAATATATCGATCCAGAGCTTAACCAAAATATACTACTGTAAAGAGAGGAACGGGTCGGCCAGGTGGATTTCGGTTATCCGTCCTCTCGATGTACATCACCATGGCGTCCGTCTACAACGAGATGGGCCGATATAGCTGGGTGGAATTAAAAAAATATATATCGGCCCATCTCGTTGTAGACGGATGCCATGGTGATGTACATAGAGAGGACGGATAATCGAAATCCACCGGCCGGCCCGTCCCCCTCTTAACAGTAGTATATTTTGGTTAAGCTCTGGACAGATATTTTTTTTAATTTCCATCAAGATGTCAGGTAAAGTTATGGTGCATGTTTATTATAGTGATCACCCTATATTTAATACTGTGACAGCGATTGATTTGAGTTACTACCCGTCGACCGACGCATATCTAAATAATCCGGAACAATTATATCGCAAACATATGAAATGTTCGATATGTGCGACCTATTCTTTTTTCCACGGTTGTTCTTGTCTGTTGTACTACATTTCTATCATCAATCAATTAATTGTTTGCCGAAATTTAATTGTGCGGCACATTCATTTTTTTATACCTTCATGATAAATTTTTTCTTCTAAAATCCCAACGTACAAAAGGTTAAACTAAGTAATTTACTTCATGACATGACCGGTATTACCGAAATTAAGCACTTTAATTATCTTCCATAAGTGCCTCTAATTAGCTTTGCTTAATTGTGCATGCGGCCAGATGGCACACCTACCGCGTGACAGCCCTACCGTCAGGTGGGTGTACGGTAAGCCTACCCTGCCGCCGCGCGGCCGGACGGCAGGCTCTAACTCCACGACCTACTGCCGGTAAGTGGCCTACCGCCACGCCGCCGGGCGGTAAGGCCCCTACCGCCATGCCTCTCGACGGAAGGGGACCTACCGCCTCGCCCCCTGGCGGTAGGTCCCTATTTTTGCAACTTCGCCATTTCGACAACTATTTTTACGATTATCCATTAAAATAATATTATTTTTCAAAAAAATTCTGCATAAGGCCCTTTACAGTCGGCCATGCTGTCACGTATCTCTAGCCTACGACGTATGAAAAATCACGCCACATAGGTCATGAACCATCTTCTGCAGAAACCCTCGTAACCTTCATAGGAAACTAGTTCCCTTGTCAGAGCGTCAGACTAAAGCGGGAGAGAGAACAAAAAAAGGCAGGTGGAGAGAGGGGAACAAAATGCGTGAGAGGCGGTCGGGGAGGAGACTGTGGGCGGCGGCCTCGCCGTTACCGTCGAAGCTGTCGTGCCACAGCCTCATGCACCGTCCGTGTCACTGCCATCGCCGCCGCAACAGATCTGTCGCTCTCCGTCGACAGCAGATGAGAGGTGCAGCGGCGGAGACAGAGCAGCAAGGGAACAAAGCTAAGCCGGCAGAGAGGGGAGGGGTGGCGTCTCCTGTGCTTCCTCGGACTCTACCGCTTCTGCTCTAGCGACTTCCCTCACGAGTACAACCGGAGCAGTAGTAGGTGCAGTACACCCGGAGCCGGTCGAAGGCCGCCGCCGCCAACGGTGGAGCAGAGAAGCAAAGGCGAGGCCTGCCAGATCTCCCGCCGTTGATCCGTCTCCGTTCTCCCTCCTATGCCGCCGACTCGTTATCGTCGGCCCACCACGCTCAGATCTAGTTTTGCTCTACCTCAGCTCCAGCAGCCGGGAAGGTGGCAGCAGAGGTAGAAGGGGGTGTGGTGGTGGCGGCGCTCGCGGTAGTGGTTGAACGGCGGCGACGGCATCAAGAGCTGCTCGGTGTCACCGAAGGAGGCGTGGTGACCAATGATGAGAGAGAGATGAGGACAGAGGTGGAGGGGGGAGAGACGGGTGAATCTAATGAGGGAGAAAGAAGGGGGAAAGTGAAGAAAAGTATTTTTATGGGACCCACCTTAAGTTGCTTCTATTGTATCTAAAGCCCACTCTCTATTTTTTATTGTCTGTCTCCTCCACATATACTTATAGCGCAGCCCACATTCTTGCTGCACTTCCAAATAGCAAATTAATGTCACTTTTGAGTGCAAACCTAAAAAAACTGTGTTCCTTTTTGGGAGGATATGAAAGTGTGATATGCATATTATCACTAGGACATGTGGATTGCTTTCCTTTTGTTTTAATCTAGGACAGTTCCATTTATGCATTAGACACAACCCTCTTCCATGGTGTACTCCTCAATTTGGCGGATTTGGATCTGCTCCATTCATGTGTAGACTGCAACCTAACGACTGCATGCCATTTTATCTAATTGCCTCACCTGAGAGGCTATATAAAACCTCAGATTTGGATTTGAATGAACATATGGTGTGTTTAGATCCGAGGGTGTAAAGTTTTGGCGTGTCACATCGGATGTTTCATGGGATAACGGAAGGCATGTTCAGATACTAATAAAGAAACAAATTATAGAACTCGTCTGTAAACTGCAAGATAAATTTTTTAAGACAAATTAATTCATCATTAGCATATATTTACTATAGCACGACATTGAGGACTAATTAAGCTCAAAAAATTTGTATCACAAAATGCACACAACCTGTGTAATTATTTTTTAGGTCTACATTTGATACTCTATGCATATATCCAAACATTAAATGTGATGGGTGAAATGTTTTTTTTTTTAACTAAACAGCCCCATATATAGTGCGTCTGCTTAATTTGCAGCGATAACGTTCACTGCAACAGATCCAGGTGTCCCAATATGACCACTCAAATGAAATTGGGAAGCATCCAACTACAGGTAATCAAACAAATGAATGGCAAGAAACTTGTAATAATTGTCCCAACCTTTGCAGGAACTTCTACACTGATATTCCGGTTTGACTTGGTCGAACCTATCATATGCCTGACGTACATCAATCAGTTCACAGAAAAGTATAGGAAAACACAACAAACATATTCGACCGAATCATAATTATACTCAGGACTGCTCACAAAAAAAGACATTCATATCACACGAACAAAAAGCAAATCTTAACATTCGTCACGTATATCAACAAAATTTTGCCATGATATCACACCTATCTAGACACGCATCAAGTGTGCGTGCACATACGGAATCATGGATGAGCCACATATGTATTCAGCTAAAGCCAGCCAACTTGGCCCAGTGAAGTCTACATCTCGCTTTCTGCTGCCACTATCTTGGAACAAACTTACACAGTACTACCAGACGACACACACCCAGCTTGCGCATTACAACAAGCAGCCTCGCACACATATCTTCGCAACAAGTTGCAAGCACCAGGAAAAGTTCCCTCCTTTCACTTGCAAATTAAACCGTCACCTTCTCCCTGTCTCCGTCGCTTGCCTGACGCTGTGTGCCGCATAGAATAAGAACAAGAACAGTTTCTTTCTTTAGCTCAGCGAGTGAGAGAGAAAGAGAAGGTACTGGAGTGGCATACATGCATACACAGATGCTGAGAGCAACGAATAGGAGAGGTTGGAATTGTTTAGTGTGGTGGGACAAGTGGACTGTGGAGAAGCGAGGAGAGTGGTAGCGGGCGGTTGGACGTTAGTGCACCTCCTTTCCAAGGGGAGGACCACTGGTAACAATGCTAAGATCAGCCTCTAAAAAAATTAAGAATCAGATGGGAGAGCACTGCTATTCGTGACATGACTCTATTATGATAAAATAGTTTTTAAAGAAATAGTAACATATATTATTGGAAAATCTAACTAGTGCGTACTCACTTGTTAGCATTATCCGGTGACAGTGTTGTATGACATCCGATTCCTAAGCCGAGTGATCTAACGAAAGTCATCTGCACATGATGAATTAGCAAGAGCCACATGTCGCATGTTATACGTTGCCAAGTTCACTTTGTTTTACTTGGAAGCTTTGACTAATTACATTTTCTAAACAATTTATTGTTTTAAAAATCCATTTGAACCATTCTACTCTACGCAAAATATACGCCAAAATGAGTATAATATTGAATACGTTAAAATATTCAATATTGTTGGGAAGTAAATTAACATTCCAGGGATGTCAGTTTATAATTATCAGTATTTAACCTAAATATTATGGGGGTGCAACTTCCATCTTATCGATGTAACTTTCATATTATGGGATGTTACTATATAGGGATATAAATTCATGTTTTAGGAATGCAACTTTCATATTACAAGGATGATGGAACAGGAATGTAAATTCATGTTTTAGGGATGCAACTTTCATATTACAAGGATGATGGAACTTTCATATTACAAAATGCAACTTTCACATTAAAAGGATGTAACTTTCATGGGAACGTAAGCTTCATTTTATATGATGTAACTTTTATGTTGTTGGGAAATAAAGTAATATTTACTTGGAAATAAATTTCATAATTATGAGTGTAACTTTTATGCTTATAAGGATGCAACTTCACTTTTTTTTGGAAGGTGAGTCAGCTAAATGCATTTTATTTTATGGGAAGTAACTTTAATGTTTTATAGAAGTAACTTCTACGAGACTCGGAAGTAATTTTCTTATACATACGCATCAAATATAACTTTCTTTTTTGGATTTTTTAAGTACACTGGATTGAATGTGAGCCGTCCATTATATTAGATCTAACGGTGAAAATGTATTTCTACTACACCCTGTTAATCTGTTTAGTAGTGTACTAAAAGGGTATTTCGGGAAAAATTATTTGGTTTTGTTGTAAATGCATAAGTAAACTCATGATTGTGCGGCATAAAAATAAGATTAGGTAATTACTAAGTTGCCCTCCCATTGTATTTAAGTATTTCATGAATATGAATAACAAAATCATCGGTTGAGATTTAGTAGTACTACACTACTACCATCCCTAGTGAGGGTTCTGCAAAAGAGCCCCTTTTTTCAAAACTAGCGGTTTTTTCTTTTTACTCGTTTGATGTGATATTTAGAAAAATGAGATAAATTTATGGAAAGTTTGAAGTGGTAGCCAGTTAAAACTAAATAGTTCCCATGCACTATGTAGTCATATCCATATATTATGATATGGTGTCATTTATCGATGCATACAAATGTATAATTTGATCGTCGTTTATTTTATGAACGCGGAGATGACACCAGATTTATGTGTGTGTATATGTATATGTGTATATATATATATATATATATATATATATATATATATATATATATATATATATATAAGCCATTTAGCACAACAGAAATAAGATGGCATATCTTTAACTTTGCTTTCCAATGTTAGTGGTGATAACTGTGCTGCGATGGACCCCCCCCCCTACCCTACAAAGGAATCATTTGATGAGCTATTGAAAGATACATGTATAGTTATGCTCTTTATTTCTTTTGTTGCAATTCATTGCTCATGGACTCATGGTGTTGTTGGCATGGCTGTCAAGATGTTGAGGCTGAAAGGGACCTCGTAGATCTGAACATATCATGTGCTTCTATGGGTGCCTGACCAGCTTAGACGTGATGAAGCTGGTTGGTTATCATGGTACGGTGGTCCCAGTGTTTCTCCCCATTATATTACCCATATGGGACCAAAATTTGAAAACTCAATGGACAAATAAACCCATATAAGCCATATGGCCTTCTTTCAAGGCACGGCTAATCATTATTTTACATGGCCTTATAATTGTATCGTAATGTCGCCCTTTTATTGGAAAAGAGCATGGCGCCACTGCATCACAAGTCCACAACCCACTATATACATGCTGAAATATGTATAGAGAAATATGTGTATACGTAGGTGTGCAGCGGCTGCAAAGCGCACTAAAAACAATCTATTTTCTTAATTTATTAGATGAAATCCTGCGTATTGCGATGAGAATATATGTATGATAACGATAGAAATAATATAGTTTTAACTTTTAGATAAAAAAATGAAATTCATGAGTTTTACCTGCATTCCAATCAAGTAGTTATTTTTTTTATTTTTAGTGTTTACTATTCCGTATATTATCATCTTGCATTACTATGAGAATCATTTGTTTTAATTTTCTCTATTTCCCCATTTTTCTCAATCTTGTGTTTCAAACCAACCCAACACTTTCAAATCAAGCTGGATCTATCTGCATTTTGAAGGAAGTGGATGCGCGGCTAGAACATGGTACGATTTGATAAATTATCTGGTTTATTTTACTTTTGAAATACTAAAACTAAAACCAATATTCCTGATGGCAACATCAGATAAATATGATTTTACTACTTCAACAATCGAATACATGACTAAAATGAGCAATGCATATAATAGTAGTATATATCATATATCTATCTTTATGAAATGGTTTTTTTTAAGTACAGCAAAATAACTTTGCCTCGTATATATTAACATAGAAGGAGAAAATGAATATTTTTTAGGCTTAACGGCTTTCGCTTATTTGCTGACTAGGCAGCCTAAGCTGATATTATCCTGCATAAGTTGCATATCTCTATAGAACAAGTTCAACCATATTTTTCAGCAACAAACTGAGAGCAGCTACGATATCAGTATCAGTCAAATATATAGGATGGTTACCCGTACTAATCATCATTCATCAAGGCAGCAGAGAAAGAAGCCCCCTGTTTGCCAAAAAGGGCAGGGGCCAAAAGGAGGCGTTGCCACGTCGGCGTCACAACACGACACGCGGCGCGGTACGGCCACGTCAGCATCGGTGAGCTGGTAGCGTAAGATGACAGGTGGGGCCCACCCCCGAGCAAATCTAATCGCCATGCCCGGTCCACCATGTCGGCAACTGTTTGCTCGCGTGGACTTGCTTGGCGCGTTGCTGCAGTCGGGTGACATAGGCTGGTCCACGAGAGGTACCAGTGGACCGGAGACAAAAAACAAAGCAAGCCCAGTCAGTGCCTAGAAAAAAAAAATGCACAATAGCAAATCGGCAATCACTTAGTTTCAAAAAAAAAAAAAAATCGGCAATCACTTGGCAGTGTCGACATTGTGTCGACATTTCTCTCCTGGTTCCGTATTTGTACCGTAATTTGAGGTATGCCCCTGAGGGTATGGTTTGTCTCCTGTGGAATCCAGGGTTGTTGGAGTTGACACCCTTGAGTCACGCTCACGCACCAGTGAAGAAACTGGGCATTCTTTACAATAACGAAGAATTCGTTAAAAAAAATTACTCTATTCACACTCCTAAGAATTTCTTGTCTATTTCGTCCTTTGGAATAATGATTCCTTCTTCAAAATCTTATAGTATTCTTGTGAACTATAGATTCTAAAATTTATATTCTTGTGAAAATACTATAATATAGATTTTAGAGGAAAGCCCTAACCTCTTGAGTAGTTTTTGGATTCTATCTCTCATTCAATTCTCATGTTTGTCTGTAAGTTTCTTTTTCTAAAATCTTCCCTATAGTTTTCTTGTGTTTTTAGTTAAAAAATAATTTTATTATATTTTGTGTATAATTTTCTACCAAAATGATGTGTTATTTCTATCTTACTGTTTTGTCATTCATGTGCTATAAATAAGGCATCACATTTTAATTTGTTGATGTTTAGGACATCAAAGAATTAAAATAATGGGTAACTAGAATATTGCTCACAAGAACTGTAGAAATAAATGACCGCAAAAGATATGGATGGCTAAGATATGCCACTAATGTTCACTTCATTCGATAAAAAATACGTTGGTTAACTTTTTTTTTGCAGTTTTTAATGTGCAACTTTGAACCTGATTTTTAATTAAAGATAAGTTTATATTTTTTTAATATTATGAAATCACTAGTTAATATAATTTTATAATTATATGTTCTAATGTTTGATAAAAAGTTAAAACATCAACCACGCTGTGCACCATGTATGGCTCAAAGATTAAATAAAAACTTTGTTTATGATTGACTAGTCTAAGTAAATTTATTGTGTTCTGTCTGATTGTGGAGTTTATGGTCGGGTTAATTGAGGGGTTGTCCAGATTGTTCATTGTTGCCACTTTAGCAAATTTGTAAAAAATAGGATCAATTTAGTTTGCTACTAAATATTGGCAATATTCATGGAATTTAGTAGAATTATAGAAACTTCTCCTTACAACTTATGCCAACATTTAGTAAGGTATCAAACTAAACATTACATCTGTATTTTTAACTTATCGAAATTTTAATATTTCTAAATTTTAGCGTTACCAATAAACGATAAGATTGATTTTACAATAAGCTAACCAGGCTCCGCATTGCTACAAGAAAACCCACACGGACCCAACAGTCTACACCTGTATGCATCTGCAGTATGCAGGCGTGCAGGTGCGAGGTGGCATCCATGGTGTACGTGTGCTAGCGAGCGAAAAGCTACTTCAACTAGTAGCTCTACCAACTTGCTGCGAATGACAACGGTGCCCCATGTGAGCAAAACCTCTCATGTGCTCCATATAATTGCTACATTACACAAAATTAATGGAACAGTCTACGATAATTGATATGTATGGCATTGACAATAACCATGTGTATAAAAAAAAATCTGGCTTGTGTCCTGATTAAGTTTTGCCGTTTCTGACCACAAAATGATTCCCCCAGTTGGTTCTGAGTTGCTGACATAATGCATGATTCTTGTACGCAGAGAGATCACTGATGTAGACATACAAGAGTTAATACACAATAATGAAGCTACTACTATATAATTAACAATTATATTATCGATCCCTTATAATTAAAGGCATAGTCTAATTAGCTCGACGACGCCGTCGTCGGCTTCAACCATCCGATGATCTGTCAATGAACTACAATAGACATTATTACTCAGTTAATTCCTAATTAAGGTAGAATCCTCCACCCCCCCCCCCAAGGTTCTGCACTAAATTTCATTCCTGATTTAAGTCCTATTTTGAAACCATTGGTTATGTTCCAAATTATTAGTCAATTAATCAATTAAATCTTAACTAAGGTAAAAATAATTTCCACAATTTCTACTTTTTTAAAAAAAAATTGTTGAAGGGCATTCTAGGTTTATGGTCCTTGCTATATGACACAAACATAAAAAATGGTATTTGCTAATGCATACTAAATGTCATATTTTATCAATTTTATTTTAGTTAAAGTTGAGAGAGGAGACACCATAAAAATGGTATTTGATAATGCATAATAGATGTCACATTTTTATCAATTTTATGTTACTTAAAGTTGGGAGAGGAAAAACATCAAAACAACCGTATTGCCCCTAAGTATTTTTTCTCAAATATATCTAAAATCGCTCCCAATTGCCGTATAGGGTTAGAGCGGGGAAAATAATCTCTATATTTTTTCAATAATAATAGGGAGAGATTTAGATACATTTGTGAAATATAGCTATGAGCAAAAAAAAGTGTTTTATAGCAAATAACATAAACTTTGGATGCCTTCTAGCAATTTTTTTTAATTTTAAACTAATGATTCTGTTCCAAATATATCATGATATTCCATAATATAATTGGTTTCAAACTTCTATAGACTGTACTCGGTATATCCATGTATATATCAGACGCTTCCAGTTGGATGATAAACGGCATAAGAATCAAACCACGTCGTCAAAATAATTTGCACCGTGCCATTATTTGAAAGTGGTCTAAGACAGCGTGTAAAAGTGAGAGAATCCTACAATAATACATGTTTGGCGAGACGAACTCATCGATCGATGGTTTGATAAATATAATAGCGACAAAATTTCGACGGATTGCCGGATACATCTTCGATATAAAGGCAGAGGATTTAAATACCATCGAAAAAAGAAAACGATCGAAATGAAAGGCCGGGGATGATCAAAATTATGGAGGAAACCATGCGAGCAGATTGAAGACGGAAATAATAAGCATGAGGCGCTCATCCGCCATCGATATTACGAAAACGTAATACAGTCGCTGCATGGTTGTTCATCGTTGGCGCGGCCAGGTGCGCGTAGCAATTAATAACAGCAGCAGCTAGGTCGATGTCGATTTCGTCAGGCTGCGGCGAGCGTGCCGCCGGTGGAGTTGTCGCCGCCGGCGGCCGTCGCCGGCGCCACCGGCTCCGACATGGACGGCGACTGCGACGCCGCCACCACCTTGGCGATGGCGACCGCGCGCTTCTCCTTCCACTCCTCGTGCGTGATGTGCTGCTGCCTGCACTCGAGGCTGCAGAACGCCGCCTCACCCCTGCAGAATCCAATCGAATAAGCCATGGATCTCGATTTAAAAAAAATCAAAATCAATCGATGGGAATTGGGGATTTCTCGATCGATCGACGTACTTGTACATGAAGGTGTCGCGGCCGGGGCCGAGGCGGCGGTTGCAGAGGCCGCAGGCGCGGAGGAAGGCGGCGGTCTCGACGGCGGAGAAGTCCGCCGAGTTGCGGTGGAGCCCGGCGAGCGCCGGCTTGGCGCGGGCCCGGTACGCCGCCAGCCAGTCGGCCCTCACCCCGGCGCCGGCCGCGCCGGATCCGAACCACCCGTACGAGGCCTCCTCCACCGCGGCGTCCTCCTCCTCCGTCCCGTTCATCACCTCCAGCTCCGTCGCCTCGTCGGCCTCCTCCTCAGCCACCACGTCCGCCGCCGCCACGTCCACCGGCGGCGCGAACTCCATCATGCTCGTCGTCCGCCTCATCGGGTTCTTCTTCCCCATCATCATGAATCTCCCTCTCTAGATCTATACACCCTGTATACACACACAAACTATTTACGTCTATGTACTAGTAACTACTCACTCGATCGACGACCAATCACAGTGGCTGGCTATGGCGATCGAGAGGGGAATCTGGCACGAGCGCTAGAGGAGGAGGAGGAGGTGTATGGGCGTGGATTCGGGGTGGGGAGGAGGGGAGGAAGGGGAAGAGGAGGTCGCCGTGGCCATGGCGATGGGGGAGGAGAGGGAGTGGGTGAGAAGGGAGGAAGAAGAGGAGAGGGATCTGGGTTGGGAAGAGGAGAGGAGGGGGGAAGAGGAGTGGAGGGAGATAAAAGAAGAGGAAGGAGGAATCTGGGCCGTTGAAAGGAATCTCCGAACCCATAGGATCCACGTCATCCACCACTTGGGTCGACGCTGCATGTATTTAATTTGTTTTTCAATCATAATGTTTTTTTCTCTAACAAAATACAGAAACACCATTCTGTATGTCATGTAGCGCTTTTCTATCCCTTCATTTTAAATTACTTGTTTGTGAAACATTTTAGTTTGTGACCATTAATTTTTTTTAATTCACATAGTTTAAAATCGCAAGATTCATATTTTCGGATTCATCACGAGGAATAATTTCATGATATATATACACATGTTGTTAGTCTTTACTGAATTATAGATATTATGGTCATAGATAGACATGTTTTATGTTTAATAGGACAAACTTAATGCTGCAAGTAATATGAAACAAAGTGAACCGGCCAATAGTGATTTTGTGCATCGGTTTGTCTATGCTGCATAGACCTAGCATTCGGCTGCAACGTTTTGAGCGTGTTTTGTGTAGAAATATTTCTGCAAAAGACAGCAAGCATGCTTGATGCATCCCTGCACAACAAAATTGTGGTTCCCAATGGCGGAACCAGGAAAACTTAAAGCATAGGGCTGAGCTAAAGTAGTCATAATTATTATTGATATTTTTATGGTAATTTTACGTATCCATATAAGAATTATGGACCTATGCCTAGGGCTCAAAGCCTAGCTGCCACAGGCCTGCCCCTGGTGGTTCCTGCTACTGGCTTACTTATTGTTGCACTTGGGCTACAAAGCTATTGTAAAAATGGCTTCCAAACAGGTTTAATATTGGACTCCTAAAAATCTTGGGAAATTTAGACACTACCTCTTCTTAAAGTATAACATGTTAGACATAAATATTGAGGATTTATGAGGATCTAATTTGAATTTTATAATAATATATATTTATTATGAAAATAGAGTGAAATTCAGAAAACCCCATGTTTTGGGCTGATATAACATTTAACTACAGGTTTAATTATTTTTGTTATGTAACACCGTGTATTGGACACAATTAACAATAAACCACAGGTATACGAGAGATAAATTGACATGAATGCAGATTTCGTGTATTCCTGCTCTACGTCATTGAGGGCCAGTTGCTAGAGTGAGACATACTTATTATCAGCTGAACTTCGACTCAGCAACTGGCCCAGAATACATGTAATCCGTCTCCATGTCACCGTATCTTTTTTAAACACCATAAATTGTATCCAATACATGTTGTTATGTGAAAAATAATTAAACATGTGGTTAAATGTTACACTAGCCCCGAAACATGGGGTTTTCTGAAATTCTCATAAAAATATTATGTCATTATATTCTTAATAGTTGAATAGCTATATATAACTTAAAAACAATAAAAATATGTAAATGCAAATTGAATACTATACCTGTCGATGCGTGTGCTCGACACGCGGGGATCCAGGGGACCCTATTTTGGTTCGGCACAGGGGTGCGGAATGCCAAGGCCTGAGTTGAGGGGAAGAAGAAGGTGGACAGGAGGGAAAATCCCGCTATGCACACAAGACACAGAGATTTATACAGGTTCGGGCCACCAGAGAAGCGTAATACCCTATTCCTGTTTTTGCATTATGTGGTGAAGGATGAATTACAAGGAGGAGTTCTCTCCCGGGTGGTGCTAGAGCTGGTGATTGAGGTGATGTATCTATTTCTATGGTCCAAACGCCTCTAGAATGGAGTTCTTCCCTAGGGGTTGGAGTGGATGACCCCCCTGAGCAATAGCCAACCGGCCTCCTTTTCTACGAAGGACCAGGGCCTCCTTTTATAGTGCAAGGGGACACCACAGTGGTCTTATATTTTCAACTCTACTGCTAATATTGTGGGAGCAGCTAATGCTTTGTCTTGTCAAGGGCCATGTCTTGCTCCTGTTGCGGGAGTTGGTGAAGTAGCAGGCGGCGTGGTCATCATGCTGCTGATGAGGTGTGTGATGCCTCTCTCCCACGCAGCCGTCCAACGCATCAAATGCGATGGTGACCGGGCATGGCGCGGGGCAGGCGCATGTGATTGCTGTTGACTCGTGGTCACATACCGAAGATTTTCTCCCATTCTCTTCCCCTCGGAACGGGCAAAAGGTGGGTGATGATGAGGGGCTGATAGCCGTGCTTCACGTCGCAATAAATGCGATGGGGGCAGGTGTCAGACCTTCCTCTCTATCCATGGGCATTGAATGCGGTGGTTGGTAGTTCGCTTTGCTCCCCGCACCTCTAACAGGGGGAACTGTGGGTGAGTGACGTCGGGGGTCTGGGCGTGCCCGGACCCTAGCTCTAATAGGAGTCGAGCCCCCGAGTAACGCCCTGGGCCATACCCCTCGGGGTGGCCACGTGGTCGCTCTCGGTGCCCGAACCCCCTTATGCGAGGCGTGGCCTCCCCGCAAGTCCTCGGGCGCGCCCTCTCCAGTGGCGTGCCACGTGGCCTCGGGTGGCCCAAACCTGGTATTGAAGGAAGCCCATGTCCAAAACCCAGGTGCAACCCCCTTTAGGGCGTGTCACGCTGGTTCGGGGTGACTTTCTCCAATCATATGGGATACCCCCGTATCCATATCACCGACAGTAGCCCCCGGCCTTCGTGTCGGACTGTAGGAACAAGTCAGAGGCCTATACATCGGTTTGTTTGACCTTCCTGCACACATGCTAACAAAACCAAATCCTGTCAGAATCATAGGGGAGGCTGGCTCAACCCTCCTTCTCGACTTGGTGTTAATTGGTGAGCATTTCTGTCATAACTTTTAAAGTGATTTCGAGCAAAGCGCGAGCACAGAGACCTCAGGAGTATGTATTCGTCGAGACTGACCAGACCGAACACCACAAACCCATCGTTGAGTGTCTAAGCTGCCCCGACCCGGATGGGGTTTCCTCGAGACCTCGGGAATCCGGTGGTATCCGGGGCACGGCTCGCGGCCCAACAAGTCCCTTCGGCACAAAGGCATCGCCGTTCCCGGATATTTATTATTTATTTGGATGATTGGCTCAACCGTTCACACATCAAGGATAAAGAGAGGAGCCGACACGCAATACATATAAGGGTTGAAAGTAAATTTGTATTTGATAGAATTAAACCAAAACAGAAAAACCTTGGTAGCAACACTATGAATCAAGGGGTCTAAACTGCCCCGATCCAGAGGGGTCAGGCTCAGGTGGTTTGGGGCCATTGCTGGCTCCACCATCCTTCGGGCTGTTCGCCATGGGGTCCGGGCGCAACCCCCTTTAGGGCGTGCCATGCTGGTTCGGGGCGACTTTCTCCAACCATATGGGATACTCCCGTATCCATATCACCGACAATACCAATGTCCGAAATATTAAGGAAAAGAATGAATGCAGTAATAGGTAAAGGGATGGTTTACATGTAGATTTGACTAGTCTACTTGTGATATGGTTTTTACTCTATAACGATGCCATGTCATTAGTTTGGGTCGTAAGAATCTTGGAGCGGCACCAACTGGATTAGGAACGCGAGAGGTTGCGGCAAGACCGTGATTGCTATCTTCGTCAACCCCACTCTAACGCCCGTAATCTCATTCATCACGACCCCCGCAATGTCATCAACAACAAGAGACGCGAGCGACAGGAGTCAGATCGGCGGTGGGATGAACACCATCACCGACAACTCGGCATCTCGCCTCCTAGGCGTGATAAACTTCGATGAAGGAGTCCTCGCCTTCACTTCTGATCTTCGACAAGTCACCTGGCCTGCGGGATTCAAGTCCACAGGAATTGAGAAGTATGATGGCAAAACTGACCCCAGCACTTGGTTAAACGTGTATAGTTTGGCGATACGAGCTGCGGGAGGAGACAGCAGAGTGATGGCAAATTATCTCCCAGTAGCACTGTCTGACTTGGCTCGTAACTGGCTTACTGGTTTACCCCGTAGATCAATCAGATCTTGGACCGAGTTACGAGAGCTCTTCATCGCCAACTTCTAGGGTACCTATGAACGCCTAGGAGATCAATACGATCTCTTGCAACTCCAACAGGGGCCCACCGAGTCCCTTAGAAACTACGTCAAAAGGTTCTCGGAGGCCCGAAACAGGATCCCAGACGTCAAGGACGAGATCATCATTGCATCTTTCAGAAAAGGGGTCAGAGATCTGGAATTTATCAGCAAATTCACTTGCAAGCCACCCCATACTGTTAGCCAATTGTTTGAGATGGCTAACAAATACGCGGCGTCAGCCGAAGCCATCCAAGCAGTATGCAGAGACAAGCAGTCAGCATTTGTGCCAAGAGAGAAGAAGAAGGAGGACAAATCCTCTAAAGACCACAAGGATGCTAATCGTTCGTCACAACGAAAGCGCCGCCTCAAAGAACTTGTTGTCGCGGCTGATCGTTTCAGTCATCAGCGCCGTTTCAAGATCTATGACTACGAGCAAGTGCTGGCCGAGAAGTGTCCTTACCATCCAAATGGTAACCACCCGACAAAAGACTGCTATATGCTCAAGAAGTACATCGAACAGCAAGTCAAGGGGCTGAAGCCGATGGGTGCACCAGAAGGTTCTGGAAAATACAAGGGCAAGAAGAAGGATGACGATGACACGCCACCTGGTTTCCAACGCTCGATCCAGCAACTCAACCACATCTTCGGTGCCCCTCATGGCTATGAGCCAAAACGCAAGCAGAAGCTTACAGATCGAGAAATCAACATGGTAGCCCCGAGTGTGCCCAACTACCTTTGTTGGTCAGAAGTTTCGATCACCTTTGATCGCACTGATCACCTAGACCGAGTAGTGCACCCCGGTCGATACCCCCTGGTTCTTGATCCAGTGGTACTCGGGACTCGCCTCAAGCGTGTTCTCATTGATGGAGGCAGCGCGCTCAACATCATCTTCGCCAAAACTTTTGACGCCATGAAGATCCCAAGATCTGAGCTCAATCCGAGTTATGCCCCTTTCCATGGAGTCATGCCCGGGCTGTCAATAACTCCACTCGGCCAGATCTCGTTACCCGTCACGTTCGACAGAGAGGACAACTTCAGGACGGAAAACATCAGCTTTGAGGTAGCGGACCTCGACACGGCCTATCACGCTATACTTGGCTGCCCTGCATTGTCCATGTTCATGGCGATCCCGCACTACACATAAATGATGATGAAGATGCCGGGGCCACATGGAGTCATCTCGCTGTACAACGATGTGCGCCAAGCGTTCAACTGCGATAGAGAGAGCTGCGACATCGCCCAAGCGCATGACACCGTCAAGGAACATGACGAGATCAGACAGCAGGCGTCCAAAGCAGAAGACGGAGAAATAACGATTCCTAAGACATCGAAGATCGAAATCAGCGAAGTTAGGACTAAGAAAATTGTTCTCACCCCTGATGACCCGACTAAAACGGCAGTCATCGGGGCTGACTTAGATTGTAAATAGGAAAGTGAGCTCGTCATCTTCCTTAGAATAAATAAAGATATTTTTGCGTGGAAACCATCTGATATGCCTGGAATCACGCGGGAGGTGATCTAGCACACTTTGCAAGTGAAAGCCGACGCTAAGCCAATCAAGCAGCGCTTACGCCTGTTCGCTGCCGACAGGCGAGAAGCCATCAAAGATGAGATCAAGAAGCTATTGGCTGCTGGTTTCATCAAAGAGGTGCTTCACCCTAAGTGGCTGGCCAATCCAGTACTCATACTAAAGAAGACAGGACAGTGGAGAATGTGCGTCGATTACACGGACCTCAACAAGGCTTGCCTGAAAGATCCTTTCGGACTGCCGCGAATTGATCAAGTGGTGGACTCGACTGCGGGGTGCGACCTATTACATTTTCTCGACTGTTACTCAGTATACCATCAAATCAGCTTGAAGGAGGAAGACTGCTTGAAGACTTCTTTCATAACTCCGTTTGGAGCTTATTGCTACATCACAATGCCTTTTGGGTTAAAGAACGCTGGAGCTACATACCAACGTATGATCCAGAAGTGTCTAAAAACTCAGATTGGGGGTAATGTGGAAGCTTATGTTGACGGCGTGGTCATCAAGACTCAGCAGAGAGATGACCTGATTGCCGACTTAGAAGAAACGTTCAGCAATATTCGAGCTTACGGGATGAAATTAAATCCCGAGAAGTGCGTCTTTGGGGTACCATCAGGAAAACTACTTGGATTTATGGTTTCACACAGAGGAATTGATGCCAATCCTGATAAGATCAAGGCTATCCTTGACATGGAACCTCCGAGTGATCTGACCAAGGTACATAAGCTGACAGGATGCATGGCAGCACTCAGCCGTTTTATCTCTTGGCTGGGAGAACGTGGCATGCCCTTCTTCAAATTGCTGAAGAAAACCGACAAGTTTGAGTGGACGCCTGAAGCTCAGAAGGCGTTCGACGACTTCAAACGATTTCTGACGACTGCTCCAACGCTTGCCTCCCAAATGCCGCAAGAACCCCTGCTACTGTACTTCTCTGTGACTCCTCAAGTTGTCAGCTCAGTACTGGTGGTCGAAAGGAATGAAGAAGGAAAGGCACACAAAGTGCAAAGACCAATTTATTTCGTCAGCGAGGTATTGGCGGACTCGAAGACTCGTTATCCTCAAATCTAGAAGTTACTATATGGCGTGCTCATCACGGTGCGCAAATTGGTACATTATTTCCAGTCACCTCCAGTTTCAGTCATCACGTCTTTCCCCTTGGGAGATGTGTTGCACAACCGCGAGTCAACTGGTCGCATTGCTAAATGAGCCATGGAATTAGGCCTAGAATCTCGATCAAGTCACAAGCGTTAGTCGACTTCGTCACCGAGTGGACTGAAGCCCAAATAATGACTTCACCCAAGGATATTGAGTACTGGACAATGTATTTCGATGGATCTCTACGCGTCTCTGGAGCTGGAGCTGGGGTAGTCCTCGTGTCCCCTAAGAAAGAGAGGTTCAGATACGTGTTGCAAATACTTTTCAAAGCATCACATAATGCTGCCGAGTACGAAGCCTTGATCCATGGACTACGATTAGCAGTATCTTTAAACATCAAGCGCCTTTTTATATACGGCGATTCATTGCTGGTGATTAATCAAGTCATGAAGGAATGGAACTGTCAGGACGAAAACATGATGGCCTATTGTCAAGAAGTGCACCGATTGGAAGGGAAGTTCGAAGGACTCAAGCTGAGTCATATTCTTCGCGACTATAATGAGGCAGCTGACTACTTAGCTAATCTAGGCTCTCCTCGACAAATAGTTCCTGATGACATATTCATTGAATATCTCCATGAGCCAACTGTTAAGAAGAAGGAGCAGGTCGCCGAGTCTTCGAAGTAGCCGGCTACCGAGTCCTCTAAAAATCCGACTACTGATCAGCCGGACTAGTCAGTCATAGCTTATCTGCAGGATGACTGGAGGAACCCAATTTTAAATTTCCTATCAGAATATGAGTTGCCAGATGACAAGGCCGAAGCTGAAAAAATTGAACGAAAAATTAGGGCTTATACAATTCATGAGGGCGAACTAATGAAGAAGGCGGCTAATGGAGTGCTGATGAGGTGCATCAGTATGGACGAAGGACACCAGATTTTACATCAAATTCACTCAGGTATATGTGGCAACCATGCTGGTTCAAAAACCATAGTGGGCAAAGCTTTTCGTCAAGGATTTTATTGGCCAACTGTTGTTAATGATGCAGAGAGGGTTGTCAGAACCTGCGAAGGCTGTCAGTTCTTTGGCTGACAAATTCACATTCCAGCTCAAGAACTGCAAACAATCCCATTATCTTGGCCTTTTGCAGTTTGGGGGCTAGATTTAGTTGGCCCTTTTAGAAAAGCCCCGGGTGGATTCACTCATCTCTTTGTGGCAGTCGACAGGTTTACAAAGTGGATTGAACCAAAACCAGTGCCCAAAATTACAGCCCAACAAGCTAAGGACTTCATCCTCAGTATTATCTACCGTTTTGGTATACCCAACAGGATAATAACTGACAATGGCGCTCAATTTACAAGTGATCTCTTCAAGGACTTCTGTGAAGAGTTTGGGATCAAGATTTGTTTTGCTTCTGTTGCACATCCGCGTAGCAATGGGCAAGTTGAGCGAGCTAATGGCATGGTTCTCCAGGGTATTAAGCCTAGGATTTTTAATCGACTGGAACCTTACGCGGGCAAGTGGGTGCAGGAGTTGCCGTCTGTTTTGTGGTCCTTGCGAACCACATCGAGTCGAGCGACAGGATGCACACTGTTTTTTCTCATCTATGGCTCGGAAGCTGTGTTGCCGACTGAAGTCACTCACAAGTCTCTATGAGTTCAAGCATATGACGAATCCAGCTCCGAAGAAGGCAGACTAAATGATATTAACCGACAGGAAGAAGCACGCGATATCGCAGTACTTTAGTCGGCTATGTACCAATAAGGCCTACGTCGGTACCACAATCACAATGTACGTGGTCGAGCTTTTCTGATGGGTGATCTAGTCTTGAGAAAAATTCAAACTACCCAGAACAGACATAAGCTTTCTCCAATATGGGAGGGCCCGTTCATCATTGCTAAAGTAACAAGGCCGGGTGCTTATCGCCTCAAGCGCGAAGATGGATCTTTGGTGGACAACTCTTGAAATATAGAACAGCTATGTCGCTTCTATACTTAGCCCTTTTTAATTCTTTTCTTGAATGACTGCCTGCATCGAGTGCCTTTGTTACTCGAGTAGTCAGTCGGGGGCTATATGTATCTTATATACTCTGTCTTTAATAAAGTCAGAATTTTTCATGCCTAATTATGAAGCTCTATTTACTGATGTTCTTGTTTGGTACGCAAAGGGGCTTTGATTGCTTTAGCCGGGTTCCTGTACTAAAGATCTAGTCATGATGAGTGTTTAAATATAAGGCACAACAAAAATTTCTTTGCCGACTCATGTTATTTAAAATCACTCTCCAGATCGTGAAGCTCATTTGATTATCTGTGAGTGTTTAAACGTATGGATTTAGTGTGAGTTAAATAACGTGCGACTTGGTAAAGTAAAAAAAAGGGATTTCATAAACAGAAAAAGCATTCAAGTATTACATACATGTGACTGTTTCTGAATAGATCCTACTAAATTCTACTCATCATCGTTTTCCTCTTCAGGATACAAGGCATCTTTGGCCATAATTTGCGCCATGCCATCTACTTCGTCGAGGAGCTCCAAAGCCTTCTCGATAGTCGTCCCATCTGCGTACCCTGAAGTGATTGGCGTGAGATCAAGCTTGGGATATAGTGATCTGTTCACTGCCAAAGTTTAACCACACGCAACATTGGCACTCTCAAGGATGATCTTCTTGAGTCTGGATGGGGCAGACTGGAGCAGATCGATTACCGTTGAAGTATTTGTTCTGGAAGTGGCCGCATGCAGATTATCAAGGATAGGTTCTGCGGGTTGACAGAACTCGGCGTTTACTTTCCTAGCTTCATCCAACTCAGTCTTCATCTTCAAGAACTCTTCATTGTGTTTGGTCTTCATGGCGCTGAGTTCCTTGGCAGATTTTCTCTTCAGCTCTACACAACGAATTGCAGGAGAGATTAGTCTGGTGACCAAGAATTGATCCGAGTTATCAAGATAAAAGGACTTACCCTCATGCTTTTTCAAGAGGGTCTCCAGCTTGTCCTTGTAGTAATTTGCCTCTCATGGGACTTGACATTCAGCACGACCGCATGGGCTAACTTCTCCTCGGCTGACTTCTTTTCCTTGATGAGTTCTGATGGGAATAGAGATGTTCACAAGATTTGAAGATTAATAAACTATTCTACACGAAGGAATAACAATTACCTTCATTTTTGCCCTGGAGCAGAGTCAACTCGGCCTGGAGTTTCAGCACCTGCTCCTCATCTTGTTTCTTAGCTTCAAACACAATAGGATCATAGCCGAGGAAATCTTGGTACAAAACAGTCAGAATAAAGGGAAGACTGAAGATAGTGAAATTATTCTGTGAAGAGAGATTACCTCTGAGTTTTTCCTTGAAATCATTGCGGATATTCTTATAGCCAGCAACTTCATTCCTCAGGGTGGCCAATTCCCCCTGAGCTTGCTCAGTCTTTTCAGCTAATGGAGCAATACTCTCCAAAAGCATGTCTTTGGCGCTGGAGTTCTTGATTACTTGCTGGGAAGACAAAGATTGTGAATACAGAAAAAATCCGAGAAAGGATGACTGTTATTAAATGGCAACTTACCAGGACTAAGTTGGAGGACTCGGCCATCAGCTAGATTAGTCTTGTTATGTTTTTTTGGTCTTCAATTCAATCCAAGACTGAGACATGGTCAAGATTGGGGCCATGTCGCCACCCGATGATCTAAAAGATTAAGCTTGAGAAGAAAGAATAGAAACCATCTATGAGGAGGTTAGAGACTAAAGAAAAAGAGAATGAGACTACCTCATCACTAATGGTTTTCTCGCTGTCAGAGCCGGCACTCGGCTTGGCAGCTGTAGGAGAGCCTTGAGCTTGCTTCCCCTTATCAGCACTCGGCACATCGACAGTAGTCGTGAGCGCCAAGGCTGGGGAAGGAATGGCTTGGGCGGCAGCAGCTGGGGCAGTGGTATCAGTGGTGGATGGAGCAATCTCAACTGAAGACAAGAATTTTGAAATAAATCGAGAATCAAGAAAGAGAATTACTCGGCTGAAATTGGATAAATTATAGAGAACATACCAGTTGGAGCAATGTCAGAAGATGTCGAGGTTTGGGCCGTGACAGGACAAATGTCCGTGGCAGTGGCTTGAGTCGGTGGAGGTAGAGTGGTCGATGGTGTTTCTTCCTCCACCAGCTCTGATTGAGAACCAGTCGGTACAACCACAGGCTTCTCGACTACTGAAGTAGTCGGGGGTTGTGGTGGATTGTCATCATCTTTACCAGTAAAATTGGCATTGGGCTTGCTGCACCGAGTAATCAAAGTCAGAGAAGATCTAAGGACTTGAACGCAGAAACTGAAGACATGATGAAGAAAAGAGGACTTACACTGTGGATACCTTCAAGCGCCCACGCTTAATTGGGCGAGGTGAAAAGGGCCTCGCCTTGGTTGCTGGGGGTGGTGGAGGAGAAGATAGGCGAGGGGCTGGAGCTGACTGGTTGATAGCCTTGTCGTCAGAGTCGCTGGCCACGTTCAACTTACGCTTTCTCCCTTGAAGGGAGTCGGCGTGAACCGAAGTAGCAGCGGCAGCAGTCTCGGTTGCCACCTTTTTGTCATCTCCGAGCTCGTTGAAGAAATCAATGGCTGGGCCATCAGGCATTGGGGCCTGTTCAGGCCTGGCGATGTTGGCTATGCTTAGCGGCCTGGAGTCAAGCTGATAATATTCCTGAAGATCAGTACAACAATTAATTTTCTACAGGTGGAGAAGTCATATGCAATGTTGATAAAGATACATACCCGTGGGGGTGGCCTGTAGATATGGAAAGACCTGCACCGAGGTTTATTCTTCTCTGTGGGGATGTCGACGCCGTCAGCAAAGAATGCCCTAAGCTTGGCGCTAACTTCTTCTTTTATCAGGTCAACCTCCGATTCCTTGGTAGGATCGTGGTGACCTGTATACTTGAAAGCTAGGTGAACCCGTTCCTTGAGGGGATTCAGTCGGTACTTCAAAAAGTGTCGAGCCACCCAGATTCCAGTCAGCCCGTCCTGCTTCAACTCAGCGATCCTCTTCATCAGAGCGACTTCTTCCAGCTCCTCCTTAGTGAGATTGGCGTTCCAGGAGTCGTAGGGGACGGGGTACTCGGAAGAGTATTCGCCGAGTGATTTCTCGGAGTCAGGATAATAGAACCACTAGTTATGCCATCCCTTGTTGGAAGTGTCGAAGGACATATTGAAATATCTGTTGGTGGAACAGCATTGGAATCCAGTTCCACCAACATTCAAGATGTTGGCATGGCTAGGGTGGGGTTTCAGAAAGAACAGGGCGCAGAATAGGTTGAAGTGGGGGAAGATGCCCATGAAGGTTTCACACAGATGAATGAAGATAGAAATGTGGAGAATGGAGTTAGGATTAAGATGATGAATCTTAATCCCGTAGAATTCAAGCAGCCCCCTAAGGAAGGGGTGAGCTGGGGTAGAGAAACCCTGGAATAAAAAAGGAGTAAAAACAACAGCCTCACCGGTGTTGGGCGAGGGCAAAACATCAAATTGAGCAGGGCGCCAAGAAGCTACATCTTGACGGAGAAGAACGCCCTCCTTCACCTTCTGGTTCAGCTTCCCCTCATCGATCGAGCTTGGAGGCCACCCGGATTCCTCATTGACGGGTGCGTCGGCGGCGGCCTTAGAGCTACCGGTGCTGGCCATGATGGAGATCGAAGCTAGGTGACTGAGGGTTTGTGGTGGCGTGAGGAGGAGCTAGGAGGCGCAATGCGAATCGCAGGAGTGAAAATGGATCGGGAGCTTGAAGGCAATGGCACAATAGTGTTGAATCTCGACGAAGAAGGCGAAGTGATAAAGGGGAAAACTGATGCCGTTGGACACGCGTCAGATCCATAATTTTCATAATTTGACTAAACAGGCCCCGGGTTTAACGGCGTCAGTTTAGAACCGTTAAAAGGAAACTCTAGGGTTTATAACTAGTCGGCAGCAAAGGTTTTTGGATGATTACTCAAATTATCACTGGAGACCTAGCCCAGTGATTGGAATCATGAATTAAACGCTGTGTTCAGAAGATTTGAAGATTTATTCAATAAGAGAGCAGCCGACTGCTATAAAAACTAGATAATTGGACTATTTTGGATCGATGAGCCTCTGGCCTACCACTCTGGAATACTAATTCTTATGATTGATGCTAAGCTGAATTTTGATATAACCTAGTAAATTTTAAAGCATTCCCTTTGTGCCGCTAGATGATGGAAAATCACATGCAATTTACTCGGAGTTGCTCACAAAGTGAGATTGGAGAGAGTAATGACCTAATTTTGGGTTTGCTAATCCTTATTCAAATTAAGGTGCAAATTATTACTGCTCTAATTATTGGGCTAAACTGGCCTATCATTCAGAGTTAATTAGATGATTGATGCTAAGCAATTTGCCTTAAGTTTATCAAGATGAGAATACATGTATATCCGACTGAAAAATTGCATTTGGCAACAGCTATGCGTATCATATTACAGCCTCTGGCCTATCATTTAAAATGATCGATGCTAAGCTCCAAGGGTTCTGATTGCCTCAAATAGACTCTAGTTTAGTTGTTTTCCCAACTAATTCTAGAGTCGGGGGCTACACCTATTAGGTGTGCCACTCGGCACACCATTCAATTCCTTTATAAGGGTGTTTTTTTAAAAGTCTCCTATAGACTCTAAATTTAGTTGTTTTCCTAACTAATCATAGAGTCGGGGGCTACACCTAATAGGTGCGCCACTTGGCGCCCCAATTTTTTGTCTGGATTTTATGGTGGAGCCCTTCATAGCCTCTTTGTGAGGTGATTGGGAAGAATGATGGAAGATTGAAGATTTGAATATTATTAAAGAATAAGAAGCAACTCGACTGTGAATGACTCGGGAGCTACTGTGAGATTATGGGTACCGGGTATCCGCTCAGTACACCGTTAGCCCATGAAGAAGGGGTGTTCTAGAAGATTGATAAAAGGAATGCAGAGAGGCCCGGCCCATCAATGCCTTGATTCCCATGGCGCAATCCAAGAGATGAGGCATATCCCACGTCGTATGTGACTCGGAGTTCATATATGTAAAGAGATAAATCACCCGGTTGGGCCTTGCCATGTATTACACGGCAGTCGGCCGGGTAGATATTGTAACAGATAGGGAAACCCTAAGCCGTTTAGGGTTAGGATTCCTAGATAACTCGGCCTCCACCCCCTATATATGGAGGGGTCGAGGGAGCCCCTAGGGACATCGAAAATCACCAAGATCACCAGATCACACATCACCTCATACATCATATTCAATCATACAACTCGACGGAATACTTCCTCCGGACTGGATTACGGTTATTACTCCATTGGAGGGCCTGAACCAGTATAAATCCTCGTGTTCCGTCACCATCTAGCTTTCGAGTTCGTGCGTAGCCCCATATAGTTTATTGCCGGTCCAAAACACCGCCAGTCATTGAAGGCATATGAGGAGAATACAACAATATTTTCCATTCGAATTGAATGAATTTGGTGTTCAGGGTGATATGCTAATATTTGAATAATCAACTTAGTAAATTCATAGTTTTGTGTGTATATAAGGCACACAGTTGACCATCATGTAGATGCGTCGATTATAACCGTGAAATACCTGAACAAGTCCATAAAATGGTTGTATGTGTCACTTATATCGACTTGAATGAATTCAAGGAATTTAAGTAATTCAAGCTCCAATTTTCAGGCAAAAGGGTCTGAAAATCGAATTCACAAAGGCACAAGTAGTGCCCATTTCCGGGAATAAAAGCATAACCAACAAATTTGCCGATAATTTTCCATATCATCCCTATGTCGTGATGACCAAGGCTATGATGCCAAGTATGGAGAAATTCTATATATAGATTGAAGAATTTTGATATGAAATTCTTTTCAGATATATAGAGTTCATGCAAATTGTATGATCTATCGAATGTGCTCGATATTATCATTTGACGACAACCATTAATATTGAAATCCCATAGTAGGACATGGCCAACAAGTGTATGTATTTTGAAAAACTAATGGTTCTGCAAATATATTATGAAGAAAATTTCACAATTATATCGTTAAAGCTCATGAGTTTATCCTTCGGAGGAAGGGATGTGTTGCTGTTGTTTGCTTCCGTCTAAACAACTAGGTATCCCGATATTACGGGAAGTGGACTGGAATGTGGTTCCAATCACTTCTCTTGAGCAGATTTATCCTTGTCCACGGATGTAAGGTATAGATTAATGAGATGATGTGAAGTACGGCATTTCCTAGTGATGTGATTTTATGAATCACGTTTTTGACAACTTTTAAATTTGTCCTAAAGAAAGCCTCTTCCCATTTGAGATCCTATTAGCAGAAAATGTCATCATTTCCACCTTGATAGGTTCATGTCTTGCTTTGAGCAAGACACGTTTCTCTTGATCTAATAGCGGTAGAATTTCCTCTTGAGGAGGTTGAAATGCCGCATGTAATCCATGAAACGAATGGTTGGCCTTAAGTCCTTTACCATGCTGGATAGTCGTGTGACCATCTGGTGCAAGAATTGTGAATTCTTTGCCCAGTGTACAACATGTGATTACCATAAATTAGATTAATTTACATGTGGTAAATTAATATTGTATAATAATTTTTGCAATATTATGCAAAATATTTTTAAACAAGATGAGTCTTATTACATATGATAGTGTTCACCTCAATTTTGAATATAATTATATGGACGAGTGTGCTCGTTGCTAAAGATGTAATCTACAAAATGTTGTAGATGCCTTAGTCTCCATAATTTGATTTATATTCTTAAATATTGAATAATCACTTTGTGGTGGTGAACACCAGATTGGTAGATGAGAGCATCATTGCTAAGGTCATAATCTACACATTTAGTGTAGTAGATGCCTTAGACTACACCCGTGATATAAAATTCAATATAATATAGAGGTAATCAGTATCAAGTTTTTAAATATAAATTCCAACGGAATTAAGCACATAGGGCTTAATCAATCAAAATTTATATAATTGAATTTCAAGAATTCAATATGGTTGAATGCAAATGATGCATAATAATATGACCACATATAGGAGTATAACAATGTGCATAAACACCAATTATGGTATAAATACATGATGTGGACGAGTAAGAAAAACTCGATGCTAATATGTGTCTTAGTCTCCACATTATTGTGTTTTATACTCATACAATGATTTCAATATGACTATAAAGATGGATAATATTAAATTACAAGAAAATTAACTGCAAGAAAATTGAATTGCAAGAAATTAAAGTGCAAGAAATTAATTTGTTGCAATAACGGCAATAAAATCCAAAATATGTATATGTTATTGGGAAAGCCGATGGACATCCCCTTGAATATTTACATAATTTCCAATACACTGGTGGTCTGAAATACACTGTTGCCTCGAACTTGAGGGTACAAAGCAAAATTATGACCAATGGGTCAAAATTGTTTATTTGCATCAGACAAATAAATCCCAGTGTAAATTATATAGCCTGAGGACTACATTGTACTTGACAGAAAATCTGTCATTTATTTAGCCATGGAATTATACGAAATTCAGGGGCTAAATTGAATTGTATTGTATGAGTACAATTTTTATGGACTATTTTGCAATTTGCATCCAACTTAGGGCCTTTTTCGCAAAATTTTCCAAACCTGGGCTGAAGCCCATTGGCCTTTCGGCCTGTCAATATGTGCGCGTGGGTGTTACGGCCAAATGGGCTGGCCCATTTGGCTGCGGGCGCTAGCAGGCCGGCACGGCCCATCGGGCGGATGAGCAGGGGGCGGCCTGTGGGCCGGTTCGGCACAGTAGCCTGCTCGGCAGGTGGCGCGGCCTGTTGTAAGTTCAAGTGTTATTAACTTGATTTTGGTGATTAACGGTAAACCTAATTATGTGATACTAATATTTTATTGAGTATACTTTTGTCTAGTCTTATTTGGATATGAAGGTGAAAATGTCGAGAGTATCATCTAGATGGCTATGAGCATATTTTAATGAATTGCATATATTATTTCTATGTTATTGGTATAAATGTGATACTAATGTTTATTTGAGCCTTTTCTTATTTAGTCCCGTTCACTTTAAGATCATGGAGATCACAAAGGTATGCGTTATGTTTATATACATCATTGCCACATGCCTTCCACATATGTATAGGATAAATCCCCATTGGTTTATCTTTAAATATGCATACACTTTCTCGCACGCAAGAATTTTCTATGCATATATTTAGGGGGAGCAAATCCTATATATTTTGTATGCATACACTTGCCTCTATATATATATATATATATTATGCATGGATATGTTTAGGGGGAGAATATTCTATATTCATTTGTTATGCATGTTCTTGATCCATGTTGTCCATCTACATTTATTTTGGATCATTGCACTTAAGCACACATGCGAGTATATATACTTGTGGTGTTGATAAGTACTCAACAATTCATCCATATCTTTCATATGCAACTGGTTGGTCATCAAGTGATTGATGACAACTAATTTATTAGGACTAATGAATTTTCTTTGAGTGTTGCAAAGGAAGAGGTCCTACCATGATGAATTTGATGGAGAAAACTATGGGTTCATGGTCATCACGCCAAAGACATCAACGTGTTGACAAAGATAAAATCAAGCCCATGATATGAATGAAGTCTTGATATAGGTTGATCAAGACCATGGCACAAATATAGTTCAATCGGATGATAACGACTGTTCATCTTCATTAATCGATCAAGAATTGACCTCAAGATGGATAAGCGCAAGGCAAATGTATAATGAAGCTAAGAATGCTTTTCTTAGTCTTTTTCCGGTCTTGGTGTTTGGAGTAAAGACCGGGTTGCTAGATAGGCGCCGTACTATTAAGAGGGGTCAATGACTTGTCACTTGACTTGAACCATGTGCAAATCGTTTAATCTCAAATGCATGATCATTTTTCCTAGGCATGCAATTAAAGTTGTGTGTAGTTTGAATGAGGAATCCGGGTTGGATCTTGATCCTAGACTAGAACCTTTGGCATGCATGTGGTGAGACTTGTTTAGGTGTGTTTCATGCATTGCTTATATGTTGTATCCACCCGTGATTCTCGTTGGAGTTGGTTGTGGACAAAGAGAGAGATGCGGGCATGTGTAAGGGGTGTCTAGCCATGTTTGGTGTGTTTTCTCAAGGTCTGGATAAAGAGAGAAGTGGGCAAGCCAAATAGAAAAGAGTGGTCTCTTGCGAGCATGTCTGGTGGAGTGTCCTCTTGAGTTTGAGCCTTTTATACTTGAGAAAAGTTGTGATTCTTAGGTTGATTATTCATGGTTTGGATAGCCCATTGAATAAGCTTTCCATAGAGTCCAAGAACACCTAATTCCGACACCTGGGTAATGAAATATCGTCGTTTTACTAATCATCGGTCGTGCTGAAAAATGACCTGTCCGGGCGGTCTGACCGGCCTAACGGCTAGTTTTTTGACCGTTAGGCTGAGGGGGCGGTCTGACCTTCCCACACATGCCAGTCTGACCGGCAAGCACCAGAGAAGGTGTATTTCGCCCTCAGTGCCTAGTTCTTTGGCGAGGGCTATATAAGACCAAGAGTTTGAGTGATTTAGGTGTTGCTCCTGGTCCTATTAGAGTCATATGCATGAGAGCCAACCCTTGTGAGCTAATTTGTGCATGATTTAGCTTGAGAGAGCCATCTCCTCTCCTCTAGTACATGAGTTGCAACTAGAGTGCATTAAAAGCAAATAGAGAGTTGTAGAGGCAAGATTTGCTAAGTGTTTGTGCATGGGATTGAGCATTGGTACTTGGTGAGAGTCAAGAGAGTCTTGACTTATTACTCTTGGAGGTTGCCGCCCACTAGACTGCTTGGAGAAGAACCGGTGACCTCTCTAAAGGAGTTTGTGGAGGAGGCCCGGTGTTGATTGTGAGTGGTTTGGAGTTCACCATCTCCGGAGTAGAGGAAGAGCTACCACTAGTGATTGAGGCTTGTGTAGACCAGTTAGAGGCCGGTTCCTACCTTGCCCATCCCTTAGCAAAGGGGTTCGGAGGCTTGGTGGTTTGAGCGGTGAAGTCGGGGCTCGTTTCAACGGTGATTAAAAAGCCGGCAATCTTCCCAACATCGGTTAAACAAAAATTCAGTTGTCTCTTGCTCACTTTACTTATTGTATTTACTTTGAGCAATTTATATACTAGAGATTATTTGTGACATCTTTATCATCCTAGGCTTGCAAGACTTAATTTAGTTTGTATTTTTGTGAGCTTGTCAACCTAGGGATGCAAACCTCAACATAGGCATAGTCTCTTTGTACACGTAGTTGAAACTAGTTGATTTTGGCTTGAATTGTGCAAAACCGTTTTGATTTATGTTTCCGCATATAAAACACGATTTTGGCCAAATAATTTTAAAACTGCCTATTCACCCCCCTCTAGTCGGCCTCCTTGATCCTACACCTGTGGGCCAGCTCGGCTCACAGCCTACTCGGTAGGGGGTGGCAGCCCAAAAACGGCCGGTTAAGGGGGGAAGGGAGGGTGTGGCTAGGGTAAAACCCTAACCATTCCTCCCCCTCATCCCGCCGCCGCTTGGAGGCTGGGGCGCGCCGTCCCGACGATGTTGCCGCCGGGAAACCACTGTCGCCGAAGGCCAGCCGCTGCCGCCTCGTGCCATTGCGGTGCCGTCGTCGCCAGGTCATCGCTGTTGCTGATTTGCTGCCGGCGTCACCGATTCGCCGCCGTCACCACCGGTTTGCCGTCTGGCGTCGTTGTTGCCGGCATGCAGGCACCATTGTCCGTAGTCGCCGCCTCTGCCTGCGGTGGAAGAGGGCGACACACGGCCAACAGGCGCACGCGCGGCCACTGTCGCCGTCAGTCCGCCGTCGTTGGGCATTGTCGCCACGGGTGCGAGACCAACACCACCACCAGGACAGGCACCATCACCAGGCCGCTGCTGCCAGGTCGTCGCCAACGCCATGGGTACGGGCGCGCCGCCGCCGCCGACACACAGCCGTCACCGTCGTTCACCGTAAGGACAAGATCGGCAAGTGAAGGGCAAAGCCGTGGAGTTAATCGGCCGGCGTGCGTCGCAGATGGATCGCACCAATGAGCGTATGAGTCCACGACGAGTATTCGCCGATTGCAGTGAGGTGGCTAAGGCTGGGCAGTGGTTTTCGGCCACCGTATGCGGCGGTCGAGCCACGCCGTCAAGCGGTGTCGGTCTTTGCTGGTGGTTGTTCCCGTCGCTGCACTGGCATGAAACCAAGAGCAATGGTGACATGGATATGCAGCTGCGACATGGAGTGCCACGGCCTTGCAGCATTCTATGGTCTATGTCGGGTGCGTAACTTTGAGCCAGCCCATTAAAAACAAATGCCCATCCAAAAGCAAAGGTTTGCGGCCTGTGGATGGCCATGGGCTCTTTCGGGAGTATATAGTGTAAGAGCAAGTTTAATAAGAGAGCTCACTAGTTAACTATTAGCCCATATTAGAGCCAATATGTATAACATGTGGGTTATAAGATTGACTCTAATTAAAGTCAAGGCCGAATAATCCATTATCAAAAAAAAATAAGATTGACTCTAATTTTTATTTTCTATATCTCTTTCTCTCACTACTTATAAGTGTAGAGTGACCTTTTCATGGGAGCCAACTCATCTTGTTTTGTTTTGTCTCTCTTCCATGTTAGCTTATAGCTGACTTATAGATCACTTACTCTAATATGATCAGTAACACGGTGGACGGTTGAAGCCGCGTTGCCAAACGCGTCACGGGGTGGGGCGTGGCGGGGCTGGATTGGGCGGCCTGGCTGTTGAGCTGGGCCGTGCGTGCAGCTGCATTGCTCGGCTCGACTTGGGCTAGGCCCACGTCAAGTAGCTTGGTTTCCATTTTCTGTTCCACACATGTCTGCCACGATGGCAATTGGCACGACGTAGCTCCTGATCTCACGCCACGATTATCGTCATGGTCGTTCACCTTCCGAGGTAGGAGTATATGTGGCTGCATGTGTGTGTCCAAAAATTAATTCCCAAGGAACTAGGGAACGTGGAGCCTTCTCGATCTGTATCCCACGAAGGCCGCCGCCGCCGCCGCCGCCGCATCTATGACCCCATCACACGACACCATGTCCACGCACTCCACGGAGCTGGTCAGTGGCACGCATCAGTTCACCGTCGCTGGCTACAGCTTGCAGAAGAGGAAGGGCGTCGGGCACTTTATCAGATCCAACTCCTTTAAGGTCGGTGGATACAATTGGGCGATCAGATTCTACCCTGCCGGCGTAACTGGGGGCGAAGGGTATGTGGCCATGTACCTCGAGCTGATGGAAACTACTGCCGTAGCGAAAGTTACCGTGAAATCCACCTTCACCATCGGAAGCTCCCTTCCCTTCCGTGGCTGGGACGACTTCACGTCTAGTAGCAAATCATGGGGTTACAGAAAGTTCATGAAGATCGATGAGGTGGAGTCGAGGTACCTAATCAATGATTGTGTGACGTTGTACTGCCAAGTGGAAATTGTGCAGGAGAAGAAGACCGGTGCAACCGCGGGCTGCTCCATCACGGTGCCGCCGCCTGCCATCATCGGCCATCTCGAGTAGCTGCTGGAGAGTAAAGAGGGCTCGGACGTCACGTTCCAGGTCAAACAGAGCGAGTACCACGCACACAAGGTGGTGCTCGCGGCGCGGTCACCGGTGTTCCGCGCCCAATTTTTTGGGGCAATGGCAATGGCGAGCGTCGACGGCGACCGTCACGTGCGGATCCACGACATGAAACCGGCAGTGTTCGAGGCCGTGCTCCACTTCGTCTACACCGACACGTTGCCACCTGTTGGGGAAGCGGGCTTCCGGCTCAGTGGTAGAGGACACCTCGCGAAGCTCAAGGAACTAGTCGCCGGCGGCTTATCGATGAAAGACCGGAGGGTGATGGTTGGCGAATGGCTGGCGGCGGCGGACCGGTACGATCTGGAGAGGATGAGGCTATTGTGCGAGGACATGTTGTGCAAGACCATCGATGTGGCGAATGCGGCGACGACCCTGCAGCTGGCGGACCGGCACCATTGCCCACAGCTCAAGGCGTCCTGCATTAAGTATCTCATTTTTCCAGGCATGATGGCTGCCGTGGTGTCAACAGAGGGGTTTAGGGAGTTCAAGGCGGCAGCATGTTCCTCTCTTCTCGCCGAGGTCCTTGAGAAAACTGCAACCGACAAAAACAAATGGTACTACTCTATCTAATCTCTCTATTTCATTTTAGTTCCATGCTAATCATGAGTCAAGACATATGAACAATCTCCAACGTACTCTTGTCTTTATAATCCTTGACGTTTTGGACATTGCTTTTTATTAGAATATTAATGAATATCTTAAGAAATTTATACTTTTATGAAAGAACTTTTTAATGTTAATCTATGCATATAATTTTCAAGTCTTGTGCACATTACCTTCATTTTTTAATGACCTATGTCACTTAAAAATAGAGATAATAATATTTAGAAATAAATTACACACAATCCAAGGTACTGCAGTGTATAAAATCATAGGGTTTTGGTATTTGGCACATATATTTGGATATTATATAGCTCTTGTATTCACAAAACCACACAATTATTCAAAATAAAAACTCATGAAAGTTTTTAATGATAAATCTACTAATATAATACTCCCTCTGATTTTTTTTTTTTGATGTTGGCTAGCTATAAAGTAAGCTAGCCAACGTCAACTATAGAAAACCAGATATAGTAACATTTTTCACATACAAAGTCCTAACATTCTCCATAGTTATGGTTTTAAAATTTCACTTAATGATTCTAAATATAGCTATATATCTATTTGATAATAGATGAAGTAGCTCAAGGGTACAAAGCATATTGCCACCCTACCTTATTATTATCAATTTCTTCTATAACATTTTAGTTTACACCATACCTGTTCATCATAAAACTAGTTGCAATTTAGATACTAACACTACCATTTCACTGAACCAACTGATTTGCTGATGGACCTACCCTCATATATCATCAAAAGATGATAGTACACCATCTCCTTTGCATTTGTTTTCTTCAAGGTTCTTGCATCGACTTTCTTGTGCACAAACGCAGAGCGTCTGAAAGCATGAGGAAAATATTCATATGTGCTCGATGGGCTTGGATGAAAGGAGCTTATGATGATATATCTGGATTTTGCTAGGATGAGCTGCAAAGTAGACAATATCTCCATATTAATCATCAGCGTGGTAAAACTTCAGGTTTTGATTTTTGAACAATGAGATGTGAAAGGAAATTGCTGATATACAATTTTTCCTTAAGCGCTTGCAACTGGTGTTTGCATTAGTGCTCCCTTCATATGATGTTTCTGACTTTACTCTGAATGTATTACTACTAGTATCTGAGCCAATTCTTACTTGACAAATTATCTGAACTATTCGGTACCAGTGATGCTGAGAACATGTACCTAAATGTCTATCTTCTGAAGATTCTTATATAGATCTTCAAGAGCATGGATAGCAATTGCATCGATATCTACAACCTCTGCAGGTATTCATTTGGTTTTTGTCTATACAACAACTGATATTCAATCATTATGATATATACCACCAAATCATTCTACTTACATGACGTCTCTATGATCAATAAATTGATTTAGACGGTTCCTCTGATTTGGCTTTCTCTTCTTCCTCCGTTAACCACCTAAGAATTCTAAAATGGAACTCAAATCCTACATTTAGAACTAATAATGTACAACATATACCTCTCCCAGACATACTTAGAATTAGGGGTGGGCACAAAATGACCAAAACCCCGAACGAGCTGAAGTATTGCTTCGTTCGGTGATTGCTTCGGTTTTATTTTTTGTTCTGTCTCTGTTTTATTTATGTAGTTTTCTATTTAAAAAACAAATAAAGCCGAACAATTGATGTATGTACATGATCAGTTAGTCCTAAATCATTCTATGATACTTTTCCAATGTGAAAGCCTCAATGCCCATTTAATTCAGCCAGGCCAAAGCCCATTAACAAAACTTGGAGGCTGTAGGCTCCATGGAGGCCAATGAGCACTCGTGCTCGTGTCTAACATTCCGAAACCTTGATGTTTCCTTGGAACCTATGGTGGGTGAGCATGTCGGTTTTCTCGGTAAATTGCAAAACTGAACTGAAGTGGTTTGGTTCTTTCGTATGGTTTTTGTCTTTGTAACAAACACTTTGGTTGGCTCTACAAAGAAACCGAGCCAATTAACCAAAAAACACCAAACGCCCATTCCTAATTAGAGTTGGAGAAGTAGCTAGCAGGATCAACAGTTGACATGCTCTGAAGCCGAGGACCGCCACGCCCTGATCGTTGCATCCTTTGTGATCAACATGATGAGAGTATTGACCCTATCATGGTGGTCAAACCCACAGTGACTGAAACATTCTTTGTGCTTGCCCATGGTCAAAGGCTCAATCCACATCCAGCTCAGTGACAATAGGAAGAATATTATCAAGGAACATCGACGTGGTTTTGATACTATCGCTATGCTCATTTCGTGGACAATTTGGAATGGGCAGAACAAACAAGTATTCAATAACAAGCACAAACTTTGTTCTTCTTAATACAATGTTGCGCTCTTTCCGTATCTAAAAAAGAATGAAGACTCACTATTTCAACCCCAGGAACATGTCTTGTTTTCTGAATACTATTTTAGCAAATGAACTAACAATGTTGACATCACAAAAATAAGGAAAAAATTCACTTATATATGTCTCCGAAAAAGGACTAGCACAATCAGATCACTAAAAGAAACTGAAATTGCCTTGGCAGAAACCGCCAAAAGTAATATGAAAACCGCCAAAAAAATCGTTGTTGCCGGTCAACCGCCAAGTATAGAGCGCCAAGGAAATACATATTTCTTGGCGGTTAACCGTCGTAGACAATTATCTTGGCAGTTCGTTTGTCCGCCAAGGAAATCATGGCAATTGTGCGATTCAACCGTCAAGATAGTACAAATTTCCTTTTTTAGATTTTAGCTTTGAAATTTCCATTTGGGCCCCTTGAACCAAATTTTAGCTTTTAGCTTTGAAATTTTCATTTTGGCGCCAAATTGAACCAATATTTTCAGGTTTTGGCGCCACAACATTAGACATCACAGATTTTTATTCTTTTGGCGCCAACAAATAAAATTTTCAATCATCAAATAAACATCAAGCCCGGTACCTCGGGGTAGCATACTCGGTACCTGAGGTACCAGCCTATTACCTCCTCGGAGCCACCATTCCTCGCCTTGTCGAGCCGTCATGCCTCACCTATGTCAGTATTTTCTATTATTATGCTAAATATAAGATTATATCCAAATTTGAGCTGCATATGACTTCAAATTTGCTATCACATATTCAAATCTCAAAGTTTGACTTGAGTTGTATGAAACTATGTGAGAGATGTATCAATTTATGAATAATGGATGATCACACTTTATTAAAATCTTTTATTTTTATATCAAGCTTATGGATAAAAAATATGCTATCATATAAATTTGTAGTTTTTTCTTACAAAATTTAGATATTATTGTAATTATTATGTGGTGATTTGGATATAAAAGTTTAAATTGTCCATAGAAGAATATATATTTTTTTTATCAATCCCTAGGAGATTGGGGAGAATGGAACGTTATGAGCATAAATATAATTTTTTCATATTTTTGTGTCTTATTAGATGCACATGTATTTCAATTTTAAATTAATTTAACTATGCAGAAATTCATATAACATATAAAAAATATTAATTCACTTTTAAAGTTCTTTAAACTTCTAGACAATAACCTATACATAGTCTATTACATATAAAAAGTGTATTAATATATGTAAGATAAATATTTCTGTACGTTACTTCACAATGGTGCAATAAAAATGAAAAGGAAAAAAGAAAAATGTAATTACATGTATTTTAGGATGAAAGATGACCACTTTTTAGACATTTAAGATTTTTTCTATTTGTACGGATGACACTTTGCTCGATCGTGCCCTATTTCATCCTCGCAAAAATATTAAATTTGCCCATCTCCTCTGAGTACCAACGCACCGGCCGCGCCACCCAGCACGTCACTGACAACTGGGTCCCACAAACCCGCCGTCTCGGTCGGTGACGCGTCTGTGTCCATCCTACTATAAAATCACCCACGCGCTCAGCGTGTCGGCTTTTCTCCCCTCCCAATCTCTTCAGTTCCGCCTCCGCATCGCCGCCTTCGAAAATAAGAAAACTAGGGTACTGAAAAAGAAAAAAAAAGGGAAAAGAGAAAACAACCCTCTAAATTCCCCATCCTCCTCCGCGTGCCGCCTCGCGGAATTCGCTTCGAGCTGCCCCAAATTCGCCTACTGCTCCGGCTAATCGAGGTGAGCTTTAGAGAAATTGATCTAGGTTTTGGTGAATCTCAGCTGCTGTTCCCGGAATCGTGGGCCCGATTTTGTGTTTTTTTTTCTTCGTGGATTTTAGGGTGGTTAGGTCAGTTTCGTGATCGGTGATTTCGGTTTGGTTTGCAGTGTGGTTGATTTTAGGGTTGAATCGGAGCATCGAGAAATGGACGAATTCGAGCTGGAGGATAACCTAGAGTTACTCCTCCAGAGCATCCAGGAGCTCATCGAGGACCAAGGGGAGAACAACCCCTTCGGAGCGGCCAACCAGGATGAGCTCATCGCCAGCCTCCTCCACAATAACCAGGTACGGCGCCACATCTGCCGCCGCCACTTTCCGATTTCTGCGCCTGTGGTTTCAAGGCAGGCTGGGCTTGCGGTTCTATGTTTGTGTTGGGATTTTTATTTTTTTGATTTTTAGGTTTATTTATTTTGTTGTTGTTTTGCAGGAGAACACGCTGTCTGATGTTTCCTTGCAGGACGTTATGGAGGGGAAGGACATGCAGGGGATCCCGTGGGAGAAGATTGTGTTCAGGAGGGATCAGTATCGGGAGATGAAGATGAAGAACTACAGGAATTATCAGAACCTGAGTTATGCCCGGGAGGACGCTTTGAAGGTAACTTGCTTTCACTCTGTTGGACTATCTTTTATCCGTTGGATCATTTAGGCAAGCTATAATGAGGTTTCTGATGGTCTATTAGACAATTAGAATGTCCAACATCTCAATTTGTGCCACGAATTCTTGAATTGAAAATCACGGGGAATTGGTATGTTGCATTGCGAGGCAATGATGTATAAAAAGTCTTAAACACATGTTTCTTTGTGGTAGTTAGAATGCCTCAATTGCCTACTGGCATACTAAAGCAGATAGATACTGGTGTTTCAGAGAATTGGATGCTCATAATTTAGTAACCTCCTGTTTGATGGATGTGTGTGCCTTGGTTTATTTTTCAGTAAGTCTTATAAATTCGTCTTTTGGATTGAATTTAATCTACTGTGATACATAAAAATGGCAAAATGTTCATTTTACTTTTCTAGTCTGTTAATATGGATGGAGGTATCTTGTATCATTCTTTTTCTCATACGTGGTAACTCCTAGATTTTTTGAATGAGCAATCTTCATATGTTGTTTGGTTGATCCGATGAAGTGCCAAGCGTAATATAAATGAACAATTCCAATCACAACTGGTTTCCCTTACGTAGAATGTATATGAAAAATACTAACTTACTACTGAACACCATTATTTGCCCTCTGAGCCATTATTATTATGTGAATTTGGTATACATTTTATGGACAACCTATCTGAATGCCATGGTTGGGCGATTAGTTGAGTGCTCATACTTTAAAGATTGTACAGCCTATTGATTGGACATACCTTTAGATGATTTAAGGTGGTTTGTGTGGTTATGAGTGCTCATCCATCATGGTGTTGATTACTTTGTCCCATCTTAGCTGGTTAGGTTTATTGGCTTGGATTACATTTGATGGTGCAAAATCTTGTTCCTATTACTTAAATTGCTTTCTTTATGTGGTTATATGGTTCTTATGTTAATTGTGTTTTGTTGATTATAGAACATATCTCAGTTGTTTTTATCGGCTTTTTGATTCAGATAAAAAAAATGATACTTACAAGTTACAACCATCACTAGTCACCAGTCACCAAGTTACAACCATTGATCTGTTGATGATTGTTCATCCTTAATTAATCCATCTCTTAACTCTTCAAGTATCACTGACATCCTTAATTAATCCACCTCTTAACTCTTCTTTAAGTATCACTGTTCACAATTTGCAATTCATACTTAAAAAAAATGATAAACAGTAAGTGCCACTGCCCACCACTAAAAAATTGATGATTCAACAGTAATAAACAATAAATAACATTAAGAGTGCATCATTAACTGCCTGGCATGAGTGTCTTGTATGAAACATCATAAAAAATAGTTCATGTTGTACAAAAACATACACCTATTTACTAATATAAAAGCACAAAACATATATTAAGGACTCCAAAATCCTTGCTCCATCCATGCCCTATCATGGGCTTTCTCAGCACAGCAAAAAGTGTGTCCCTCGTTTGCATCACCTACTGTTGGTATGATCTTATCTATCCAAGTGAACTCCCTTGCACGTGGATGTGGTTCATTGCTAACATTCTAGAGTTAACTAGGTCCAGTAATATGTTTATGACCCACAGTTGTGTTTGGAATAGATTTTTTTAAAGGAATGCTGGAGGATTCACACAGGGATGATCTTTTGAAGTTAAACTTTAGACAGAAACGTCGAGGGGAGTTTATTCTATCTAACTCTTCATTGGAGTTAGTATATGTATTTGGTGATTCTTTGGTTAGAATTTCTTTCCCTGTTATGTACATTCGTTTCTTTTATGATGTTGGCAAATTATTATTTGTAAAGCTAGCGTGAATTAAAATTTTGGATGGTATGCATGGGCAGTAGAGTATATAATCAAATGGATTCATTATAATCATTGTAGTTTCATATCTGTATCACTGTATGCATCTCAGATTGTTGGAGATAGACGCTGTTCTCTGAGAATTGCACATTACCAGCCTATTTGTTTTGAGCAACCTATGTAAAGATAGTATCTATTTGGAGCAGTGTTAATATTATATCATCTGAAATTTGTGAAGTCAGAGAAATCTTGGTAATTTTGGAACGTCCTAGGTATAAAGCTATTTCAATCAATTTAAATCCATGGTACTGTTCAGGAAGAACCGTATGCTGTTGAATTGAAATGAGTGTATTGTACTAACTCAGACTTAAAAAGTTAAGAAAAAAAAAAGGCATGCATACTGCCTAAGGTTGATCAAACCTAATTAAGGTAGCACTGTTTAACTCTATATTTATGCGAGAACTTTTGTCATGTGATTGGTATCTTTGACAGTTTTATTTAATATGAACGTTGCTTTTTGAAAGGACTTAAACAATGTTCCTTGATAAAGTTGTTTAGAAACTGTTGTCTTGAGTATGATAAAACATAACAGTTACGTAGTTAGAACGCTATACATGAAATGCATATACTGAGCTGTATAAATGGGTTGTAGCTTTTGTGATGTTAGTGACATGATTTTGAAATTGTATATGCTAAATTACCTAAAACTAGGATGATTTCCTTGTCTGAGCTCAGACAATTGATCTCAGAAAAAGTTAAAAAGGAACCCTTTCTTACTTTCTGCTTGAACTATGAAGTGCTCCCTCTGTCCCAAAATATAAGCACTTTTGAAGTTTTTAACAGGGTTTAAGGAGAGGTGAAATTAACTGAGGGATGGCTGTGATTGGTTGAGATGAGGGTTACTGGTGACAATTTTAAATGAGAGATGGTTGTGATTGTTGATATAAGGGGGCAAGTAGAGAAGTAGCTATATTTTGGGATAAAATTCTAATGCTAGAAATAGCAATATTTTGGGACAGAGGGAGTAGTAAGCATGGAAATGGTGAAAATGTTAAAGACCTTTTATTTGCTGCAAATTGCGCCTTAAGGTGTAACTGTAAGTCTGTAACTTTCTGTGGAAACAGTTAATTCTGAGGGACTGATGAGGAAAGTTGTTTCTACTGTTTTCAGTTTTTTAGGGACAGAAAGATAACTGTGTGTATGATCCAATAATTTCAAATGATGCATGTAGGGAACCGATTTTTGGAAGTGTTTCATAGTAGCATACTGGCATAAATACCATAGGTTGTTGCATGAGCTCGTTTAGTCTGTTAATGGAACTTTTCCACAAGTTCTCAGTCTTTGTTGACTAGCTTTATTATTGTGGTTTAGAGTTCAGCACTTAACTGCTTATCATTGGAAACTTCCAATACAGTCAAATCCTGAAAAATAATTTATATCATCATTTTCTTGCCAATCAGCTTCTTAAAATTTGTTCTTGTTTATCTTATACAGGACTGCAAAAAAGTTGAAAAGGATAGCCCCTACTATGATTTCCAGTACAACACAAGGTGTGCTCGTCCATCAATTGTGCATTTTCAGGTTTGTAATAACTCTTGACTTTCCAATACAGAGCTTAGTTGTGCTTTGGTTGATCATATGTTAATTTTTACCAATCATGTAGTACCAGGAAATGAAAAACCTTTTCAAAATCATGTAGTATAGGTCTATAGGAAGTGATGGAAAATAAGTTGCAAATACTATATCAAGAGCTGTAGTATATTGGTGAAAGTTTTACCATCAAGATAGTGAGGTGGTACACAAGATTATGAAGGAGCAGCTTTATTTTACTTTCAAAAGAGGATGGTACTAACATTGGACGTCCACTTAACCCGTTAAACATGCTAGATGTGATATCATTGTTCTATACACACATGCATCCAAAGACACCAATTTGCTATTTTTATGCTATAAGGAGTACTGAAGCCTTCAGTGGTATTGAAGCATTTTCAAGCTACTGAAGGTGAGAATAGGTCTAGCAAATGGCATGGAGCACATTAGCATATCCTGAGCCCATATATAGTATTTGTTGAGACCTTGATTGTGTTTGCTGATACCTTGATATTAGAAAATCTGTTAATTATGACAACGATAGCCTAAAAGCTTCCCTTCTTCTATTGCGTTGATGACCACCATGCTCCATTTTGCATTCTGTACGGTTACTTCTAATTCTTGGGAGTAGTTCTGACATTCATGTGTTCAGCTAAGGAATCTGGTCTGGGCAACAACCAAACATGATGTTTACACGATGCACAACCAATCAGTGACACACTGGTCATCTTTGGACCAGACAAGCACCGAGCTAATCAATGCGGATGACTGCATTATACCGAAACAGGTACATATTCCACCCATAGGCCTTAGCTCTCATTCCTGATGACTCATCATATCTTTGGCCTAAAACATGCAAAATTGTTTCTCTGTTTTTTTTGTGGACAGAGAGGGCATGGTTCACAATCCGTTGCAATGGTCCAGGTAACAACTATGGCTGTTGATGATAATCTATTGGTAATTGGTGGTTTTCAAGGGGAGCTTATATGCAAGGTATCTTCATGGAAAAACATATACTTCTACTTTAATGTTTTGTCTAATAACTTGTAAATTGACAAAATTATATGGTTTTAAATAGCGCCTGGAGGATGATGGAGTTCTTTTCAGCACAAGAGTCACAGATGATGAGAATGCTATTACCAACTCTTTGGAGATATATCAGGATCCCAAGTAAGATTGGTGCTTCTGGGGTTAGTTTTTTTTTTCCTGGTCTTGAACACTCTTTAACAAAACATGTATTTCCAGTGGATCTAGACGGTTGGTGGCTGCTAACAATGACTGCTCTGTCAGAATCTTTGACATTGAGTACTTTGACCTGCTGAAGCACTATGTCTTCCCATGGTCTGTCAATGTAAGTAGCTCTCTATACTTGTTTACCCCCTGTAGTTATGTGCCTTCTTACATATCCCAAGTCTAAGATTTTACTTTTCAATCAGAGCGTTTCGGTGAGCCCAAAAGGGGGACTGTTTGCTATCCTTGGGGACCATGAGGATGGCATGATAGTGGATCCCAAGTGTGGCAAGGCAAGAACATGACTATTTTTGCCCTAATGTAATTATGTGTGAACTTGTATTAGCTTATGGTTTTATATTAATATGTAATTACTTATCTTGCTTTAGGCAATTGGTGCACTTAAGGGCCATTTGGACTACTCATTCGCATCTGCCTGGCATCCTGACGGCAATATCTTGGCTACCGGCAGTCAAGATACAACCTGTCGGTTGTGGGACATTAGAAATCTATCACAGTCCGTAGCTGTACTTGGCGGAAGGATGGGCTCGATACGCTGTATCAAGTTCTCTTCAGATGGGCGATTCTTGGCAACTGCGGAACCTGTGGATTTTGTCCATATATACGATTCATATGCAGACTATGGCAGATCTCACGAGATCGACTTGTTTGGTGAGATTGGTGGATTGTCGTTCAGCCCAGATGCCGAGGCCTTCTACGTTGGCATAGCAGATCAAACATACGGAGGCCTTATGGAGTTCAACAGGAGGCACCACCATCATTATTTGAACTGCATGTGGTGATACCATTCGTTTACAGAAATGTGTGCCTTTGCAGTGCACTATTCCTCAGCCGAAGAGCGGCAAGTACCCACTACCCAGTCACTCGACCGTGTGTTGCAAAACTTGCTGAACTTGCGGAAGGCACACTAACAGGGAAGCTCATTGAAAATTTTTGCTGCTTTAGTTTTTAGCTGCAGCACCTGAAGCTCCTTTCAGATGAATGGTCCGGAACTGTATAAAATCCTGGGTTCTTTTTTCTTTCTTTTATAATTTGTTCTGTAGGAACTGATGGAGGTAGATATATGTATAGCTGCTCTATTTCATTTTCCTCCAAATGAATGTAGATATAGTTGGTGGTACATGTGGAGGATGATCCCCATATTCTTTACTAGCCTAAATCATGCACACGAGCATTGGCAACAAAATGGCATATGTTCTGGAGCTATTATTTGCACCCGCTTGTCGTCGTAGCATAAGTTGCTTTTGTTTCTTACATACTCCCCCATCCTAAAATATAACTAACAGTTAAAAATATGAATATTTAGTGAAACTAATTTCACGTGATGTGCATTTTATAGCTTTTAATAATATATGAATTCTTTTTTCTAGGAATCCAATTATTCGAAATTCTTAGGATGGGATCGTTTCACCTTATGCTTAGGATGATCAGCCTTATTAGGCAGTTGCTTTTTAGCCCAACAGTTGAAAATTCTTCACCCATATAATGAGCCAATAGGCTTAAGCTGATCAGCTACAACCTAAACAGCAAACCGATGGGAGCGTTGTTCTAATGGATTCCTTGAGCACGGAGTAGAAAACCATCTCCCGCCCTTTCTCTACCGTGCTGTGGTAGCATACTGGTATAGGGGCGTTGGGCATCGGCTACATGAGCCACCTATCCCGGTGGGAAGCAGACACCCTCGTAGAAAGAACAAACATGAGAATCTCGAATCGATGCTGTGCAATGCATGCATGAACGGATGAACCCAACTAATTTAAGCATAATGATTTTTTTTTAAAGCAGAATCCAGTGGGCTAGCTTCACGGTTTCTCGGTTAAAGATAAAACTATTTTCAAGATCTATGGGTGTACTGCTAATTTTTTATGTAAAATATTATAAATCTTACAAAATTCAAAAAAAAAAAGAATGCAAAAGTTAGCCTATCACATACCAAGAGCAGCAGACAAACAAGCCTGAAACCCCGAAACGCTCACACATTTTTTTTTTTTTGTTTTCCCTCTCTCGGGGAAGGTCAAGAAGTGGTTTCATGTTCATGCACCTAGAGATATGCAAATCCAGCGTTTCAATGCGATGCTGTGGTGCGTGATGGGGAAACATGGGCCATGTGCAGCTAGCTCTCGAGTCAAGGCTCTTCACATGGCTGTAGTGTGGAGTGAGAGTGAAGCCCTCGCTCGCCAAGGTTGGTCCGATGATGCCTCCTCCTCCTTCCCCTTCACCTCACCAGCTATCTAACTAGTACGTTTCATTAAGTTTGAAATGTCAGGGATCGTTTTTATGTTGCATGTTCGGTTAATGATTAGAAAAAATGGCTCAATAATTAGTTTGTAGATAGAGAGAAATATATGGGCAATGTATAATGTCTCAAGTCTCGAGAGATAGTTGAGTTTTCGATCTAAAGCGAGCTTCTCTGGTCATTCCCATGTGTAGTGCTACTACAGCTAGGATCACTTATTTTGTTTTATACTCTATATAAAATATTATGCATTTTTAATGAGGAAAAAATCATGCGAGAGGATTCATGACAAAAAAAATATTGTAGCAAATTTTATGACGATAAATTTCCACGGTCAGATGGTTTGATTCTTTTATCTATGGCTAATAAGCCCTGGAAAATGAACTAAGCAAGCAAACATAATTTATGAATAAAGATTTATATGCGGGTTATTAGCAGTTTGAAAGCCAATGCTAAAAATAGACTGAAAAAATAAATTTAAACCAAGTTTTCAAAATTCAAATTTTGACTACAATAAAAAAGATAACAAAACAAATAAAACGACTAATGCTTCTCTACGTAGACTCCTCGACGGTACATAAAGAGAGTATCACCATGTGGCACGTTAAGTGAGTTGCAGGATCATTTTGGCTCGAAACGAAACTTACGGCACAGTTTGATTAGCTACTTACTAATATCTTATTTTTGTCTTTTGTGAGCATAAACTAAGCAGCGTATTTCGTGGAAAAAAAAATCTTGATAACATTCAAAAGACAAAAAGCTATTTTTTTAGATTTATAATGGCTAGTACTTAATTAATCATACAATAATAACTCGCATCATTATTTGTGCCGCTGATAATCTCAGCCGAGCAATATAAAACGCTGCCAATAATCGAGACCAGTGTTTGATGGTTTGAGAAACAATATAAATTCAGCGTTTGTCTGGGGAGCTTCTGGCAGTGTCAAGTCTAAGTCTTTTGGTTCATGTATGCTAACCTATAAAACAAAGTAGCTTTTGGCCAACATAAAGGTCAATAACATTTTTAGGACAGATGGTGTCCTTTGTAGACCTCAAATTTACCAAAGTCGAGTTAAGAGTCAAAATCTTGCAACAAAGGCGAGTTCTAAACATAGATTGAAAATAGATTTATTAGCCGTATGCAAAGAAGAACAGGATTAGTATATAATTAATTAAGTATTAATTATCAAATATTTGACTCATAAATTTATTTGATTTTCTAAAACAACTTATATTTAGAAACTGTTTGCACGAAACACACAGTTGGCAAAAGGCATGTAAAATGAAATTGCTAGGACATGTGATTAACGGAGTAAATCAAAACCATGTATTATTGTTACATACATGATTCACGTGGTGATTATTTTTCGAGCATTGATGTGTGAACAAAGATATGAACAACCTGAGAAAATCTAAACCAGTACTGTTATAAATACTCCATTGACTTTAACCATAAACTTTTATCATTCATCTTATTAACAAATTATTCAAAATAATTTATTTTATTGTGAGCTAATTAAATTTTTGTATATTTACAATAAAAATTTTAAATAACATGAATAGTCAAAGTTTATGGGTGCTTTTGTTCTCCATCGGATTGCCATCAATTTTTAGTTTTCTCTCGGCCCATAATATAAAAAAAAAATCCCGAATATTCCTCCCCAAGACCAAGAGAGTCCAAAGCTACACCGCAGTCTTCTCAAAACCTCAGCTCGATCGGTCGCGATTCGCGAAGAATACAGGCTGTAATTGTAACACAAAATCGACGGCTCACGTCATCTCGCCTTCGCTTGCGTGCCCGTGCCACGAACACGCGCGCCGCGCCTATCGCTCGCTATCCATCCATCCCCCAGTAGGTACACCATCCGATCCAACCCGAACAGCAAACACGGTCCCGACCCCCACAACACCAAACAACCACGCGCCACGTGCCCATCCATACCGACACCACCCGGTCGCTCCCCGCCACGTGTCCATCCAAAACCAACACGTGTCGCCGTCCGAGTGGCCTCCCCTAAACCTAAGCGCGCTCGTCTTGCCGTGTGGGACCGTGGCCCACTGCTCAGTGACTGTAAGGAAGCTTCGCGCATGGCGCTCCCCGACGAAAGAGGCGATTAGGGAAGTGATTAATGACGCTGATTAGATAAGATTAGGAAAAGAGATGTGGGTTGCCTATAAAAGAGCTCCCTTGGTGTCGCCTCCATTCCCCAACCCAGACTGAGACCTCAAAGCATTCAAGAACACACAGCCAAAAAGCCAAGCCCTAATCATCCACAGCCAACTTCGGTGAGGTTTGAGCGAGGTAGGTGAGCCATAGATCTGAGCGAGTTCTTGGGTCTTCTTCAGGTGGATCTCTTAACTCTCTTGATCAATCTTTTTTTTTTAGTTTCCCTTGGTGTATAGGACAGAGTTCCAGAGCCTTTTAGTTTCTGGTGTTCTGATCTGTTCTTGGTGTTAGTTTAGTGATTGGTGTTAAATTATTGGTCTGATTAGGTAGCCAAGAGGGTTATTTTTCCACACCTCCTTGTGCTAACTGCTATCTATACCTTTGTAAAGTGATTAGTAGATCTAGATCCAAAAAAATCTTTTCTTTTGGTCCGCCAGTTCTTGGATTTTGGAAAGAACAGGCGATTTATTTCTTATTTTTAGAAAAAAAAAGAGAAACTTCGATGGCGGCTGCTATAGATCGTTCAGGTGATCTGATGCGGGCGATGGGAGATGCCCAGTTCCCACGGCCGGCGTTTCATCCCGCCTTGCCGCCGGCGCCGGCGACCGGGGGCCACGGGTTCCGCTACATGGGCCCGGCCCAGCTCAGTCCGGCCCAGATCCAGTACGTCCAGGCCCAGCTCCACCTGCAGCGCCAGGCCCACTCGGCCCTCGGCCCACGGGCCCAGCCCATGAAGCCCGCCGCGTCGTCGCCGCCGGCGGCGCCGCGGCCGCAGAAGCTGTACCGCGGCGTGCGGCAGCGGCACTGGGGGAAGTGGGTGGCGGAGATCCGGCTCCCGCGCAACCGCACCAGGCTCTGGCTCGGCACCTTCGACACCGCCGAGGAGGCCGCGCTCACCTACGACCAGGCCGCCTACCGCCTCCGCGGCGACGCCGCCCGCCTCAACTTCCCCGACAACGCCGCCTCCCGCGGCCCTCTCGACCCCGCCGTCGACGCCAAGCTCCAGGCCATCTGCGACACCATCGCCTCCTCCAAGAACAACGCCTCCTCCTCCCGCGCCGCAAGGGCCGTGCCGATCAACGCGCCGCCCGTGTCGTCCACCACGACGCACAGCTCCGACGACGACGGATCGGAGACGACGTCGTCGGCGTCGCCGCTGGCGGAGATGGAGCAGCTGGACTTCAGCGAGGTGCCGTGGGACGAGGCAGAGGGGTTCGCGCTCACCAAGTACCCGTCGTACGAGATCGACTGGGACTCGCTGCTCAACAACAATAACTAGTTCTTGGTTCTTGTTTAATTAGCCGCCATGCCTGGCCGGCGCAGATGAGGTTTTAGGCATTCTGCGCGGGCGGCATGGCGATGGATTATGTTGGTTCGTTCTTGTGTAGATCGGGGTTTTTTTTTGTGAGTTGGTTTCTTTAGTAGGTTCCGGAGGCTGCTCGCCGGCGTCGTTTTTGTGTCCGGCGTCTCCGATGTCTAGTGTTTAGTAAGCAGTGACTGCTAGTTTAGTAGTGCAACTCTACAAGTGTACGATACTTGTGTACATGTAGGTTGTAATCAATTATTGGTAATGCTATCAGTACTATTGTAAATTAGCTTAACTCCAAATTTTTCAGTTCCGAACATGGATTCTCATGCATCAGTTTTCAAGGAATGAATGAAATCCAACTAACCTAACAAGCACTTTTCATCTGACAATGGGATTCATATCCAACAGCCCCATGACGTTGATCACCTGAACTGCATTACAACGTGATCAGGTTCCAAACATCAGGCCTGAATCAAGATCGTAGACAATTTTTATCCTGTCTGTTCGCAGAAGAGGCGTCGAACCAATATTGTGATGTGAATAGGAGTATCTCCTGGTTTCTTTTTGTCCATAGTCTTCTCACATGACGGGGATTATCATAGAGCATAGCGGATTCATACATTTTCGAGTTTACTTGTTTCGCGTTCCAGAGTTTCCACTGATGAGCCCAACCAAAGATAACGAGAACATATGTGTGATTTTAGTAGATTAGTTGGAGGAAGCACACGCAGAGTATATATATACCATGCGGCAGGGTTGGTTGGTGTATCCTAATTACAAGGAGATTAAGCTTATCAATTTATCTAACATCAACCAACTCAACCTGCTGCGCAAGGCAAGGATGTTACACATGATTATCTATGTAACACTCCCCCTCAATTCTAACCTTCGTAGGTTTAGATTGCTCTTGAACTTCTCTAGTTCTTTGATCGGAAGTGCCTTTGTGAACCCATCTGTAGATATATATTCTATATCAAGTAACTTTTCTGCTACTCGTTCTCGTACAAAATGAAAATCTATCTCTATGTGCTTTATACGTGCATGGAAGACAGGATTAGCAGATAAATACTTAGCTCCAATATTATCACACTATAATCTCGCAGCTCGCGGTGCTTGAACTCCAAGTTCCTTCAAGAGAGCTTGAATCCACATAATTTCTGCAGTCGCATTGGCAAGAGCTTTGTATTCTGCTTCAGTGCTTGACCGAGAAACTGTGGCCTGCTTCCGTGCACTCCATGATACAAGGTTAGTTCCCAAAAATATGGCAAACCCACCTGTTGATCGACGATCATTAATTGATCTAGCCCAGTCTGCATCTGCAAAACCACTCACAAGCAACAAAGGCGACTTGCAAATCCTAACACCTAGGTTAGATGTATACTTAATATATCTCAAAATCCTTTTCACAGTTGCCCAGTGAACTGTAGTTGGAGTATGCAAAAACTGACATACCTTGTTTACTGGAAAGGCTACATCAGGTCTGGTTAATGTTAGGTATTGCAAGGCTCCAACTATACTTCTATACTGTGTTGCATCAGCTGGGCCAAGCTCATCTCCTTCATAAATAGACAATTTTTCTGAAGTTGACATTGGAGTACAAACTGGCTTACAATCATGCATATTAACCCTTTTTAGCAAGTCCAAGGCATATTTCTCCTGACTAAGCAATATACCATCATTTACTTTGTTTACCTCAATCCCAAGGAAATAGTGCAAGTTACCTAGATGCTTTAGTGCAAACCTCTTGTTTAGGTCCTGTAGCAATGCAGTTGTAGCTTCTAGAACTGAACTTGCTACAATAATATCATCTACATAGACCAAAACAAACATGTTTATATTTTTCTGACTATAATAGAATAGAGATGTATCCGCCTTGGATGACTTAAATCCTAACTCATGAAGTTTTGCACTTAACTTAGAGAACCATGCTCTAGGCGCTTGTTTCAAGCCATATAGTGCCTTATCTAAGAGACATATATAATTTGGCATAGAAGGATTTTCATACCCTGGTGGCTGTCTCATATATACCTCTT
>CM002486.1:12801412-12812210 GCA_000325765.3 Leersia perrieri
GTTTATGAGATATGTGGCAGCAAGAACAGCTTCATCCCAAAATTTTAATGGCATGGATGCATGAGCAAGTAAGGATAAAGCTACATCAACTAGGTGTCTATGTTTTCTTTCAGCAGCTTCATTTTGTTGATGAGTATGAGGACAAGAAATATGATGGGATATACCTATTTTAGCAAAGGAGTGGAGTTTTGGATACTCACCGCCCCAGTCTGTTTGCATTGTAATAATTTTACAATCAAACAATCTTTCTACTAGAGCTTGAAATTCATGAAATATATGAAAAACTTCAGACTTATGCTTGAGAAGGTATACCCAAACAAATTTGCTATAATCATCAATAAAACTCACATAAAATTTCTTGCCTCCCACAGAACAGGGGGCAGGACCCCATACATCTGAATAAATAAGTTCCAAAGGACGACTCGACACACTAGTTGATCTGGGAAAAGGTAACTGATGGCTCTTTCCCTGCTGACATGCATCACAGATGGACTCTTTATTGGACACGGACTTACAAGGCAAATTATTTGAGCTAACAACTTTAGAAACAATGGGACCCGACGGATGACCTAGTCGACTATGCCATCTAGCAAAGGAAGGTGCGTCAGCACAAGCTTGCTTTATTGGTGATGATGTCGGTAGCGGGTAGAGCCCTTTTTGCATTCTCCCTCTAAGAATTGTGCTCCTCGTGTCCAGATCCTTAATAAGAAAATATTTGGCATAAATTTCAAAGAAAGCATGATTGTCCATGGCAAGACGACGAACAGATATCAAGTTTTTGTTGGCTTTTGGAACATGAAGAATATTTTTGAGGAATAGATTACGACTAGGGGTATGAACAATTGAATGACCTATATGTTTAATTTTCATACCTTCTCCACTAGCAGTGTGGATGTGATCTATTCCCTTGTCCAGTTCACTGGCGATGTGGTCTGTCGCCCCGGTGTCAAGATACCAGTTGGTATCGACACCGTAGGCTGCTGCTGCAGCTGCACTCCTCTCGTCTGGGACGTAGTGCTCGTCAAACCTGTGCCAGCACTCCGCGGCAACGTGACCACGCTTGAGGCAAACTTGGCAAAATGGTCGGTCTTGCTGGCGATCTTGGCGTTGATAGGTGTTGTTGTTGCCGCTGCGTCCGCGTCTTGAGTTGCCGCGTCCGTGTGCACCGTGACCGCCGCGCCCTTGATAGGAGCCGCGGTAGTGGGAGCCGTTTCCACGGCCACTGCCACCACCACGATTGCTACTGTTGGCTGATGACGCAGATGATGCAGATGTCGCGTGCCTCAACGCCTGCCTGTTCTCAAAGTGCAGCAGCTGGGAGAAGACCTCAGTCAGTGGTACGGGATCAACCCGTCCCACTATACTGGAGACCACCGGTTCAAACTCCTCGTCGAGGCCGTTCAGGATATATGCCACGAGATCTTCTTCATCCATCGGTTTGCCGGTCGCTGCAATCTCATCTCCAAAACCTTTCATCTTGGTGAAATATTCTGTAATGCTCATATTACCTTTATGAGTTGTGGTGAGCGCGAGTCGCACGTTCAGTGAACGCGCTCGCGTCTGCGAGGTGAAGATGGTGCCAATCTGCCGCCAAGCTTCTGCTGCGGTTGTCGCCGTCGCAACTTGCGCGAGTACGTCGTGGGGAGAAGATGAATCCTAGGACCTGTTGGTCCTCAACAAACCAGGCTTCGTAGGCCGGGTTCTTGACCTTGACGATCTTGTCGTCCTTCTGCTTCTCCTCCAACTCCTTTGCCGGGATGACACTCTGTTCGGACAGATGCGACTCCAGGCGGCAACCACGTATAGCCGTGAGCACTTGCGCTGACCATAGCGCGTGATTCTGCTTGCTCAGCTTTTCCGAGACATGGACACCGAACAGCGGGTTCAGGGTAGCTGCAGATGCCGAGGAAGACGAAGACGCCATCACCGGCTCTGATACCATGTGATTTTAGTAGATTAGTTGGAGGAAGCACCAGCGGTGGGTGCGTACGTGTTAATCTTACCTTTTTGCGTTAAATCACGCAGAGTACATATATACCATGCGGCAGGGTTGGTTGGTGTATCCTAATTACAAGGAGATTAAGCTTATCAATTTATCTAACACCAACCAACTCAACCTGCTACGCAAGGCAAGGATGTTACACATGATTATCTATCTAACAATATGAACGGCGCGGAACTGGGATTGCCCAATGTTACGATCCCAGTTCATCATCAACAATTCAGCAACAAACACAGAAACACAGCTTACAACTCACGACCAGATTGCTCAAATACTTACAGTGTAGCAGAATGGAATCCGGGAGTAGAGATGAGAGACTATACTGGGATTGGAAGAGATACAGTGAGGAATTCAAAGAACAAGAGGACGGGATCGAGAAGAACAAAAAGAGGAGGAAAAGGCCGTAGCCATGTTTCAGTTTCATTCTAATCTTCCATGCTCTTCTCTCGTTGGGACAAGTACTTGATGGCTTGCTTCCGGCCAAGCCCATTCCTGCTGGCAGCCCAATATCCGGCCCACCATGAAGCCCATGTCCGGTACCATGACACCCAATACTAGTAGTTTTCTTCTGACACGTGGGGATGCCCTAATGGCAGTTTTAGATTATTGGAGCAGAAGCTTTTCCAGTTCTCTCGTTTTTTTTGAGCATTCCAGTTCTCTCGTTTAGGGCTCCTTTCGAGCACAGGGTGTAAAAAACGTAGAAACAAAAAAAAAACACGAAAATGTGATAGGAGTGCAAGTGTGAAACAGAGAATTATAAAACATAAATTTTAGATGTGTTTGGAATGTAGGGATAGAAAAATAAAAGAATCCTAAAGCAAACAATTATCTCATTTTGTTTTAGTCCAAAACCTGCCAATAATTGTTTGCAATCTACTCACTTACAATGGGCCCCTTGGATCTTAACATGTACAGAGGTTAATCTCCTGAACTTCGTGCGCTGGATTTATTACAAGAGAATTAAGTGGATTCTTTTTTTCCTATGAAACCGTAGGGAGGTAATAGTATTCCTTTGGAATCAAGTCAATCAATCGTTTGAAGTTTGAACCAAATACATCTACGGTAGCAATCCAAAGGAATATAATATCATCTATTTTTTTTTCTCCACTTATCCTACATTCCAAATGAGCAAGTATTTCTTCTGACATGTGTGGTTTGTATGTCATTACCTCACATCTGTTAGTTTAATTCTAGGATCTCTAGCCATCAATCAAGGTGGGTAGGACTATTCTTTGCAATATGAATCAGATGAACAACATGTATATCACCACTAGAACATAGAACACGAATAAAAGGGAATAGGATTTACATTAACCAGCGGGATTCGAGGAAGATGAAGACCCGTCCATCGCCATCGCGCGCTCCCGTGCGGTGGTGATGTCGATGCGGTCGCCTCGGGTCGCCGGCGTCGATGGTGGTGTTGCCGGCATCGGACGTCGTCATCGGGGCGTCGGTCGGTGGGCGTTCCCGTCACTAGCTGCGCCCCCGTGTTAGATCGGCTAGGGTTTTGGGTGAGGGTGGTGGCGGCGAACCTCGTGTCTTGTGCCGTGGCCCTCACCCCTTTTATGGCATAGTGTGACAGGGGCCCACCAACCGGAGAGGGTTGGGCGCCCCTGATCAGGGCGCGGTCAAGGTTCCATTGGGCCGTTGGGCCCAATGAGGTGGAGATCAACTCTAACATGGAGATCAACTCTAACATTCTCCCCCTCGATCTCTTTACTATTACTTTTAACCTTTTTCTATTTCATCACTGATTAACGCATAGAGCATGCCTCATCGTCACGGTCAATCGCTGATGGATTTAACAGCTACTACACACATCTCTGTTCAGAAACAGATATTTTTACTTTTACTTTTGGGCCCTTAGTCCAGAATCATAAGGCTTCCCTTAAACCCATACGCGCTATATGTTCCTTAAACAAGTTGGGTGGTAGGCCTTTCTTTAGCGGATCCACAAACATCTTTCTTATGTGCTCGAGACTTATTGTGTGCTTCCAAACTTTATCCTTCACAACAAAATACTTTATGTCAATGTGTTTGGCAACACCACTTGACTAATTGTTGTGAGTGTACATTACTGCAGGTTCTTTATCGCAGTATAACTTTAGTGGTTTCTTAATACTGTCAACCACTTTTAAAAACCAGGTATGATCTTCTTTAGCTAGTTCACTTGCTCGTGGCCTCATAACATGCTATAGATTCGACATTTATTGTAGACCTAGCAATGATAGTCCGTTTGGAGCTTTTCCATGAAATAGCTCCTCCTCAAGAGTGAACTTGTATCCAGATATTGACTTTGTACTATCTTTTTGGCAAAATCAGAATCTGAATATCCAACTATTTGGAGTGAATCAGATCTTCTGTATTTCAACATGAGGCCTTTCATTCCTTGCGCATATCGCAGGACTTTCTTTATCAATTTACAGTGTTCTGGGCCTGGATTTCTTTGGAATCTGCCAAGTAACCCGGTGACAAAACTACGTTAGGGCGTGTGCACACTTGTGCATACTGTAGGCTTCCTACAGCTGAAGCACATTGCTTTGTTTTTATTTTATCAAGCTCAAACTTATTTCTGGGGCATTGCCATTCCCTATATTTTTCGTCTTCACTATATGAGCAGGTGTAGCACTGTATTTAGACATGTTGAATTTCTTCAACACCTTTTCTATATATTCCTTTTGAGACAATCCCATTGCATACTTTATTCTATCTCGATGAACATATATGCCCAAAACATATGATGCTTCACCAAGGTCTTTCATATCAAAATTTGAGGACAAGAACTTTTTTGTTTTCTGTAGAAGACTAACATCACTACTTGCCAGTAGAATGTCATTCACATACAGAATCAAGAAAATGAATTTCCCATTCTTGAACTTTGTACATATGCTGTTGTCCTCAACATTCTTTTGAAAACCAAATTTCTTTTATCGTTCCGTCAAACTTCAAGTACAACTGTCTCGAAGCTTGTTTTAACCAATAAATGGATCTCTTTAAATGACATTACATATTCTCTTTTTTTTATGACAAAACCTTTCGGTTGTGCCATATAGACTCTTTCTTCTAAATCTCCATTTAGAAAAACCGTTTTTACATACATCTGATGTAATTCCAAATCAAGATGTGCCACTATTATTCTGAAAGAATGAAAATGTCCCATTGTAAGCAATCCCTTCTTTTTGTGTGAAACCTTTTGCCACAAGTCACACTTTAAACTTTTCTATGTTCCCTCTAGAGTCACAGTTTAGTTTTTGTAGACTCATTTACAACCTACTGTATTGGCTCCTTTAGGAATTTCCTTTAAATCCCAAACATCATTAAGTTCAGGACGTTCTCTGTTTGAGGCTCTTGTAGAGTCTCCTGATTTAGCACATTTTCTGTTTGAGGCTGTTGTTGCTCCTCTTCATTTGTGGCAGTGCTTTCTGATGGATCCTGAAGGACAGGTTCCTCATTTCTATTTATTGTCACCATAGGAGAGGTAATAATAGGTGTCGAAACCGCAACGTCAGGCATTGCAGGCGTAACAGCAAACAGGTAGAGAGAGGAAAGATTCCTGAAGCATCGAAGTGGGTATACACTCCCGCTTCTCCTCAAGATCAATCACTCGAACTACCGTGCTCGCCCTTATCATTTCATCTTGCAAGAAGACAACATATCTCGTTTCTACAAACTTTGTATAATTGTTTAGATAGTAGAAACGATAACGTTTCGTTTTTCTAGGATAGCCAATAAAATGACAACCGACTGTTTTGAGATCCTATTTCCCAAAGGTTGAGTTAAATACTTTAGCCTCTGCAGGACTCCCCCACACGCGGAGGTGAGTTAGCGAGGGTATTCTATCTGTCCATAGCTCATACGGTGTTTTGGGCACCGATTTGCTAGGTCTCTGTTGAGAATATCTACGGCGGTTTTTAACGCCTCCATCCATAAACCCAATGATAGAGTGGAGTAGCTCATGATGCTGTGCACCATATTCATTACTCAATCAGCCCCGATCAAGATACTTCGTTGTCGATCAGCCACCAACTTGTGGGAAATCCTCGGCCTGACGTCTGTCGCCAACAGCAGTCACTCAATCCTGGAGTTCTTGGAAAAATTAAATGTATCGGAAGGTCAATGCACCAGAAAGAACATTGAGCCAATTTGGTTTGCCGCATGTGCACATACCCTGTGGAAAGACAGAATTAACAGGATCTTCCAAAGACAACACTCGTCGACTTCCATCCTGAGAAGACAAATTGTCGAAACCTTGAAACTCTGGAGTCATAGATCGAATCCTGTCATAAAATTGAAGATCAACAATTGGCGCAATAAACTGCTTTTAATTTAGATTGTCCTCCCCTCTTCTGATGTACAAATGTCTTTTGCTTCCCTCTTGTTTTCCTGTTTGTCTCTTCCGTTTTGTACATTTTTTCGCTCTGCCTCTTTTAGTTTGGTTTCTTTCCCTCTTTGCTTTGTACCCGCTGTAACTCTTTCCTTCCATTTTAATGATAATAAGGTAGAGTGTCCTCTACCTTCTTCTAAAAAAAAAAGAGGAAAGGGGATATAATCATATGAACATGCCAGGTCGGTCGGTCCTAGAAGTCGCGTGGATCCGGGGCTTCTTTGCCATGGAACGTTGAATCTGTAGATGGATGAAATGTTCTTCTGTTGAGGTTCTGAAAACGATATGGGCCTGAAACATGAAAGCCTTTGACAAAGCAAGTGCAATGTATTCCTTCACTGTTTGGGCTAAGGACTAAATAGACTGGGCCATCGTCCTCCCTCACATGATAAAACAAACGTTTTTTCTAAACAACCGAACTTATAGACAGTCCCGCCTTATTTTTCCTTTAGTCCTTTGCTCTGAAACCAAATTGTTTTGGCTTCCATGTTGCGCTTTTGCTTATCGTTCGTAGCCAAACTTTAAAATTTTAATTTTAATTTTGAAGTTGATTTTGAGGGTTTTTTATCATAGTTATTTTTCAGTCTTGGATTTCAAATCGTGAATAATACATGTGTAAAAGTTTCATCCATAAATTATTTTTATTGCTTCGTTCATGTATCAACCGTTTATTTAAAAAAGTGAAACGATTACAACCTCTATTGATGGGCTTGTCTCCCCAACGCGAGTCCATATATATATTATGGTTAGGAAAATAAAACTAGACATTTTATCTATATTCTTTAAATAATTTAAATGACAGAATTATGCTTCCATTATCAAAAGATATGCTTGCCTTTGAACTTTTTTAAGCAAAGTCACTTTTTTTCCCAACAACAACAAAACTATTTTTTAAAAACCTAACTTTATCGTATTTTTAGTATTTTATTGTTGTCTATTTTTCATCATTGGCTTTAAAAATTGTGAATAATACAAATAAAAAGATTTACATGTGAATAATACAAATAAGAAGTTTTACGTGTCAAACATTTTTATGGCTTGTCAGGCGTGCCTCAACTAATCAAAGCCTACTGTGCGGGTCTGTCGTAATAACAAAATGGAACGAGATATTAGTGATGCACTTCATTAGTGAAAGAAAAATATCTAGCGCTCTACCGGTTGACTTGTTTTTGAATTACAGAATTAACGAAATCCTAAATTAACCCAACATAGGATTCTGTCGAGGGAGAACTGATCCGGCCCGGCATCAGCTGATTTGTCCCGTCGAAAGATAACGCTGCGGATACGTGAAATAAAGAAAGTTGCAACAAGATCTCCGGCAGTTCCGATTCCGCATCGGAAAGATTTAACGAACAAGCAAAAGATAAATCAATAATATAAGTCATTAGTCACATGCTGGAGCAGAAAGAAGAATCAAAGAATACCGACCGGCCACCCGGCCAAGGCAAGGCAGCCAGCCCCCCGAACCTGCAAGAACAAAATAACTTAATTACCGAAAACAAAACAAAACAAAACAAAGACCGGGAATCGCAGGATCAGGTCAAGATACGCGTTCACATTTGGGGCATATACAACCGACAGAACTAAATACCTATTGGACCGACCAGCTCGAGTGACGACATGCAAGTATAGCCCATTGTTCGATCGATCGATCGATCGAAAATTGACACGGGCTTGATGTGGCGAGAATTATTCGAAAAGCCCTTCGATCCTCACAGTCACTATAGATGGTCACATGGCTCGAGAGCCCTGTTGCTGAACAGTAACGCATATTCCCGGCCCACAACTCCAACGGCCGACGGCCAACCAGAGGATTTTCAGCGTCAAACCGACGTGGTGCTCGCGCGACAGCAGCAGCCGAACGGGTCAAGCCGCATCGTGTTCCGGTCCTGGCGAGACGCTTCGGCATTCCGCCCGCCCGCGCTGGATTCGGCGCGGCACGCACGCATCGTCAGCGTCGGCGTGGAGCGGAATATGCGCGATTCCGTCGTAAAGGTGGCGCGGCCGGGCGCGCGCGCACGCGTAAACCACCGAGAAACCAACGACCTGCTCGTTCCACGCGCGCGCGGCACGCCGAATGAGACAAAGAGACGCGCGCGCGCGTGCGTGCACGTACTGAACCCCACCGCTCTTCTCCGCGGAGAAATGTTGTGGCGGCTGTCACGTACGCCACGGCGCGCGCGCGCGGATGGGATGGGATCGATCGCGTCCGTCCACGTCGATGCCGACTACGCAGCCGAGGCGAGGGAGGAAGAAAGCGGTGTGGACGGGACGGGGGAGGAGGCGGGGGATGGCGTTTGCGGCGCACGGTGCGCGCGTCCGCGAGCGAGCGAGGCGATAGTTTGGGTTGGGTTGGTTGGCCGCGCATTGCGTCGCACCTGGTGGAAGCTTCGAGTTTGGGGTTTGGTTTGGGTATACTTGGGTGTGGTGGTGGAGGGGAGGTATCTGGAGACTGGGCGCATTTGGCGAAGGCGACGTGCATGCGTGCGTGCGCGCCGGAACGGACTATCGCATCGACCACACGTATAATTACGCACGCTGCGTTGGAGTCGAGTGCCGGGACTTGACTTGGACTCTACTTTTTCTTGCCGCCATAGCGTCGCTCGTAGCCATCCTCGTCAGAGTAGTCATGGCACCCGCTATCCTTTTTGTGGCTACCGACACATGTTCATTTGATCTCCTTGATCCTGAAAAGATCCAGTAGTAAACCACGAGACTGGTTTGATATATTATAGTTGACCACCCGTTACGATCAGCAACATGCAGTGAGTCAGTGACCAGTCGGAGTGACCGACCGAGTCAATTTTACACAAAAAAGAGCCAGCTAGCTAAGCTGGTGCTAGCGCATGTGTCTCGCGTCGTCGCTAGAACGCTCGTGCTGTCGCCTGCCGGCTCGTGAATCAGGATCATGTGCAAGTAGATGCAACGCTGACATTCCCTAGCTTTTTCCCTGTGTTGCTGCTGATAATATGCGAGAAGAATCGATCGCCACCAATGGACGCCGACCTCGGTACAGTCACCTGCATTGGCCGTTGCTGTACCAAGCTATGTATGTATCGCACCTTATCAATCATCAATCACCCGGATAAAAAGACGAGTGGCTAAGATTTGGCCTATACACACTTTCGTCACGTGGCTTTTTTATGTGTGCCTGCTCGATTCATCCATCCATCTATCCATCGTTCGACCTGCATCCTGATTAAAAGGCGACTGCTTTTGCTTGCCAGCCGATCGATTAGATAGATGATCTGATAACTGATGCTATAACAATAAGAAGAAAGAAAAGGGAAAGTTTACTGGTGCGTTGTGTACATATTACCCATCACATCGAGCTATCTCTCCGATGTGGAAAAAGAAAGGGTGGTGCAAAAAAGAGAGGTTTCTTGGACCTTTACAACACACCGTTTCACTTAACGTCGTCCACAACGTAGTAGTGTACTGTGCCATTTGCTGCAGAGGTGGTGCTCGCACTTTTGCAGCATGCATGTGTTTGTCACTTTGTCCATGTTATTATTGGCAGACAATGCGTGTATCTTTTTTGTTATTTATGTACTTGATATATTCTATGACAATGCATCTTATAATAAAGATATGTTTATACACGGTCTGTTCAAAAAAAAAAGATTTCTATAGACAGTGTCCTACGATGTATTATATGTGCAAATGCTATTATATTTATATTATGATATAGAGGTAATAGTGGTGGCCGTCACCTCTAATAATATCCACATCTATCTTCTAACCCATCCATTCGTGTATGTGTGAAAATGCAAAAACGATTATATGTGTATGTGCACCAACAATCTGCACAATTGGTGTGGGATCAATCAAGATCTCGACCGTTGGTGTTAAGTGTAGCTTATAACGAGTAAATGAATGCTTTCGAGATTATATTTTTGAGATTATATAATCTGAACATTATATTTTTCAAAATTATATTTCGAAACTATACTTTTCGAAATTATATTTTAAAATTATATTTCGAAATTATAATCTGAATATTAACTTTTTTGATCGCGTTTTAGGTGTGTGTGTATATATATATGTGTGTGTATGAGCAAGATTTTATGACCATATGTGTATCTGCACCCACATGGACACGGTGACACGTGTCCCTGTTAGATTAGAGAGAAATCATCTTTTATGTACCTAAAACGCGATCAAAAAAGTTAATATTCAGATTATAATTTCGAAATATAGTTTCGATATATAAATTTGAAAAATATAATGTTCAGATTATAAATTAAAAAATATAATGTTCAGATTATATAATCTCAAAAAATATAATCTCGAAAGTTTCATTTACTCGTTATAAGCTACACTTAACACCAACGGTCGAGATCTTGATTGATCCAAACACCAATTGTGCACATGCACATATGATCATTTTTGTATTTATATATATATATATA
>CM002486.1:12817495-12837075 GCA_000325765.3 Leersia perrieri
CGCCGGCCTGCGTGTCGCCGTCGCCACGGCCGTTTCCTTGGCCACCGCCGCTCCAGCACACGCCTGCAAGGGAAGAGGAGAAGGATCGATTAGAGAGAAGGAAAGAAAAGGAAAGAAGAGGAGAAGAGGATAAGAAAGAGAATGAGGAAGGAAAGAGGATAAGACTGAATAAAAAGAGAGGAGAGAGGGGATCTCGGGGGAGAATTTGCTGGGCTCCCGATTGGTTATTCCAACCGGGATTAAAACTGGCCTTTAATCCCGGTTGGTTATACCAACCGGGACTAAAAGATGACAAGGGCCTCACATATTTTTGAACTGGGATTAATGTGTTCTTTTTGTCCGGTCAGTAGATTTTAGTATCGGTTGGTAATACGAACCGGGACTAAAAAAATAATTTAGTCTCGGGTTTAATTTGGTTCGGGACTAAATCTGTGGATATTTGTCCCGTTCTCAACTATTGCAAGAGTTGCATACCAATTCCAATTGTACTTTTAAAATTTAGCTCACTCAAAATTGCACACGAAAACCCACTAATTGTGACAAAAAGTACAGGTATAGACGTATCGTCCTAAAGAAGACAGGAACCTGCAGTTAAGCTTTACATTGCCGAAAAGAATTAATCTCTTCTCACCAAGACTTGCTGACCTATATAGCTAGCTAGATAGAGAGAGCTCCAATCATTCAGCTGCAAAGGTTTACATTATGACATATGTAGACTTGGTTTTATATCGGTGCCAAGCTCTACGTGTTCAACATATATATGCTGATTCCCGGCCGGCCGGGTATAGGAGGCAAAGGAAAAAGGAAGAAAAGGTCAGACGAATCCAATGCCAACCTTGAAAACGCCTTCATATATATATGCCCGGGAAGAAAATACTTTGATATGATAAATGTTCTAATTATGTAGCCAAATCGTCTGAGTAAATGAAGATGAATTCCCCACAACTTGTTGTAAAGTGGGTTGTAGTGTTGATCAGTGGCGGAGCCAGGATTTTTTGGATGGGTATTCAAGGTCCATAGAGAGGATCGATGTCAATATACCATTGAAAAAGTTTTCTAAAACATATTAATAAAAAAGAATTTAAACCTAGCCGAGATAAAACATTGAAGCTTGATAATATTTGTTTTAAAAGCTTTTTAGAAAAAATTTATATCCCAACCCTAGAACCAAAATCAGTAAAACAAATAATTTCAAAGAGTTAAAACTGAAAATATATTTGAAGATGCTACAGTAAGATATTAGGCCTCTTGTATTGGAATAAAAGGTGAAAGAGCTACAAGAGAATAAAAAAGACTAAAAATTGAAGATACAATGGTCACATTGGTTAAGCACTGAAAATTCCCATAAACGGTGGAAAAAGAAAAGAAGATTGAAGAGACGGTTGCTTATGCAATTGAGATAGAAGGATAAAAAAATATGCGTGACTTAGGATTTGAACTTTGGGACTCCAACTTAACAAGCACTGGCTGCTACCATTAGGATACATCAATAATTTTGCTACATGGTTTCTCTCGCAATTTAATGGGTATTCAAGTGAATACGTACACTTGAATCACAGTAGATCCGCCCCTGGTTTTGATAACCATCTTCCTTCAGCACTCTTCATCTCTCGCATTCTCCATTTTCGTAGAAGAACTGTACATGTTCATGTGTTGATATGTTGCTAATTTTGTTCTCCGTTTTCTTCGTAGCACTGTTCTGTATCATGCTTAACTTTTAGTGGAGCTGGCTAGCTTGCTAGCCTTTGACTATAAGATAAAATAAAGCTATATACCCAAAGTGAAAGATGCATATATATGACTCTATTATATATATGCTAATACTCATTGATCCAACCGAAGTAATGTGACTAATATATGCGCATATATGGAGAGGTGATAAGGTTATGCACGAGCTAGAGAGAGGTCTAGAGATCAGAAGCTAGATAGCCAGGTTCATACACGGAGGCAGCATCATGCTACTACATTGGAAGCCAGGAATTAAGGTAGGGATAAGGATTCCGTTGGTGCAAAGGATTAATTCCTTGAGGGAAAGAAGGTGGCTGGCTGGCCAGGCTGAAACCAGCTACAAAACATCCCCTAACATTGCTACAAAATATCCCCTAATGTTTGCTCCCTCTGTTTATAAGTATAAGTAGGATAAGTATAAGTAGAATGAGATAGACATATATCCAAGCTAGTGCAATAAATATGTTTAAATTAATTTATCGTACGTTTAGATTTGTGAATAAAGTGAGTATATAGTTCATCATATGGCCATGAATATATAACGCCACATATTATACCAATAATGTACCATGTAATTAAGCATCAAATTCGCTCAACTAATTGGATTGTACATTATTTGTCGCGGGCTCTAGGTCATGCTTCACCCTAATTGATTGCTCTAGCTAGGTCGAAGAGCATCTATCTAGCTAGTAATCAGCATTGTTAGGGCATCTATAGCATAGTTAGCTCGGTTGCTAGCTAGACTTATATCATGCAACGACCATCGATCCCGTCTCTTCGATCGAATAAACATACACGTCAGCTACTACGCATATGCATCCATCCATGCGTCCATGTGCAACCATGCTATATTGCTACCTCTCCTATTCCTTGCATCATCCAAAGATGTCTCATATACTCACAATATATATTCATGCATGCTTGATTACGAACAGTGCAAACTCATTGATTTGGGAGAGATCTAACATACGCACTCAGTTTCCATTTGTTACAGGCACCCGTATATACATACCAGTGCATATATATGTATATACCACATCCAGGTTAATTATGTTGCATACGGGTTTGCATCTGCCAATGAGTACTCCGCAATATTAGTGCGACCAATTATTATATGTGAGAGCTAGATTCTCTGATCAACACGTACGTACGTCGAGACACGTCAAGAAAAAGCACCTAAAATTAAAAGATCTACTAGCTCGACGCAATGATGGAAAGGTGCCGTGTATGGATTAAGGACCAATACATGAACGACATACTCTTATGTATTTGCTTGATCCGTTTTAATTTGCGCGGGTATTTACTAACTCTCCAGATCAAACCGTTAATTACTCAATTTTCTATCTACAGTACGTGCAAGGTGGCTGCTCCACAGCCACTGTGTGTGCTCGGAGAAAAGCGAGTCCCTTTTTGCAGAGCTGATTATTAATTTCTTAGCCATTGTTAGGTGAAAAGAACCCATAGATTAGTCGCAGAACCATGTGGCCGCTGATACGATGGCGACGAGGCGAGAGATCGCCTCGCGTTTCCCCCGAATCTTGTGTGCTGGTGTTTTTCTCCTAATGATTCCGATCTTTCAACACCACAAGTACACTGGGAAAACAAAAAGGAATAGGCACAGGTACAGGCGAAGTGCTAGTTTAATCTGTGTGTCCACATGTAAGACATGCATACTACTTACCCGTGGGTTTTAACCTTAACCACCGACCAAATCATCAGATCAATTATCTATGTGTGCTGCTAGCTAAGGTTGTAGGTTGGTAGATGGTAACATGGACAGACTTCAATTCATGCTAGTTTGATAGTATCTATGTTAAGTTGTTAACTGACAGACACTAGTCAGCAGAAGCTGACAGTTAAGCTGTTGGCGTAGCAAAATTAGCCTAGGAAACAAGCAGGTTATGTAATTGATTGACCTTACTCGTATATGTATAAACTCAGGAGGTGCAATGTCGAGGTTGTCTCAAGTAGAGTCAAGAAGAAAGTGTTAGGGAGAAAAAGACATGTCGCCGACAAAGCAAGTACATTGGCTGGCGAAGCCATGCATGCACGTCATCGCCTGAGGTAGCTGGCAATACGTGTAGTCCGTTGCATGGGCACACGTAGACACAGATCGATCGATGGCTCGACAGCTCAAGACCGTGATGAGCCATCACATGCGCATGTGTCGTTTAGAGACCTTCATTGTTACCCAGCACAATCGAACGGACATGGTCCATATGCAGGGCTTCGACACGACGCATGCAGGAGAGAGTTGGTAGATGCTTGGCTTGGCGTTGGTTGAACAAAAAATCGAACGCTAGTAGTAATGGCTAATGGGGTAGATGCATGCGGTGTCAATCGCCAGCGTGAGCGTCTACGTAGGCAGTAGACCGACAGCTCGTACGTGTGGGCTGGGTGTGGCAGTGCGTGGCGAACGTACGTAGGGTGAGCATAGGATCCCGTGCCGTGTCTCATCCGGTAGCTAGCTAGCTAGTTGTTTCATGTGCCAGGGCTCATGCATTGCATGCGGATCAGAGAAATGCAGGTGCAATGTACGTGCTTTGACCATAGGCTGCTAGTACCCTTGCATGGGCGGGGTCAGCGTGAGTCCACGAGGTCTCGGCTGAGAAGCCAGCGCTCGTGAGACAACGGGCCGGGTGGTGCCGTGGTGGTACGCATGGAGGAACAGAGGCGCAACGCATGCGGGGCGCCGAGGAGAAGAGACAAAATTTACGGGGACAGACAGAGAGGGGAGGGTGGGTTGGGTGGCAGTGGGAAGGGCACGTACGTGTCGTGTCGCGCGCACAGGCGGGCATGGCATGCCCACACGGGTGCGCGCCACGGCCGGGCTGCTCACGAGGGGGTCGTGCGTACGTGATGGATGCGGGTGGTGGCGCCGTGCACACGCGTCCTCCCCCACGGCAGCGCGCTGCCGCCCATCGTCTGCTCGTCCGCCCGGTCCCTTGCCCTTGCTTGCCTTGCCACGCCCGGGTTTCGCTGTGTGTCAGTCGCGTCGTCCCCGTGTGCGCGCATGCATGCATCCTAGCTTTGCCGTCGTCGCATCGCATGCCCTGCGACTCCACGAGGAGGTGGACGTACGACGGCTCGGCAAATTGGTATGGTCGCGTTCGAGGTTGGTTGTTAGCGTGGTAATTCCGTGTCAACTATGGGTGTGGGCCGCACCGTATACTACGGTGGCGGGGGGGCCGGGGTGTGGTTCTGTGTGGTGGTGGGACCCACGGACCCCATCTGGGACCCGGGTGTTGGCACCACAAGGTGGGCCCCCTGCTCATAGATTCGCGTCGCGCTGTTGGCTTCTCTCTCTTTCTTCAACTATAAATAACCGCCTCCCTCCTCGCCTCCTCGACACACCCACACCCTCCTCAATCTCCTCCTCCCGCTCGACGAGCTCGCGAACGATCGACCATCTGATCGCCTGAGACAGAGCTCGAGGCAACGGAACGACCGATGACGAAGCAGAGCGTGGTGGTGCCGGAGGTGGCGGTGCCGATGCCGCCCAACTCCGCGCCGCTGCTGCCCTACCCGCCGCCGCGCGCCGCGCCGGGCGTCGCCGTGCGCAAGAACAAGTATCTGCAGGCCCAGCTCGACCTCGGCGCCGGGCTCCCGCTCATCAACGGATGGGTCGAGTCCATGCGTGCCTCCTCTCCCACCCACGCCAAGGCCGCTGCTGCCCTCGCCGCCGCCGGCGCCGTCGATGACGAGCGCGCTGCCTGGATGGTCCGTGCATTTCATCAATCCTACGTTGCTATGCTTCGCTTGGGGATTGCTCTGTTTCTCGGTGATGATACTGAATTGAAATGGGTTGATCGATGCAGGTGAGGCACCCGTCGGCTCTGAGCAAGTTCGAGCAGATCGTGGCGGCGTCAAAGGGGAAGAAGATCGTCATGTTCCTCGACTACGACGGCACTCTTTCCCCAATCGTCGATGACCCGGATTCCGCCTTCATGTCCGACACGGTATATATTTTCATTCATCAAATCTCTCTAATCTCTCCCCTGTTTCATTCACCAATACACACGGGCCATGACTCACTCATCTGTCTTCACCTTCAGATGCGGCGGGCTGTGCGAAGCGTGGCAAAACACTTCCCGACGGCGATCGTAAGCGGCCGGTGCCGCGACAAGGTACGCGCATTAGCCCCCTCCCCAATGCCATCATCACCAATTCACAATTTTTCACACCGCACAGCAGAGGTTGCAGAGCGATGTCCTAAATTCAGGTTTTTTCTGTCTGTGCTTTGTCATCAGGTGTTCGAGTTCGTGAAGCTGGCGGAGCTGTACTACGCAGGCAGCCATGGCATGGACATCAAGGGCCCCGCGAAAGCATCCCGTCACAACAAGGCCAAGGTAAGCACCCTGCCGGCCACTGCTGCACTTGTCACGACGGTGAGAGGGGAAAAAAACTTATCTTCCTCTTGTGTGGTTGTCAGGCCAAAGGCGTTCTCTTTCAGCCGGCGAGCGAGTTCCTTCCCATGATAGAACAGGTTAGTACTAACTCTGCTCCTGCTGCTGCTGCTGCTGCTTTGATGCATTTATGCGAACAAGCTGAAGAAGAAGAAGAGAAGCTTGGCCTTTTTCTTTCGATCTGATGGGAACTTGGTTGTGGTGGTGTGTTTGTTAGGTGCACGATTCTCTGATAGAAAAGACCAAGTGCATACCTGGAGCCAAGGTGGAGAACAACAAGTTCTGTGTGTCTGTCCACTTCAGATGTGTCGATGAAAAGGTGCGGCACAATTTAATGGCTCCACCTTTCCTTTTCTTCCCTCTGCATCCACCCCCCTCATATCTTTTCTTTAGTGTTAGTGTCTTAATTAGTGTGTGAGCCCCATCCTAAAATTGTCACTGTTCATAAGTAAAAAAGATATCTTTTTTTTGAAAAAAGAAGACGAACTAAATCATCAACCTCTGCTATCTCCTTTCTCTTTGTAACCATGGCTGGTTAGCTGATTAACGAACCTGTTCCATTGATGGTCTGTACATGCAGAGCTGGAGCACATTGGCGGACATAGTGAAGTCAGAGCTCAAGGACTACCCAAAACTGAAGCTCACGCAGGGGAGAATGGTGAGATTTCTTCTGTCCTCTCCTTTTCTTTTGCAGACATGCGTAGCCATCAATCAATTCTTTGGTAGCTAGAGATATATGCTTATTAGCTCTGCTGTTGCGGGCTTGACATGATGACTAACTCATTATCCTCCGATCATTGGATTCTTCCCCTGTAGGTGTTCGAGATCCGGCCTACCATCAAGTGGGACAAGGGCAAGGCCCTCGAGTTCCTCCTCGAGTCACTCGGTAATGAATCGTTTTGTTCATCAGGCTTAATCTGTCGCCGTCGTCGTCGTCTTATCTTGGGCTGGCCCTGATCGACCGAGTGACTGACGCCGATCGATGCATTCGCGTGCAGGGTTCGCCGACTGCACCAACGTGCTGCCGGTGTACATCGGCGACGACCGGACCGACGAGGACGCGTTCAAGGTGCTTCGCAAGAGAGGCCAGGGCATCGGCATCCTTGTGTCCAAGTACCCCAAGGACACCAACGCTTCCTACTCCCTGCAGGAACCAGCCGAGGTAAGCAACACCTTGATTGCTACCACATCTCAATTTCTCTTTCAATTCTCTTTCTTTCTTTCTTTTTCCGTTACATTGTAGATACCTCCAAACATGCACATCGCACTTATATTCTACAGAGAAATAGAATTAAAAAGCACTGGTTAACTGCTAGCACTACAAATATGTTCTACTGGCGCTGCACCGTGCGCGCGTAGTTTTCTGGCGTGTTGCCGCTATTATTATCTTTAGTCGACGTCAATGCCCACGAGGTTTCCCGGGGACCACCGGCCAGGCCGGCGCCGTCGGTGTCGATCGGCCGGCGTCCATTTCTGCCGCCATCCAGCCACCACTACATGTTTTTTCTATTCGGCGCCGCATTTTTACTCCACGGGGCTGAAAATTCCTCATTTTTGTGACGATTCTTGCAGGTCATGGAGTTCCTGCTGCGGCTGGTCGAGTGGGAGCGCCTCTCCCGGGCTCGCCCCAAGTGGTGATAAACGACGACCAGTCGGCCAACACCCCATTTTCCCGACAGCTCAACACATATTCCCCGACGGGCCAGTATTTACCGACTGGACAGTGGGGGCTAGGATTCGAGACAAGATTATCAGAGGCGATTATCAAGTATATATGTGATTAAGGGTGATTAATTAGAGGGAGCGTATCTGTATTATCGTAGCTCTCTTGTACACTGTCAATGTGCATATACACGCGTCCTCTGGTTTTTTTGGGAGACGCTTGCGGTGGTAGTAGTTGTGAAGGGATGCAGAGAGTTGTGCTTTGTTTGGGCCTTATGCTTTCTCGTCCCTTTGGTTAAGCTACCTGGTTGCACAGGAATGAGGAGAAATTTGAGTGCTACAGTGTAATTGTTTATGGCTTCTGATTATCTATGTACAAGGGTATATATGATGAAATGAAGAGCATCGGAATATATATAACAGAAATGCCGTCTCTTCTATGCGTTGTCTTTTGTTATGACTTATGAGATAGATTTACCAAGTCAAGTTGTCAGAGTTGCTTCCTGTTCTTACAGACCTGTATTAGTGTGAAATCAAACATCAGTCGTCCTCGTATCTTTCTAAGTTGCACATATCGTAAAACAGTGTTACTGATGGTAAATGGTAATATAGTTCTTGTGATGCCTATATCAGCAGAGTACTAATGCTGTAGAAGCTATTGTCCTTGTTAGTAGTAGTTACCGTAAATATACTCATTTAATTACAACATATCTGACAAACAAGTCTGATCACTTTGAACCACCATGGTTAGTTTTGGTTTCAAATTTATCTGTTTCTCCGAACGCTTTAAGATTTTGTTCATCATGTATATATACTTGAAGAACCGTAAATTGACTTACCACATGCAACGTTTCAGTAGACAGGTGGAAGTGCTTGCAACTGTTCATTCACGTTTCCCAATTTGTAATCCTAGTTCGTTGCCTAGTTTAATTAGTTTTCCACCCATATAGTTGGAAACAGTGAGTATTACCTTGGTATTTCCACGAAGGCAGAGACATGCTTCTTACTACAATCCCTGTTTGTAACTTTCGTCGTATTTGATCTTTTTCTGCAAGAGTTATCCACGTTAAGTCTCTATCTCATGTTCGTCTATCTTCAAGGGTACATATGATTCATAACATCAACAATTTAAACTTCCACAAAAAACGGTCATCAACATGAAGCAGATGGCCCACTCATCAAGGACTGATGCTAGAGAAAACCTGGATGTGTTGTTGGACCACCCAAACCAGTTGAGTTAGCCAGTGTGCAATGTATGTTATCTACCCCAAAAGCTTTCATAAAAGTGCCCCCTTTCTTATCAGCATTAGTTTCTTTTTATGCCCTGATCAGCATGATCTGTCCATTTGGCTAAGATATATATGATATATTCCTGAAAGGGATATTCTAGAAACTAGGTCAAGGTAGAGTGTTAATAATAATGAAAGTAAGATATTGACAAAGCTAGCTAGCCAGCTAGTAGTATGTCAAGCCCAAGTACAAGTGGACCTGCCTGTCATAAATAGTGTTGTTTGCACGAACTCTCTGGCTAACCTCTATCGAGCTGCAAACTTGCAATGTTTGCATGCCAAAATCGTTGTATAAAGAATTCCATGCTCAACAAAATTGTCTTTCAAAGGAATACCATGCTCTATCTTTGGATCGATAAAAAATGCCATGCTCAACAGTATGTCAAGCCTAAGCAATAGCTCTAATTTCTTGTAAAATTTCCTACAAGTTTATACCTCTCCTCTAATTCTGCGTTTATTCTGTGTTCATATCAAACAATTTTTCATGTATTTCCATATGTTTTATAATTTTCTATTTTACATATGCATTTCAACAGAAGTCCTACGTTTTTTCTATTTATATATTTTATCATTCCCGTGTGATTTAAAGGGACCTAGTCTTAGGTAGAAAAGAGATAAACATTAGAGATATTGCTACTGTCCTTTTTCTCCTAGAATGGTTGTGGCCGCAGGGTTTGATCAGGTAAGGATCTAGGTATTTTTATTTTAGAGGATCTTTGCTTTGAAGGAAAATATATGAATATTATAGGATTAAAATCATATAGAATTTTTTCTTCAATGTGCCTTTGGAACAAAGGAACAGACCATACGAAATCCTGTGAAATGGATCGTTGCCAGCAAGTTTTTAGAGGAATTTTACACGAGGTGTCTTTTCACATGGAAAAATTCCTTTGTCTCCCTTTCGTCTCTAATTCTTGTGTTTTTTATGTGGTCTAAACAAACGGCAAACGGACATTCCTGTATTTTATGTGTTTTGCAATCCACTATTTTACACTTGCATATCTGTCAAAATCTTAGGGCATGTTCCATTCGTTGCCATTTTCAACCATACCAAATTTTGGTAGAATTTGACGTTACCGAAATTTGGTAGTATTGGATGCATTAAGTTTAAAATCTTAGCAAATGCTGGTAATGTTTGTAATAGAAGAAGTGTCTACAATCTGACGAGGCCCTTATGTTTTTTATATTCCTTTGTTTATACATTCATGCAAATCAAAGGGACACTAAAACTTAATTCACACGGTTCGATTAAATTGGACCTTATGTTATCAGAGGTCGGCCCGCGTCCTTCCCTAAATGCTGCTTGATAGAATGTGGGAGGCATTATTTGGATTTTCAAGCAACTAATATGAGCCTACCTATATCCACAAACATGGCCCAGATGTCAGCCACCGTGTCCTCGAAGTCAGAGGAGCTGAGTCCCCACAGTCCACACGTTAATTTTGGACACATTAGAAAAGATGGCATGAGTCATTTCGCTGTCAAGAATAAGCAGCGGGGTAGAGAAAAAAAATTAAAGTTTACCTATTCCATGGATGTCTTTCTCCTCTTTCCTACATGCTTGTCATTTACGGACTATGCTAATTAATGTGATAAGAGTAAATTTATCATCCTTGAAAAGATACATATTTCAAGATACATATTAAAAACTTGGTACTAGTACCACAATTTTAGCATAAAATTATCGTACCTTGAGGTATTTACAAGAACTGTAAAATTTATTGGATAAAATTCTTACAGAGAAAACGAAGGAAATAAACCAAAGAATTAAGGGCTTGTTTGGATTGAGACCAATTATTGCACTAAATTTTGGTAATTTTAATAATATTTTGTAGGTGCTTGATTTGGTACCAATTTTTGCCCACACTATTATAAATTATGTACTAACAGTTTAGTAGTGCCAAAACTTGCCAAAGGATTGGCATTACCAAAATAGTCATGAGTTCCTTTCAATTGAAGCACTGTAGCTTTCTTTGGATTGTAGGAATTTACACAAAATACGAAAAGAATTTCTCTAGTGATTTTACACAAAACGTAGAAACAAACTCATTCACTCAGCCTTACCGAGGCAATCAAGTATCCAACCACACACCACAGGAAGAACTAGCCCCAGTATTCGGTTAATAAAATTTTGTTTGATTACGTAATTCTGGTCGCCAATAAAATTCTGTGGCCGGTAAAGATGATCTGGGGTAGTGGTTGTAGTGTGCAAATATTTTTTTTCCTATTCTTTTACATTTTTCTTTATCCTTTCCAACCACCTATTTTCATAAGAATTATAGAATTATTTTGTTTTACAATTGGATGTTTTACATTAAAATCACTATTCTAATCTTATATTTGTGTTCATTCATATGTTTTGAAATCTTGCATACCAAAACCCTGAATGGGTTCTAACCTTCGCTGTACACGCTGTACATTGTGATGGTGCAGTAATGTTGCAAAATTATGATATATGAAACTGAAAAAAATGATTGATACAAGAGAAGCCTCTGCCCTTCCACTCCTCTTCCGTCCTCCACTTTTGAGCAATGGCGAAATGCTCCCTGTCCAGCATCAGCTATAAGATGCCAATACCGTTTCGGCTCATAACCACTTTGGATCATTTGCTCTGTTTCTAGTCATACCAACCATGATCCTCGAACCACACGACACCTTGCTTCTTGGTGTCACCTATGTTAGTCCATCTGGTTTGTTGTTTGCCTGCTTAGAGAAACCCCTGTCTCCATCCCTTAAACCTCCTCCCACCCCAAACCCTAATCCGGCATGCCACAAGTCCGTAACCAAAGATGGTTGTTGTTACTGCCTTGTTAGCACCAGATAAGAGAAAGACCTTGCTCTTGCATATTGCCGGCAAGTCCTCGCCACCAACCTCCATCTTCTCTGTTCCAGCCTCTGCTAATCTCGAGGCCGAAGGTGACTAAAATTTCTTGCAATTTTAGTTATCCTCAGGCCTAGCATAACCAACAGTATAAATGGTAGAATGTATTCCACGTATTCTTGGACAAATCCATTTTATTTCTACGCTCAATTGTCACGGGAGGCTAGGTTTGTCACCGGAATAGGACGGAGATTGTATTTAAAACTGGTAGAGGGGCGCGGCCCTGGTCCTCATTGGTGCGGTGGAGCCATGATCGACGATACAACAACAAGGCAGGGCGCTGACTCGGATTGATGTAATTACTTAACTTTAATTTAATCAAGTCGACATTCTTTGTTTAGGTTTAGGCTCATTGGCTTAGGCTTTTAAGCAATTTCTTATATGTTTTATAAGCCAATAGCTGTGATAAAAGTCAGCTTATAAGCCTAAATAATATTTAGGGCCATAGTGCTAGCGGTTGACGTAAATATCTAAACTAACTAACGAACTCTAATTAATTAAAAGGTAAACACCGAAGTAGTTTGGAGTACCTTCGTAGCGCCAGGAAATCAGCTGGCGCCAACTCTCCCTGGCTTGCGGCGGCGGAAGTACTTGACGCCCCCACATGACATCAATCTAAATATTCATGGAGTTATTTCGGAATGATACAATAGTTTAATTGTATCTAGCAAAAAAGTCAGATTGTTGTTATGATTCGTGTTAATTAACCATCCACATTAACTAGTCAACATCGATCAGATAGAATTGGTGACAAATTAACTACTTCTACTCCTACTATGACATGAAAAGATAAGATCTGATCATCTGAAAGAATCATCACCATCCTTTCATAGAGAGGAAAACTGAAGCCACAAGTACAGCTATTTATCTGACCGCTATCAAGGTAGTAGTACAGGTTGTCTTTCGTGAAGTTTGCATCTTAATGAATGCGTATAGTTGTCACATAATTCCCTTACTTTTTTGTGTCTGCTCATTCGGTAGTGAACCTCCATACTTCAATATCAGCCTTACATACTATTGGGTTCAAGTACTTACCTGAGGAATAACCGGTCGACCGATAACGTTCACCGTCAATTCTACGCACCTCACCAGTTTTTACATGTCTGGTTGGCTGAGTTATGCTGGATTTTGAATTTTAAAATTGGTTTAGGATGTTTTCTTCTTCTGGTTCCTTTTCCATTATTGTTAAGAAAAAAGTAAAATAGAGATCAAGCTTTCAAAATTTAAATTATTTTGGATTATAATTCTTATACAGAAATTAAATAGCAGGCTTTCGCTTTCAGAAAGAGAGACGCCAGATTTGTACTCTCTATCCGTCGATCTACTAGCTAAGAAGATAACTTGATAAGAGTATGATAAGACTCCGAAGTCATATCGTGCAAACGATCGCCGAGACTAGCACAAAAGACTGTAGAAATGCAAGCGAAAATGAAGACTCTTTGCCAGCTCCTCTTCTGAAGAAACGTTTCGGTTATTGACGCAGCTAGCCTTTTGTTGCTGTCATTGTGTCATGTTAGCTATCTGTTACCGGGAACTAAGCAATCACTTTCTGATATTACTAGCAAAGTAAATTGTGTACAGTAATATCGTTCGGTGCAATGCGATCATCTGAATGTACCAATGACCTTGCTAAGGTGGCTACACTTCAAATCAGTTGTAACTGTTCTAGCCATCAGCTTAAGATGGTGTGTTGGATGAGATTGTTTTTCCTTAGATCAATAGATCATGCTGACATAGTAGTTGATGACAGGGATGAAGGGATACGTGTATGCTACGATAGCTATAAATTAAAATTTGTATCGCATTATCCAGGATATCTTGTGAGTATAGAGATCGTAGATCGTTACCACTAGAGCTGTCAACGAGCCAAGCTCGAGTGAGCCAATCTGTCTAGGCTTGAGCTCAATAGAAGCTCGAGCTGAGCTCGAGTTGAGCCTATTTTTCCTTTGAGCTCTAAAGTAGTCTCGGCTCGAGCTCGATTAGACTCGCGAGGTCGACTCGAGCTCGTAATAACATATAATATATGATATTTGATAGATAAAATTTAATTTCAACCTAATCATATTAGAACAAACGATAATAAGAACTTAAAAGATTAATATGTCATAGTTATAAATACTAGCTTATTACATGATATATAGTGATTTATAAGTACTTCACTGTCTCATCAAATAAAGAAGAAAAATATATATACTATAAGGCTCGTGAAAAGCTCGAGCTCGGCTAAAATTAGTTCACAAGTCTGAGATGGGTCTCGGGCTGGGCTCGTTAAGAGCTCGAGACGAGCTCGAATCGTGTTTGAGACGAGCCAAACTCGAGTAGCTTGCGAGCTCCAAGCTTTTTTTGACAGCCCTAGTTACCACTCGACGCGTAGAGTAGCGAAAGTAGAATCGGCGTAGCCAAACCAGACGAAGCATACGTTGATGTAGAGGAAGTAGTTGATCCGACCGTCTCCTCCATGCACGAGCATCTCCTCCTCCTGCAAACTCCACCTCATAATTCCACACCGATCAGCACCGCAACACAGCAAAGCTTCTGCCAGTATCCACACGTCCAGGGATGGAATGCCATGCGCTATTGTGCTAGCGTCCGTGCGCGGTTAGGGTTTTTCTTGTGGGGAGAGGCGGCTAGGGTTTTGGGTGTTTCGGATGTTGTGTTTCTCTCAAATCCTCGCCTCTGAATATGTAGAGTTTTTTAATGGGCCTCGCAAGCTCATCAGGACTCTATTCGGATCACTATCCAAACTGAACACCTGTCAGATCTCCATCAAACTCTTCGTTCCAACCCATTAAGTGTGTGGCCCGGAAGGTTAATATACACTCAGTTGCAACCCAAAAACACATGTTCGGTCCACGTGTCAATAGCGGTCTCTAGCAAAACATATTTACGCGCCAAGTATACACGAAGATCACGGCTGAACCTATAGTGTCTCTATGTTCGAGTCTCTCTGCCTCATGATATCGATTAAGCACAAGACAAGGCATGTGCTATCCTTTCAATAGTTCAATCGTTCACTCGATCTTGTAATAAATTGCTTATCTCGTGATGGACTCTTCAATCACTTGGCATGGTGATGCACTTTCATAATCCATTACATTGAGGGGCCCATGAGATATCTCTCCTATGAACAAGGAGGAGAAAATCGTATCTTGATCTATCACATCTCGCTACATGTTTCATAGCAAACCCGAACTACCTAGTTATGGTGCAACGTTTGACAATCCTTAAGTAAGTTACTATGCATGTTGAGAACCATAACGATCTCAGTTCTAAGGAATTAACATCACCACTACTTGATATCAACTAATGGCACAAGTAACCCTTGCAGTGACTCATATAGGTCTGTCCAACAATATGTTCTCCAACATGTGTCCATACTATTGATTTGATATCTCTATACCATGATCCATGAGACATGATCATCAATCTATACATGTGCTAATCTTAGAATTATATTTGTTCCACATATGATATGATTAGGGACTATCTAAAAATAGTAAAATAATACATAGAGAGTCTTATGAATGAATCATAAACATGGTATGTGATACAATTATCTATATTGCTACCTCTAGGGCATATCAATAACAAGGAAAATTGATGTCTTGTATACTAGCTCATATATATTAGTTAGAAAGAAAAGGACGGGCATCTACTTAAAGCGAGGAGAGCTAGCTAGGCTAAAGCGAGCCCACAGACTCAGACTCTCTGGAGTGCTCTCTCCATTTAAGAATATAAGACATTTTAAATTTTCAAAGTTAAGCTTACCTAACCATCACAAAACGTGAAACTTATCTAAATTTAACCTATATATAGACAAACACCAAAATTTTCACACAAAATTGATATAACAACTAAACGGGTATACTAGACATACGTATTCAATGTTTGAAATAATAAAACTAATTTTATGTTATGAATATTGCTACATTTTCTATGAAATTAGTCAAACTTATACAAATTTGACTTTTAAAAAGTCTAAAGCGTCTTAAATTTTGAAACACGGGAGTACATACTATATATGTCCATATCCTGTAAGGCCCCGTTGCTTGCCCTTTCTTTGTCACTGTAAACCTTTGATACGTTAACTAACATATTTCCTGTGAGCTGCAACGGTATTTTAACAAAAGAAAATTATCACTAGCCCTGCCTCGTATCACCATATTTGACACCTCTAAGGCTCTAACACTAGTAGAGAACGGGACACCTATCCCGGTTGAAAAACCCCTTTTATCCTGATTTTCCAACAGGAACTGAGCTCCCGAGATTGAAGGTCGGACCTTTAATCCTAGTTAAAATAACCGAGACTGAAGAGCGACTTTTAGTCCCGGTTCGTATAACAAACCAGGACCAAAAGCCCGTCTAGCCCTAGCCGGGAAAGCAGACCTTTAGTCCTGATTTGTAATACGAACCGGGACTAAAGGTTTGATTTTTCATTTGCTTTATTAGGTTATTTTGTATTTATTTTCATTCAGTTGTAGATTTATATATCGTATGGTACTAATGTACGTCATACATACTAATATACATCGAGAAATGTACACCGATATAGAATACTTGTGGGACTATATAAAATATATTAGTATATACAAAATGTTTCGCATTTAGCTAGCTATATAATATGCACATATACAATGGAATGTTTTTTCTTAATCAAAGTTTGGATCATCATAATCCATTCCACTTGTAGGCGCTAGTCTTCCATCATAGTAGTGTTGTCCTTTCCGATTTATGGCTTCGTCATTAAGGAAGCCTGCTAATGCTTCTTGATAGCACTTCGCACTCTGTGATGACTTGATGACCTACGAATACTATGCCATACAAATATTATACATTTCCCTCTTACTATATTTACTTCTTTTAACAAAATTTCCTATTAAATTTCTTAATTATCAAGAAATGGCATAGTATGGAGTGCTTGAATCATCGAGTTGTCTTGGTCAGTTCCTTACATGCACTGCCCCAAACAAATCAATTCGATGACCAAACACTCCACGCTCTGTGATGACTTGATAACCTAAAAAATATAAAGCATATAACATTTCATTGCATCATTCTTAATGGAATAGATGGTAGTTTTTGTCGTCTCGTCGTCTCATTAAAAAATATAAATAAGACAACAAAAACTACCACCTAATCCATAAAAAACAACGCATTAGAATGTTGTATGCTACATATTTACCGTTATCGAGTATATGGCGCCATATATAAGAAAATAAATTGATAATTTCTTGAATAAACGGCATGAACTAGCTTAAAGTCATACTCAATACAATGTCAACGAACTAAGCTTGAAAAAATCATCTCAAATGAATAAGCTAGCTAGTTCTTGCTCAATAACCTATACTCCGTAAACTACCTCGTATTTCTCTAAATATAAAGCATAAAATGAGCTCTAGTAAAAAGGTATAACGAGAGGAAGAATATGCGTACCTTTCAACCAAAAATGGACGGACGAATCGATCGAAATCTGAGAAAATGGTGGTGTCGTCAAGAACAAGTTTGAGCAAGAGGAAGAACTTGAGAGCTTGAGCAAGCAAAAATGGTCTCGGAGTTGTCTGCTAAGGAAGAAGGAAAGGAATATAAAGGGGTCGGACAATTTAATCTTGGTTCATGGCTCGAACCGGGATTAAATACGGCTAATTAGTCCCGGTTCGAGCTACGAACCGAGATTAAATGTCAAGGGGACCTTTAGTCCCGGTTCGTTAGATAAACCGGGATTAAAAGTTAACTTTTAGTCCCGATTCGTGATACAAACCGGGACTAAAAGGTCCCCTGCCGACCACTGCCGAACTAGTTGTTGGGGGCCCGAAGCTTTAGTCCAGGTTGGTGATACCAACCGGGACTATAAATAATTTTAGTCCCGAGCCCGATTTTGTCCGAGACTAAATCACTGGATATTTGTCCCGTTCTCTACTAGTGTAAACTCACCATGTCTTTTTTTTTGAAAAAATAGAGATATTCTAAGAACATATGGAGTTGGTGGTGGTGGCGGCAGCAGAGACAGATTCACCGTACATCACCGCAACTAGTCTCTGTTAAAATAAGAAGCTGAATACCTGTCTTTTTATGAGTAAAAGATAATATACTGCATTAAATGGGTTATATATCTTAATATTAGGAATATTAACCTTAGGTTGATTCTATATGACTATCCATTTTAGTTGTATTGTTTTCGCTAAAAATAAGTTTAAGGAGGTAATTCGTAAAATTTACGATGACAATAGGTGGGATGGCAGACTCAAGAAAACTACAGGACCTAGACAACTTTATGTTTTTTCTGGAAATTGGCGTTCGAGAGGCCACTGCAACAAACTAGTACCACCTAACATTGAATTCATTGTTTCAGCAATGCAGCTGTAGCCCAAAGTTTGAGTACCGAACGAACCCTGATGATTTTTCATTCAGAGTTTTGGTATTTGTAGGGGTGAGGAAGTTGCTCAATGAGTGTATTTGTACATGATAAACGAATGATTTTCTTTACCTGGTTTTCTTTATGGCAACATATCCAGTGGAAACTAACTCTCCGTGTAAACTATGAAAACTTTAATTTAAGCCACACGATATTGATCTAGGGGTGCGCTCAAGATAGATGGAAGGAGTGATTTGCAAAAGCGCATTTGTAAATCACTCCTCCAACCTTCGTTAAGTTTTGCAAATAACACCTCTCACCTCTCCTGAGCGTACCATTGGATCAATATTGGGTGGCTCAGATTGAAAATTTTCATAATTTGTACGAAAAGTTGGTTTCCACTAGATACGTTGCCTTTGTTTATAGTTTTGATAGGAAAGGGGAGGTTGCACATTGCACACGGTTGGGGTGGGAAGGGGACCAAGATAGGTTAAAGTTGTTGCAACTTCAGCTATCAACTGCACAAAATCTAGACCATCCAAGTTTTGATCTGATGGCTCGTATTTGCTCAAAAAAGCTACATTTAATAATATTGTTGCTACAGTACATAGTGCTACAGTATTTCGGGGATCTGCAACTGTTGCTTTCTTGATGTGTGGAGCTGATGCAACTGCAATTTGCAGTTGCAATAGCAACTTTAGCAGACCCGGGTCCGTAGGAAGGGCACACGGATGGAATTCCCAATTTGTAGTGGTAGAGATACCAAGGGTAGCGGTTGAATTTTGGTATCTATTTGACACAACTATATAAAAAGAATACTACCCACTTATGTTTCAGGTTTGTTATCCACTCTTACTTATCCCTATCAGTATTAAGTTTTAGGGTTGAAATCGTTAGTGCACATAGCTCAAAATAAATGGATGTTCCTAAGTATGAACCTCGATCGATTTGTGTAATCGTTAAAACAAACAAAAAAATCATACGAAATAGTTGCATCTGGTAAGTTTGTGCACAAAAATAAGCATTTTATAAGTTTATCATATACTGATATACAGTACCAGATTATACACACTTGAGGATTAGTGTACCGCCAATGCAATTTATCTTTTTAAGTTGCATACAGATTCAGCATTTTTAGACTATAACCAAAGAAGAAAAAAAAAGCTGAACAGGACTCCTCTAGCTCTCGCGTCGCCCACCCCGCGGGTGGCTCGGGAGGCGGCGGCTGCCGGCAACCCCCCCTGCCTCGCCGCCGTCCGAGC
>CM002486.1:12837175-12859504 GCA_000325765.3 Leersia perrieri
GTGCCGTCCTGAATGGATTTGGCAGGACGGCGGCTGGCGACAGGGTAGTAGCTAGCGGTGGAGGGCGGTGGCTGGCACCGGGGTAGCAGCTAGTGGAGGTGGTGGTGCCTCGTGGCGGCGGCGTCCGCCTGGGCTGCTCCGGGTGGCGTGACAAGGCTAGTTGTGGCATGACGCTGCCTTGCTGCGGCCGGCGTTGGCCGCCGCAGATAAGAACACCCCTATCATGGCTGGATCTGGCGCATGCGCGCTAGATCTGGCCCGGGGGACGGTGGTCGGATGTGAGCGCCAGTGCCAGGCTCGCCGGCAATGGTGGTGGAGGCATGGTGGCAGGGTGGAGGCTGGCGACGGTGGCTGAGCTGCTCCGGGCCGGCTTGTGGTGCTAGTGCAGCCGGCTGACTTGCTCACAATGGTTGAGCTCAACCCGCACGTGGCTGGGATCTGGCCGGGGAGTGGTGGTGCTTGGCCTAGTGGGTGCGGGCACCGGCGACAGTGGCGGCGAGGGCGAGGACGTGGGCGAAGCTGGAAATGGGTAGCGCGTCCACGCTAGCCCGCTATCTTCCTTGTTGTCGGCCATGTCCTCTCCCCCTTTCGGTTTTCTTCCCTTCTTTGGCCGGATTCCTTCTCTGGTCGTAGGGAACCCTCGGGGGTGGACGGACGCTCTGACACAGGAGTTGGCGGCCGATGGTCGGCGTTTCGAGGGTGGCCACGTTCTCGTCCTTGCTGATCGAGGTATGTTTGCTTGTGAGGTGGATTAGATCGTTCTATGGCTGTCAATATAGAGAGTGTTTTAAGGGTGGGGCGAAGACACTGGCGAAAGCCTTGCCATGCCTTCGGCCGGCTTGACGACGGCGACGCCTGAGGGTGTTGTTTTCCTCCTTTGAGACGTTGTCTTTGTGTTCTTCCCCATGCCCCATAGATCTCTTGGTGAAAACCTTGTTCTGATTTTGGACGAGCGGCGACGGCGTTACGCGTTGTAACCTTCTTGGGGGCATCGCTTCGGGGATGCTACCTTTGCATTGATGGCTGTTGACAGTCTTTTTTGGTTCTAAGCCTTCATGTCTTGTTGTTCGGTGAGGCCTCGCCTTCTTGGAGTTGTTTTGTTCTTGCGGTGGGCGGCTTGCTCTTCGGCATTTTTGTTGGGTGAAGTCTGAGCTGCCCACTGATGGCGTGCGGCGACGCTTGGAAACGATGACATGTTGCAGTCTCTCCCTAGGGTTAGTTGCTGGTCGTGTAAAAGTTTGGCTCTTTGGTGGTTGGGCTGATGTTCGTTGTAGGTTCATCAGAGCTACTTTTTCTTTGGCAGCAAGGTGGCAACAATGTCGTTGCGGTCGTGAAGTCGGTGCTGCTGGGTCGCTTGGGCGATTAGCTCGGCAACGATAACACCTCTTTTGCGATGTTGAAGTCATAGTGTGGCTTGTGTCTTGTTTGGCTGCGACGTCCTGTGTTGAGCTCCGCCATGGTGGTTCATTGTGTAGTTAGGTCCTACGCCTTCTGTGCAGAGGTTTTAGCTAGTTTTCCTTAATTAACCGTGTAAACTGGGTCAACTCTCTTCTTCTAATATAAAAGTGGAACAAAGTTCTGTCTCAGTTTTAAAAAGAAAAAAAAAGAGTAACCAATTTTTTTTTAAAAAAAGAGTAGTTAGTGCTACCCGGCCTTGAGTTACAGAAAGCGGCCGGAAAAGCAGTCTGTATGTACTTTGCAAAGCTAAATCTAGCTAACTCCCGACTGCAGTTATATCTTCTCCGTTAACTCATGCAAGCGTGCAGGTAGCCTATAGCATCGAAAAGGAAGTGCTACCACCCAGCCAAGCCACACAGATCAATCATTAACGAAGTAGGAGCTTGCTTTCTTGTACCTGATTTGATTATAAATCTTAAACTAAATCATCACAACTAAAAGATAGCTGTCAAACTCGCATTACGCGTAATCGCAGCACAAACAAAAGCTTATTATTCAGCGCGATCTCTCTCGTTACGGAAAAAAAAATCTTAAACCGATGGCGAAGCAATCCAATCCTGCACCACCATTGGTCATTGGCCACCTTGGATCACAGTCAGCCTCACACAAGGAGTGGCCAAGTGGAACCTCAGATATCTTACCAATAATTTTTGCAGCCAAATTAATTAGCCATGAAAGGGACAGAGGTAGCTAGCTAGTTAGTGCCTGAAATCGCCATCGACGCATGATTCGTGCGATGCCATTGGGGCGAGCCGACGAGTTGGATTCCACTTCGGTTGTTGGTTGGATCGATCGAGTGTAGCTTTAGAAAAAGGCACACATGAACATGAACACTAGTGTTTTCGGACAAAGGGAGCTTCTCCCAAACCTAGCAATGAGAATACACGATCGAGCAAGGAAGGTATGCTCTGCCAAGAAATTCTCTTTCCGCATGCATTTGCGGGGGTAGAATTGAAAGAGAAAGACTATCATCTAGCAAGTGGAAAATATATACTGCAAAATGATCAGCGCCTAGCTAGCTATATATACCAGGCATGTATAAAAAAAGCGTGCGTTATATATGGATGATGTGCACGCTAATCACTGGTTGCAATTATTTATGCGCCTTATCGAAACCTAAGTAATCTGTCTAGGGTAGATATGTGTAATAATGTAAGTGTTAATTAAGTTGAACAAACATTCCTTTGGGGCTTCTCTTAATCATTGCAAAACCTCCAAATGCGCACGAATGTTAGGCTGGAATGAAAATGACGCGTGATGAGAACACCTGCTAGAGTTTGATTGAAATTTGAAAGGTGGTATGACAATTGAGATGTACGGCCATATACGTACGTACAACCTCATAAAAATGTATGGTTCATACGGATTCAAACGGATATTAATTTTTCAGTCGACAAGTGAATACTTTTAGTGCGTATATGGCTAGTACTTATGAGGATGGCACATCCTAAAGGCCTTGGCTAGTTTTGTCTAAAGGGACGTTTAATTCACGAGTGCGGCTGGTACTTTTAAAGTTCTCAGAAGCGCACATCATATTTAAGTCAAAAGTGAATACTTTTAGTGTGTATATATGATCATACACGACTGGTCGTTCCCTTGTATATCACCTTTCTTATTCACTAGATTATTAATGATAATTAATATTGGTCTGTATGCGTAAACAAAGAATGTGTATGGTGACCCCGGCAAAAGAATCACGCTCACAATCTCTACGATTATTTTTGTGTATAAGAATTATTTTGAGCCTGTTGTACTATTGATGGGGGCTAAGCTAGCCCGGGTGCTCTTCTTCCATTTGCATATTTCTTCACTCTCATTTGAGCTTCCCTTCTCTCTCAATCTCTTGGCGTTTAACCGGCTATCCTTTAAGGAACCAAGATTGATGCCAAATGTAGGAATGTATCACCGCTATAGAGGGGGTGAATGTAGCGGTTTCGATTTCCCCCTAAAATACCCTGCAAAAATCTCCTCCTCTTCGACCATAGCCATTTGGAAAGACTAGATAGAAAAAGCGAGATAAGAAAAAGTAAAACACGGGACAACTTACGCTCGACACGAAATTTTTAGCCCATAGCTACACGCAAATCGAGATTACATGATCAAGTTAAAAAAGCAAGATCAAAGAAAAAACAAGTGCGAAAAATAAAGTGGACAAGCAACAAATCAAGTTCTAAAACAAACTTCCATCTCTATTCAAGAGACAAAGTTTTTCACAAACTTGTTATCAAGCTTTACAAGTTCACAAGTAAACCATAGATCCAAACCTATATCATATACAAAAACTTTCTAAATAAAAGAGTACAAATCTCACCAAAATATCTCTCCATGAGATCTACAAGGTTCTCATAAGATGCACACTCTCCCCTAGCTATGACCTCCTTTTATAGCCTAGGAAGGCAGTCATACACGTAAGGAAATCCTAAAAAGCCTATAGGGCGAAACCCTAGTCCTGGAGCAAATCCATCTATCAGATCAGATATGGACATCCCGGATGAAGCCACGTCGCCGGCCACACGAAGCTACCAAACCGATCCCGTCCATTCGCAGAGGATCCGGAAGCTTCACGAGCTCTCCGCGCGCTCACCCGTGAGCCGCCGGATGCCACCACGCGTCGCAAATCTGGCAACCGATCCGCGTCGCGTCCTCCTCGTCCAATCAGCGCCGCGCGTGAGAAGCAGCTCGATCCGTGTCGCCCCCTCCGCGCGAACCCGCTGCTGCCGCGTGTCCGTATGGAATCACGCCTTCCCGCTCGCGAGCGAAAGAGCCGCGCGATCCCGCACGCTGGGCCCGCGCGTCAGCCACACCGCGACGAAGACCGCGTGCACTCCGCGTTTTCCCCGCGTCGAGCCATGCACGCGCGCCTCGCGTGCCCCTGCACGAGACCAACTCGATGGGCTGCTCACTAAGGCCCAAGACGAGCAAGCCTCCTCCTTCATGGGCCAAGTGCACACAAGCTAGCTAGCTTGCTGCACCACCAAGCCCAAGCACATGCCCACACATGCATGCATGTACAGTACGCATACGCTAGCCCTAGTGTATGTACTGTATTCTGATTCTCTTCGCGTATTCCGGTACTTGCACATCAATGTAAAGCCCGTTGCAAAGATCTCCCATACACGATGTTCACCCACCGTGTACCGTCTTGTGTCCAACCTCGTCAACCAGCAACCTGATCGTTTCGGACCTCAACTTCTTCCGAGTTTACTCCCGATCCCACCGTTGACCAAGATTATTTCCATGCAATCCCGACTCAACTTGTCACATGGCATCCCTGTTAGAGATAAAGATTAGAGATAAAATATTTAGAGATAAAAATAGAATAATTAGGGATAAATCTCTCTTAACTTGTCTTGTACCCTAAGATATCTTTCATGTATCTCTATATATATCCCCATGAGAATCAGTATTTTCCAATAAATCAATATTTTTTATATGGTATCAGAACCTATAGACTCACGTCGCTAGATCCGTTATCTATCTTTCGCTCGCGCGCCCCGGGGAGATGATCTCCTCGGGACGCCGTATCGATTAGCTACCAAAATCATCCGTATATTATAATTAATTCTTAGATTAGTTTAGCATATCAATTAGTTTAGCCAAATAAAAGAAACCCGATGATCGTAATCTCTTGGAGCAGTACCGGCCGGCGACTTCCGTGAAGATCAATCTACACGCCTACACGGGCACGACCTCGACGAGCGTGGCAAGGAAGACGATCCATGGTGCATGCACGCACAACGTGCGTGAGGCAGCCGTGTGCTTGGCGTACGGCCTCATCACCAAGAAAGATCCAGATGCAGATCAAGACATGGCACCTGGGCATCCGCCGGTGCCGTCCGGCGCCGAAAATCAATGACGCATCAAAGCTGTTGTGGTCGTGTCGTCATCAACAGATCGAAGATCAAGCTGGCTACCTACACCACCTCCCAATCGTACGTACGTGATGTCCGTACATACATACATTAGTCTCGTGCATGCATGTCTCTATGCAAACGCGTCCACGGGAGAGCCACTTAGGCAGCAACAGAAGCAGATCAAGATCAAGATCCATTCAAATTCAGATCGTCCTTGCTGGCGTCTGCATTGTCATCATCAACAGCAACACACGAGATCAAATCTCCAAGATCGACTACGAGTCTACGATCCTGCTACACCTACACCAACAATCTTCTTCATCAACTGTATGACTACACCGATAAATTTAATCTTCATCAACGACTGCATCGCCAACGGTCTTCATCGACACAGTAGCACGCCACCGCCACATTGTCCATAAGGATGCACATCACCGCGTCCTTTGACAGATATATCTGCAAGACGCTTCATCGATAATATCGACGATCGACCGGTCCTCTACGATGGCAACGACCGCGACAGCAACAACGGGATCGACCGTGTCATCTACAATGGCATGTCCTCTACATCTACAAGACGTCTCAGATTGCATCCTCTGACATCTATAAGGTGCAAGATGCTACAACAACATGGTGAATTTTTTTCGCCTTCGACAATATGCGAATACATCGACAACCACGACCATGGCTACTTTATGATCGACTACATCTACAACAAGTCATCATAGACTACTCCAGTCAAATGCGTCTGTGTCATCGCTTCGTTCATAACACTCCTGTTATGACCGTGGGAGGGAATAGAGGAGAGTAAGGGACGACACCAGAAGGAGACGTAGGAACCGCACTGGTGGAGGATCACCATCCATCAGAGATGCAATCGATGATGGTGAAGAGAGAAGATGGTGGAAGCATAGAAGATGGTGAAACCAGATTTTAAATTCAGTCGCAATCGTGTACTTCGCTCCCGTTACGACTGAGGGGGATGTTAGAGATAAAGATTAGAGGTAAAATATTTAGAGATAAAGATAGAATAGTTAGAGATAAATCTCTCTTAACTTGCCTTGTACTCTAAGATATCTCTCATGTATCTCTATATATATCCCCATGAGGATCAGTGCATAACACATCGAAATACAATAAATCAATATTTTCTATAATTCCGACCGGACCTCAACTCCTTCCTGAGTCTAGTCCCGGTTCTCGCCATTGACCAAGGTTTGACCTCAAGTCACCTACACACAAATAGACCAAACAAACCGTCTCTGGGCATAGATATCGCAACCTGACCCACGTTAGTCATACGCACTCACACTGACGTACACCAAAATTCCAATACTCATATCCATCAAAAACCAACATAATGTTAAAGCTCATTGCCAATTTTCCATCACAAAACATGCAAAACACCACATGGTTCCGTGTGCTTGTTATTATTGGAGGGCAACCTTCTAGTTGGCTAATCAACATTGGCAAGCCTGAAAAAGGTCTTGAAGGTGAGAATTTTTACGGTCCAACAAATGGTACATCAAGTTACCAGTACCTCGAGATACCAAAACACAATCCAACCGTTTATTTTGGTACCTTGAGATACCGGAACACAATCCAACTGTTTATTTTGGTACCTCGAGATACCGGTATGATGAATGGATGGCAGATTTTATCTTGGTACCTTGAGATACTTTTTGTTGGACCGTAAAAAAATTATTTGAAGGCTATTTGCTCCGCCTTCGCAAGCAAATGGGGGGAAATTCGACCGGATACCTAGTTTGCTTCTAGAAGGTGGCATGGTAGTGCAAGTCCCATGGTGGATTAGGACTCTCCTCAAAAGCTTGACCTTTGCGGCCACTAGGGGATGTCTAGTCCTAAGTGACAGCTTGAAAATCTATATATACTACCTTGTGATTGCAAACTTGGTGAGATTTAGGGTTGATTAAGACCTAACTCTTCAGAGATCCTCAATGCAGACATCGGAGTATTGAACCCAAACTTCATTGACCTCTCTTTACTTTAGTTGTATTCAATTAGCATAGTGGTTTGTGCAAATTACGCGGCTAGTTTTGTTATACTTTATTTTACGTAGTGGAGTGGCACATATACTTTTACTCCATGTTGAAAAAATTGGACGTTTTGGACAACAATAAAGTCAAACTTTTAAAACTTTGACTATAAATAATTTTAAAAGTACTTAGTTTAAAAACATAGAAACCACACATGTAGATTTATCTTGAAAAATACCTTAATACAATCATATGTTTATTGATATTTCTATATATAGTAGTATACAAAATATGGTTAAAGGTGTTTTTTTAGACCGCATCCTTGTCCAAAATATCCATTATTATCAAACTGAAGGAAGTATTTATTATTGTGAAATAGAAATATTAGAAGTGGTAATGAACTCTGCCATAATTACAATTAATGGTAATTCAATACAAGTAAACTTCATGGTTCCAACTTGTGACTAATTCTACAATGAATCTAGTCATTACCTTTGTCTAGATTCGTTGCGGTAGGATTAGTCACATCCAACCCAAAATACTTATATTTTTTTACCAAGGGAGTATCTTCTTTCCTTCACTGGTATATTCTCATTATCTCGAAATTCTTTCACCTTGCAACAATGTATATTATATTGCTTATTGAATATTGATTGACTATATCCCCTTTTTATCTTAATATCACTATTTTTTTTTGAAATTTTCAACACGGGAGAGTATTACCACCTAAACTCCATTAATAAAAGGGACATTGTACAATATATTTTCTTTTGGAGTATTTTTTATACATATTCTTTACTTGTTTATTTTTTGTCGTTATATTTTTATTCAAAATTTAATGACCTTTTAGTTTACATTGGCACTCAATATTGAAATTAATTCTTGATTTCTTTTATATTTCATTACAACTTGTAGTTTATGTCAAGTTGCCTATGTCAACTTGTAGTTTATGATGAAACACATGTTTGAACATTTTAAACCTATGTGGTATACCGTGAGTGTATTTTACTAAAAAAGACAAAACGATTGCTAAATTCGTTGATAAATTAGGAGTGGTTGTACAGCAATTACATGTGTTACAGGTATGGCCGGTAAAAATCTAGATATCTTTCAATGAAAAACTACCGGCCGTATGTATTCAAAATACACATGAATGAACATGCTCGGCTGGCAGGACTGTTAAGCTATGGAAGTAGCGAGACCACTTCCACCAGTGCGGCTGCAAAGGGCTGCCATCAAAATGCTTGGCCGCCCGGCGCATCCATGATCAGCCTGACCCACAAATTTGCACGACATGAGGCTGATTTCGAGCCCAGGCCTAGATACTCGAGTGATTCGACCTCCAGCGCTGTCTTCTGCCTCTGCTGCCAAACTGGGCCGTGCATCCGCACCCTAAATACACCCCATCAAATGTTGTGGAGCAGCTTCTCCCTCCTCATGGTGGCCCAACGGAAAGTCACAACTAAAACCCAGCAAGAAAGTCAACTTTGGGTCCCTCAACTTGTCGTGGAGTTAGAAAAACATCCTTAAATAGCAAAACCGGATACAATGCGTCCCCCAACTATTAAAAAAATTTGAAAATATAGCCCCTAGACAGTATCATAAATTGTGTTAGCTGACATGACACATGGGCTCCACATGTCAGCTGGCTGAGTCAACATGGGACCCACTTGTCAGTCAAATATAGGGAAAAAACTCTCTACACTCTCTCCTCTCTCACTCTCACTACGTCTCTCCCCTCATCCGCTGGCAGGATGGTGGCTGGTAGTGGCAAGGACAGATTGGGTGGTCAGCAAGCACATCAGACTAACGCTAACAAAATCGATGCTTCCTCGCCACCGGTGTCGAGAGAGGGAGAAAGTGGTGCCGCCGGGTTGGGGAAGAAGCAATGTTGTCGAGTGGGGCGGGAGAGGGATAGGGTGATAAGGGCGCCAGCCACTGCAGGCGAGGGAGAAGGGCTAGTTCTGTTCCACCCTCGTCGCCGGCGAAGGAAGAGATAGTGAGAGAATGAGAGAGACAGGAGAGAGGGGAGAGAGTTTTTATTTGTTATTCCCTATAGTCAACTAATGGGTGGGTCCCATGCTGACTTAGTCAACTGACATATGGAGCCTATGGGTCACATCAGCGAAAAACACCCACAATACTCCACAGGGGTTATATTGGCACCGGTTTTAGAAGTTGAGTGCCACGTTGTATCCGGTTTTGCAGATAAAGGACATTTTTGAAACACAGCGACAAGTTGAGGGACCTAAAGTGGACCTTTACCAAACCTAGTCGGTGAAGGCCGCGGCCTAGCCAAGCACGGTGATTTCCAGCGGAATAAGTTCATTGTACATCCCTCATGTTGACAACAAGTTTCGAAATTGTCCCTCAACCAGAAAACTAAAAATGTTGGACCTTAAACTTGCGAAAACCGATTAAGTTGAGTCATAAGAAAGTGTATTGGGATCGTTTCGCTGATGTGCCATCCCAGTCATCAAAAAGAATATTAAATATATGTGGGCCTACCTATCAATCTCCTCCCACTCTCTCCTTTCTCTCTATCTATTCTCTCCTCTCCACTAGTGGGCGGCGGCTAGCGAGACAACACACGGGGGAGTAAGAGGAGCGTGAGGGATGACGACGGTGGGATCGATAGGTGAGGGCGAGGAAGCGGTGGATAGGATGGGCATAGTTGGAAGGAGTGGTGAGCGACCGACCGGTACCAAAGAATCAGCGCCGAGGCCATCCCCCTCCCTGATCTTCTTGCAATCATGCTGGCGGTGGTAGTTTCTTGCCGAATCTGGAGAGGCCGATAGGTGAGAAAGGATGTAGGAGAAGAGGAGAATTTGGTAGAGCAACAGAGGATCATGCATGTAACAGCCCTAAAATATAATTCCTAGTTTTTGCGTCATTTAGTGTGTACGAGTTGAAATGTGGGGGATCTTTTTTTAATTTTGCATACATTAAAACCTAGTTTAATTATTTCTGTATTCTAAAATCAGTAGAAACTAAAACTTTTTCTAAAACCTGTCGATTGGAATAGTAGAACCCTAGTTTCAGTTCAATCGAGGTTAGTGGAGCTAACTCACGCCACGTTTTGTCTTCGCCATAGAAAGACCTATTTAGGAAGAATGTAAGCCCAAAGATTTTGTGCCAAACAATTTAAGCTACTAACAGTACACATGATGCAATAGTACTTAGACGTCATGAAAATAACAGGAACCTCCCGTCTGGACCAATTTTCACAAGATGGCTAATACGAAAAACCCTATGACTTATTTTTCTGTTCCTATGCCTTGTAATTAGTTAAGGTCAACTTATAATTTTACTACCTTAGATTTATCACATGAATCAAATTGAGCTACCGATTATACATATAGGAAGTATACCAATATATGCATGATAAGGACATGTATGAAAATTTCACTAAGTTATAAAAACAACACAACAAAGTACTGCTATGAACCTATAAAACTATATTTACTCATTTTAGCATTTAAATAAAACAGTCAAAGTGGTCAACCTGTAATTAGTTTTTATACCCTAATCGGCAAACTAAGTTAGTAACCTAAAAGTGCAACCAACTTCACAGAAGTATACATGTTTAATATTTTATTCAAATATTAGTTTATTTATCATCACCAAATATAAATTTTCTTGAATTTTTCTATCTGCTTTGACCTCTAAAAAAAATCAAACTAACTTTCAGATTAATCGATTTCACTATTTCACTAGAACTAATTAACTCAAAATTTTCGAATGAAACCAATTGGTGAAAAATGGTGAAAAACTAATTCATTTCGAGGGCTGCGGGTTCGTGGTGAAAAATTGGTGAAAAATGGTGAAAATTTTTTCGAATTAACTAATTCATTTCAACTCCAAAAATGGTGAAAAAAATTTCTATAGATTCATAAAACTGTGACCTTTAATGTTGTAAAATAAAAGGCATGAACTTCTGTACTGGATTTTTTTTGTAATAATAAGAATGTCTATAGGTCCCCTCTTGATAGGCTAGATTTTGGTAAATTCATAAGAAATTTTTGGTAGATGCTAAAATTGTGAAACCAACTTTGTTGAACTTGTATTTTAGTACTATTCCGGCGAGCAAATCCGGCCGCTCCGGTGAGTTTCACCGCGATTCCTCGCCTCTACACCACCTCTGTGACTTCCTCTCGTCGAATCAAGCCTCCATCCTTGCATGCATGCAGAGATTCGAGCTCCCCGCGGTCGCCGCCGTTCATCCGCCGTCGCCGGGAGACCGTAGCCGTCGCCGGAACACGCTGGACAACTTCATGGTGAGCACCCCTGTACCTTCCTGGTGCTTCCCCACGCCTCATCCCGCACAGATCGATCCCCCAACCCTGCATGCAGCGGCGTCCCGATCCGGCCGCCGCTCATCACCGTCGCCGGCGTTGCTACGGCCATCACCGTCGTCGGCGCGACCACCTATGGATTCGCCTTGACCTAATCTACATTTTATCTGTTTATATCGACCCCACCTGAGCCTCGGTTCGCCGCCGACGAGCTCGGGATCGAGCCCAGCCATGTCTGCCTGCCTGTAGGCTCGAGCAGGGACTTAATCGGCGAATTTGACTAAAGTTAGCGTTCTTTTTGTAAAACAACTTGCAGCTTCGACCGTTCTGTAATATTCAGAAATACTGAGGGCTCTTAATGAAATGTACAATCAACATGTGCTGATTTGGTTAAAAAGTTGTAAACTTGACAAATGCATAACTAATTCATTTCAACTCCAAAAATGGTCAAAAAAATTTCTATAGATTCATAAAACTGTGACCTTTAATGTTGTAAAATAAAAAGTATGAACTTCTGTACTGGATTTTTTCTGTAATAATAAGAATGTCTATAGGTCCCCTCTTGATAGGCTAGATCTTGGTAAATTCATAAGAAATTTTTGGTAGATGCTAAAATTGTGAAACCAACTTTGTTGAACTTGTATTTTAGTACTATTCACTGCTGTAGAAAATATTTTGACAAAACTACCTCCTAACTCATGTTTAGCATTTTATTTATCTTTCCAATGGTTTAACTTATAAAATCCATAAATAAATAAAGCCAACACATATAGCTGTGAAATAATTTTTGTTAGGACCTGTGAATGATGTGCTTTCCACTAAAAATAATCACAATTATAAAATCTTGGTTTGATTTGCATGTTATTTTCATATCTCCTAAACCATAATTGATAATCTGGTGATTCTTTCTCCTAAATTCAAGTTAACATGTTCTATACCCACTGTAATTATTTCATAATTTATTGATCATTTCGCATGTGCATGTTTATTTGGCTCTTATTCACATATTGCTTCTTTTCGATAGATTCGGAGATTTTCGGAGTTGGAGATCCTTCCCTGAGGTCGAGTGCGACCATTTGCAGCATACAGGCGAGCTCCTAAGCATATAGCACCCATGTTTTACTCAACTTCTTTTTGTTTGCGAATCTATTTATATACTTAGATAACGGTATTAGGTGATATGGTAGAGATTTAATTGATGCATTTTCCCTAGTTATATAGCTGTCATGTACCTATTTTCTTATGGTTGGGATGTCTTATTCATTGATGCTTAGCCATGCTTAGTGGTAATATAACTATATGGATGGACAGAGCTATTAATTTTGGTATATGGACAACTTGGGTTAATGGGCATAAACATGATCACTTGCACTAAATTAATGGTTGTAAAATGTGATGGACTTGGACGGGTGGTAAGGCGATGATGGGATGTTGGTTCCCCTGATGCAGTAGCCCCGTTTGGGTCGTTAAGTACCGAACATTTTAACATCTATTCAAGCACCCTACGTACTTACCACGTGCCGTATATGGGACCGGCTTGTCCTAGTACTAGTTCTACTGTGATCATTTATATCATGTTGGAGAGACGTGAGGGCAGTTAGCCCTTTGGAGGGCCTCGGGTGCCTATGTTGGCCGGGGGTGCCTCCCGCGTGGCGCGCCCGCCTTGGTCACACCACACACGCACGTGACTTAGTCTTCCGGAACCCCAACGTGGTATAAGTGGTTGGGGTGGGATTAGGAAAAGCATGTAATGAGCTTGTATCACTTGGCGGACCGCACGTGTGTGGTGGGTTACACTTGATCCTTGTTCATGGCTTGTGGGTCCAGTTGTACACCTCTGATCAGAGTATAATCTATTCGAATAGCCGCGTCCTTGGTTATGGGCATTGCTTGATGTGTTAGTCAATTATGTTAGCATCAAACTTGGGTTAATATATATGGGATTATGGTTGATGGTGATGATGGCATGTTGTGCCATGATGGTATGGATTTTGGTAGTCCATGGTTGGTATTATGAGAGCCGTTTGGGCTCCTTTGCTTATACATTTCAGAATTATATACTTGCTGTCCATAAATTAAAATGATACTAGTTTTGCTATTTATTAGTCATTTTACTTGTTATTTGCTCAATAAAATTGGCTTTATTTTATGAACGTTGCTCTAGGTTAAGGTAAACCTTGCATACTTCTCTCTCCCCCTTATGTATATATAATTTTGGGTAAGACTCGCGAGTACAATCTTGTACTTAACCCAGCTCCGCTGCTTTCAGGGAAGGACTCAAGTGTTGAGCTTCGTTTTGTGTGTGGTCATTGCTCTTCCGAGGGCGGTGAGGGCATTGAGTAATCTCCGTTTTGTAGCTTGGCTCTTGCCCGGTTGGTTTGCCCTATTGGGGTTCTGGCGCCACCAGTTTTACTTTATGCTTATATGAATCTTAAGTGTGTCTTCCGCTGCTCCTTTATGTGTTGTATGTCGGGACCTCGATCCCTATTAGGTGTCTTATACCTTGCTGTACTTTACCCTTAATTATGCACTTGTGATGATGTTCCAATTACTTGCGATGAAAGTGCTAGGCTAGTCGCATTCCTGGGACTAGCTAAGCATGAGTGACGAGTTTTGATCGCTTGAGATAATCGGGGATAGCGCTTTGGATCGAGTCACTGGGGTATGCTTTTGGTCGCCACCTTCGCGTGGTTGATGGGCATATGACGTAGTAGACTGGCAAGCTATCTTACAGTTATGTCTTCCGCTCACTACTCGGCATTCGATTATTATAGCAGAAGGTTGTCAACCGCGATCATGAACACAATGAGGATGAGTGGCTATTTATGTGTGTATGGATCCCACTCCTCTAATAGTATATGGTGGTCCCGTTGGACACAGGATGATATAATACTCGGGGTGTCCACAATGCAACTTCCTACGTCCATGTCGCCAGAGGATGCCACCGCCACTGCTAAGCTCGCCATGTGTCACATGTTCCAACCGTGGCACCACTTGACGTCGCCGACACATCATCTCGCTCCTCCTTGCCACTTGATTCCTCCTCTTCCCTGGTCTCCTCTCTCCTTTTTCGGTGGCTATTGCCCCATCATATGGTTTCCGCCGATGGATCCAGCGAGACGAGGCATGCACAATGCAGGCTTCACATGGATGAGGTGTTCCAACGAACCACACGACTAGTGGATCCAACGTCGGCAGAAGCAAGGACCCAGGCACAAGCGCCGGTCCTCTCTAGGGTTCGAGCTCTGGCGAAGGCAAGCACCTAAGAGCGGGCGTGAGCTCCTGAACTCACCACCGTGGTGGTGGCTGTGCTGCATCTCTACTGTGATTCACCACCTCCTGTTCCCCTAGGCAACTACCATCATCGGGCATGATTGCTGCCGGTGGCGGCATGGCTCCCGTTCCTAGAGCAGTAACCATGGAAAGAAGATCGATAGGAAAGAAGATCGATGGGAAAGAGAGAGAGGGGAAGATGAGTTTTGGTGGGTCTCAAAATTTTTTAAGGATTTCTTTTGCCAACTAGGATGGCATGATAGCGAAACCGGCCATCTATACTACCTAGGACCCAACTAAAATAGTTTTCGCAAGTTTAAGGTCCGACATTTCTGGTTTTCTGGTTGAGGAACGATTTCGAAACTCACTATGGACATGAAGGATGTAAAATGAACTTAATCGATTTCCCACGGCTGGCAGGGAAGAACGGACGGTAAGCCTGCCCAGTGACCCATCATGTGTTCGCTCGTTCCCATGGGCCACACGGCTCATGCTCGAGCAGGTAGCTTGACTTACACCAGCCAGGCACCGGTATCACTTACATATCTAAAACCTTAAAACCTTGTTCAGATCTGGTGGTGGACATATTTTTTTTCCATCTTATATGTAGCAAATTTCTTTAGCTTTTGTGTCCAAATGAGAACATGGTGGCACTGGGAACAAATATGGCAGAAAATGCTATGCAATCTGTTGCCTGGGGTATATATTTTCTCTTTTACATGACACAACTGATATTTTCTTCTATTCACTTTGCTCAAGGTGCATGTTTAGATTTTGTAATCCAAATGATCTCCTAGTTTTCTCTTTGTATAATTGCTCAAGGTGTTATTTTGACCATGCCTTCCCGGCAATTGCTCAAGGTCCTTTATATAATTGACAATGATGGTATTATTTGATTGTTGAAAGTAAATGCAGATCTGTTAGAAGATAGGTAACATATCCCTATTCCAGATAATGTAAATCAGCTTAGACGAGCCTGTTGATCTAGCATTCCCAACTTATTTATAATAAACTAAGAAAGCCATCTACAACGTGTATTTCTATCTGTTTGTGCACAATGTGCAATATAATTAATTTGCTGATTTTTTTATATTTTGCATATGGTGCTATTTAGGTTTGTGAGAATGTATCTTACAAGACCAAGCCAAGGAGTGCCAGCATGCCTTTGGGAGAGAGTTATGGCAACTAATGAACCTGTGTTGGTTGTTTTGGTTAGTGAACATGTTAATACATAAAGGATTTAACTGCTAATTAGGATAGTCTTTTTGTTGTATTAGATGTATTTTGGATGTTAACTGTGCTATATACGTTTGTGTATATGTATTTTATATCTTGGGCCATGTGCATGTACTTTATACCTTGGGCCTATCTGGGCTTTCAAAGTTGAACTGACCCACTGTATTTATATAAATGAGCTGAAAAGCAGTGTATATTTATGATTTGAATGGGCTGAAAATAGTGCAAATTCTAGTGGCTTAACTGGGCTAGGCCTAAATCCGATGATTGCTAATGGGCAAAAATATTGGCCCATCTGGTCATTTGAAATAGGCTCATTGCTATATGAAAATTGTTGGTATAATACCGTTGGGCTCAAAATAATCTATAAATGCTAATGGGGCTAGGCCTAAATCTAGCTAGGCTTTTAATTGGGCTTGGCCCATAAATAGATTGCATACTACTTGGCCCTTAGCAGGCCACAATATGTTTTATGACGTTTACTAGGCCTAATAATGACGAAAATAAGCGTCATCAGTGGCGGAGGATTGTTGTGGCCAGAGAAGGTGGTGGCCCCCCAGCCAAAAATGAAAAAACATATATTCCCTCCGTTCCAAAATACTTGTTGTTTTTTTTAAGTTTCGTAACGTTTGACCATTCATCTTATTTAAAAAATTATTATAAATATAAAAAAAGATTAGACACACCTAAAGTATTTTGATAATAAAGCAAATCATATATTTAATAATTAATAATTCCATAATTTTTTGAATAAGACGAGTGGTCAAAAATGTCACAAAACAAAAACTCAAAACGATAAGTATTTTGGGACGGAGGTTATTGGGTAGTAATATACAGCAACATCAGCATGTAGCATCTATTTGGCCATTGTGGCATTGTCCATAAGCCCATTACCCGAGCTTAGTTAGCCCAACAAACTAGCAAAGCAGCAGCACCACGTGCCACACAAAACGATCGATAGATTTTGCCCTGTGCTGCAATCTCCAAGACTCCACTGATCAATATATACAGATATTTATATGAACTCCACCGATCAAAGTACAAATTTACTTTCTGGTTCCTGTTGTTATTTTGTTGAAGCTCCGCCACTGAGCGTCATAGACTAATGACGAAAGAATGATCGTCACTAGATTTGTGGCAAAAAATACGTTTTCGTTACGGAACGTGATTAGAGAGGCATGATAGGTGACGAACAAAATATCGTCACGGGAGCATCATAGATTATGAGATATGGCGTAGTTTGCAGTGTTTATAACTAAAATGGAACGTCACCTATCATCAAATTTCTTATAGTGAAAAAGGGGGCCTTCCAGCTGGCTACGAGACGTGAGCGTTAGAAGGTACTCCCTCCGTCTCAAAATATAACTACCTGAGCAATTTAAGTTTGTCTTGAAATACAACTACTTTTACACCCACCTACCACATCTCCACCAATCAGAACCATCCCCCAATTAACTTTTTCACCTTCCTTCTTTCCTCAACCAATTACAACACTCTATTTCCTCAACTTTAATCACCTTAAAAAAGGGTAAAAATCTCTATATTTTAAGACAGGGGAAGTAATATCTGTCATCTTATGAGTTATGAGATATGATATACCAAGTACATAACCAGTCTAACAAAAGGTTATGATGTACATAGACCAATTTTTGTCATTTAATTAAGGGCTTCGGCCAATATTGCATACTCACCGTGCACATATCGCTGATGATCGAAGAGGTTGAACACTGGTGCAAACGGGTCCATACATGGCCATGGCTTTTATCAGGAGGTTGCAAGGTCCCATCTAATAACTAGCTAGCTAGATAACATGTTACAATACAACATTGTGGATTAGGAAGTTATTTAATTAGCACACAGTTTACATAATTTCACTGGTTTGGTTGGAGTTCAGTCGTTCAGAGATCATATCGTTGGGACGTTGGCCAAATGCAATCTCATTTAGTTTTGGTTTATATAATCCATAAAGTACCGGATAGAGTTGTTGTTGTAATTAAATTAAACGAGACAAAAGAACTTCTGTTGCAAACTGTACGTCAAACTTTGAAAGTACGTAGTGTAGGTTGCACTTGAAACCAACAGATTGTTTGGTCGGTAGGGCCATTAACCCTTGGTTGCCAACATGGTTGGTAAACATGTACTAAATAGAACAGTGCCTATAAACCTGGAGATTACACTAAACACTTCACTCCTGCAAGTTTACATTTATCCTAGCAATAATTAATCAATGATGATGCATGGCCAACATTTCAGATATGATAGAATGTGCCCGATCCACGGCATGATCCACGACGATAGCTTTGGGAAGCTGGTCTCTTCAATTTGATCCGTGCAATTATCACGTGGGGACAAGGGAATTCGGTAGGGAGCCACCTGTACACATTTTGGCGAGGGCCACACGTCTACCGCGCAACAGCATCGTCAACGCACAATTATGTGAAGATTGCAGCGCCTACAAGTTATACTATCCAAAAAGGAACAAATTTGGTATCTGTTGCGGTTTGCAAACTTTCCGGCTTTGTTTTTGGTTAGTTGGCTGAAAGATAAGGCAAATTTTAGCGATAAGTTCATTTGATCCTCTGAACAAATAGGCTAGTCTAAAAAACAACCTCATAGAAGAGACAGGGAATGATAGAAGGAAAAGGGTAAAGGTGTATGTGGAGGATGACAGGTGGGGCATATACCGCACACCACATTTTTTTGGTTGATTGAGATTGCCATGTAGGAAAATAAAAACCATGTATAAAACGACGGGGCTCCAATACCTGGCCTGGTATTCAAGTTGAGGGGTATTTTCTTAGACAAATGTAATATTTGTGGGGTTAAAGGATTTGTCTCAAAAAGTACAAACACTATAACAGTAAATTAGGGTGAAAACGGTTAGAAATGGCCTAAGACAGTAAGTCTTTACGAAAATGATAGTTGGTCAGACGATAATTGACCATATTATAAATTTAACTATTCATTTACAACATTAATATGGTGCAGACCACCAGAGCGAGGCTCAACTTTATATATGGCTAAATGCGTAAGGATTGGAACTCGGAAACAGAACATGCCTGGTCGGTCGGTAATTTTGTAACCGCTTTCACCCCTACACTATATAAATGCTTTCACAAACCTACGTAATTTAAACTTTGCAATTAAACAATACAATCTTGAAAATGATAAATTTAGTGTCGAATTTCATAATGGAATGATGAGATAACCAACCCATGAAACACTTGTAAGTGCAATATAAACAAATCCCTACTACTATAAATGACCAGACTAGGCATTTTAAATCCATCCCAACTAGATGCAACTAGTCGTCCGCCTGCCTCTCATGGACGTTCCCTCTCACCTTATAGTCTGTACGGCTAATATTTTTTCACGAGAATTTGAGGCGTACAAATAGTCCCCTCAAATCCTTCCTACAAGCCGCTTCCACAACCCAACATCACAAACACCACCCACCTCCCCCCCCCTAACGCCAACCCAATAATTTCCTGCCTCTGTACCTCAGGTCAAGAGGTTGCAAAAATGTTGAATTTGATTATGTTGTCTATTATTGAAAATAATATTTTAATTTCCACCCTACACAAAAGAAGAGAAATGTTGTTCATTTATGAATTTTGACGAGATCACCCAAACATTATACCCGAATATCAATTGCACATAGCGAGTCCAGTATGCATTGGTCGCGATGCTAGTAAGAAGATCACATACAGTGATATATAAGCACATATGTTCCCATCTAGGTTGCATCTGTTCTATTCTTTTGCCAGAACTGAACTCCGGAATAGTCCGGATTGATAGGACAGAGAAGCTACAAAACTGCCATGCATTCCCGCGGAGTGGTTGGCACGAAAGTGGATATGAATAAAAGACGTCGTTTGAAGTGGAAAAAGAACCATGGATCAGAATCAGATGGACAACGGTGGATACAAGCTGTGGGTAATTACATGGCGAGGCAGTCCAAATGATTTGATTACACATTGTTTAGGTAAGAGAGAGAATCGCGTAGCGTTTTCATGCATGTAGCGATCAGGTTAGGCTGCGCACATATATCCCCTGAAAGAATCGTAAAGTTCATCTACCTAAAGCATGATATAGATGTATGTATTAAATGTACTGTACTGAGCCAGATTTAAAGCTGGATCTCATACGTCGGTGATCAAATAAGAGTAACAGTACAGGGGAATGAAATTGATGCATCGAGTTGAGATAAAACTCCAAAACTCTCCGTTAACGGCCAGTGTTCACTCCGTATACGCTCTCTCCGCTAAAAAGTGTAGCCCACTCTAATTTTATGAAAATCAACATTTAAAATTTTAGACTAATACTTAAATTAACAATTCAGGTATGTGTTTATTGTCATGCATGTCTTTTCATCATTCTTGTATTTAAAAAATATTTTCATATGCTGCTATAGTTTGCATCGTATATATTATGAAACAAATAAGTGGTCAAACTATAACGTTTGAGACCCTGAAAATACTAATACCATTATATCTCGGAGCAGATGGAGTACCTATTTACCGACGGTAATGTAACAGTACAAAGATTTGAATTCAATATAAAGCAAAGGTTTTAAGGGCCCATTAAATCACATAATTAAAAAAACAGAGATTTGGAAAAAAAACACGGGATTTTTTAGAATGCATGTATGAAACAGAGGATTGCAAAATGTATTAAAAATACATGAATTGTCATTTGTTTAGACTGCAGGAAAAATACAGGAATTTAATGTGAGAGAGACTCAAAAGGAAATTTCCATGGGATTGGACCTCATGGAAAATTTTCTCAAAAATCCCCTTCTTTTGACCATTTGTTAGAAATGTCATGGGATTGGTGAAATTCAAATCCTTTGTTTCAAAATATTATTAGGAATTTTTCCTATAGGATTGAAATCCTCTAAATTTTCTATGTTTTCCTATAAACCAAAGGGGCCCTATATAGTGGGCTAAGCTATTTAGCGGTTGGTCTTCCCAAACAGTTTAACGGGCTAATAGATCTATAACAGACTAAATGAAGCTATACAGGATAGCGAGATCCTTCTCAAACAACTATAATGGACTACAGCGGCAGCTATAGCCGGAGATTTTGAACCCTGCTATAAAGAATCAAAACTAAATTAGGAAATTGCATTAACCGTAAGAGTGCATTATTTTTAGATGCTACAGTGGATCAGGACAATTACCTCATATAGATTAATTAAATATTATTATTGGAAAGTTAATGAATAGAGCAATACTGAGAATGAAGATTTACGAAAAAATCGAGTTTTTAAAATTGTGACATAAATAATTGATTGATAATCTGTAACTATAAGCTATACCAAAAATGGAGCATAATTCTTTTTCAAGGCAAACTTTAGCTGCATTTAAAATGGAGGTGAAATGGAAAAAACAACAAAATAAAATGTAAAATTGAAGGACAATGAGGAGATGCACCTCGTCGTGTTCCATGTCCTCTACTCTGTTTCTTAAAAAGAGATCATATTGGCAGCACACCCAAATAACAATAGACCAGGGATTTCCGTTAGTTATACAACGAGTGGGGTCCAAGCCAAGAAATACAATAAAGGCTAAAGCTAGAGGTGCACAGGGATAGAAGTACAACTTATAAAGCCTTAGCTACACACTAGTACCATAAGGCGCCAGGTAAGTAAAAACACTCTCATACAGAAGCCGTCTCTGGATAAACTTGAAGAAAGAAAAGGGAAAGAAACCTACGTATGAAAAGAAAACGAATGAAGTGCAATTATTAATGTAGTTTTCTACAAACACCAGTAGAGAAAGGGGTATGCATTCCGGTTAGAAACCCTTTTAATCTCGATTTTTCAACCGAGACTATCAATCTAGGACTAAAAGGGGTCCTCCTTAGTTCTGGTTGGAAAACCGGGATTGAAAACTTACTTTTAGTCTCGGTTGAGTAGAAAAAGGCATGCACCCCATCCCCCATCCAGTTATTGTTTTTTTTCTATTTTAATGTTGTTATTTTCTGCAAATGTTTAAAAAACGCACGACAAAATCATACAAATAATGCTCATCCTTGCATCAATCTTAAATCATCCGCAAAATTAATACAATATTCACACAAATCAATCCCAAATCATCAACAAATCAACAAAAATTGCACAACATTAACAAAAATAGTTAAAAATAAATAAAAAACAACAACACTTCTAGGCCCCGCCGCCGTAGCCACTTCTGGCCGTCACCGTCCCCACCG
>CM002486.1:12871616-12931224 GCA_000325765.3 Leersia perrieri
CCGGCCACCGCAGCCCGCTGCTCGCCTTCGCCGCTACCACCGGCGGTGACTCGCCCGCAGCTTGTTGCCCGCTGCCCACGTCGTCGCTGCGACAGGAAGGAGAGAGAGGAGAGGTAGGAGCTCGATCGTCGTCCGGATGAGGTAGGAGAGGAGAGGAGAAGTGAGGATAAGGTAGGAAAGGAGAGAAGGGGTGGATAGGATTAAATGGGCTCACCTAACATTGCAGGCGGCTCCGGGTGAGCCGCATGCAATAACCAGTAATTTTAGGTGGTGGACGTCGTCCGTCGCCTGGATGGATGCAAGCTAGGAGGCAAAGCAGTCGACGCGTCCGACCGATCAATCCATCGCCCGTGCATAGGCCACACAGGCAGGGTAACAAGATGCCGGCGTTTAGGGTGTGTTTGGTTTGGAGACGAGGTAGGATGAGTTGGCTCCATTCTGATTTTTAAGAATGGAACGATTCTATTTTGTGTTTGGTTGGAAGGGATAGAACGGTTTTATTTTTTGTTTGGTTGGAGGGGTAGGAAAGGAACCGGATATTAAGCGTCAAAACGTCGTTATTCTGCTCGCATCCATTCGTCTCCTCGTCACCAACCTGCCGTCTCCTCCATCGCGCCAGCCGCCCACCTCCTCCCCGTCCTCCGCGGCGGGTTTACGGAGCTCGCGGCGGCTAGTCACCATGCTAACGCTCTATTACTAGTTTTCTTACGCACAAGCGCGCGCTGCTTTGCCGGCCATAGAAGCGTGGCCCTTACGGCCGGGGTAAAGGATTAACTGATTGGGGTCAACAGAGAAGGCTGAAAAATTATATCCAGGTCGTTATACGGTATAGACAGTGCGTAGTGTTTGGCTAATTAAGCATCAATCGATGTCCAAGTCGTCTAGCCATCAATTGTTGAAAGCGAAGTAGCAAAACCGCAACAGAGTCCTCGAATGCTACGTGTAATCAGATTTCCCATCAGAAGATGAATTAATAAATCATCACATCCTCAAAATGAAGCTATTTGAAGGTAAACCAAACTGTGGTGTACTGTACCATGGCTATCTATGCACGAAGGATACAATCATACAACTATATGTATAGCAGTGGAAACTTGAAAAGGGCTGAAAAAACAAGAGCAAGAAAAAGGAACAGGGTAGCTAGAGTAGAGGGTAGTACAAGTATAGGGGGCCTTTGTACCTCAACGTCAGACACCAACATATGACATATCCCCCAGCTTGTTCCCTTGTGTGCAAAGAGGTAAACCCAAGTGCCAAACGGGACACCACCCGGCCGGGCTTTTGATGATGACCAATTGCATGGACGTTTGTTGGTGTTGTCTTCCTCTTTTGCTAGCAAAACCATCCAGCCAAGCTGGATGTGGATGAGTTCGCCCAAGATTTCTTTGTCTGAAACGGACAGACACGACTCGACGTAAAGAATGTAGCCTTTTGCTCTTTGGAGCGTGTAAGGTGGCACTTGGGATTGGATTATGCATGGAAGATGAAGATTGGATCAGGCAACCCGCTCAGCTCCCTGAATATCTTGAACTAATCTGTAAACACAATATTCTCAGTGGTTTTGATCCCATGTTTGAATCCTAGCCAGCCGTAACGCAATAGAACGTAAAATCTACAGTCATCTATTCGATCTAGCATCCCCGTCTTAATATATACTTCCCCTTTCTCAATATATAGCTACCTGTGCTATTTTTGTGGGATTAAGATTTGGGTGAGAAAAAGATTTTCTTTTTAAGAATATTTTGGATGAGAAAAAGTTATGATTGGTTGAGAGGAAAAGATACGTAAAAAAATTAAATGATGGATGGATATGATTGGTGAAGATGAGATAGATGAGTATAGAAGTGTTATATTTTAAGATAAATTTGAATTCTTTTATGTAGTTGTATTTTAAGACGGAGAGAATAGCAATTTGTAGAGGATTAGACCATCCGAGACTATGAGCCTGTTTGAGGGAGCTTCTACCAGCTGCCTGTCCCAAACGGTTCACAGCTTCTGAAAAGCTGTAGTTACAGATTCTGGAAAATGAACAAAGAAGCCAGAAGCTGGAGAAGCTAGGTTTCAGAGCTTTTTCAGATTCTCAGAAGCTGGCTGCTAGATAGCTGCTTATCAGAATCTTAAACTTCTCCGAACAGAGCCTGTACTTGTGTATCTGGACACCAGATATATTGTTGATGGAGAGAGTATTTGGTGGTGGCGTGGCAACTTTTATTCAGCGAACAATCGGGCGAAAAAAAAAACTGTGGCCGACGTTGTAATCTCCGATTGTACCACACGCCGTGGACTCGGTGTGTACAGGAGCGTGCCGTCATGCCGCGCGCAAAACGGAGCGAAAAAGCCGTGTCGTCCGCGGGCGGCTGCACCACAGCCTACGCCGACGCGCGTGGCGGATACGTGCGGCGCACTGTCCGTGATACGTGCTCAGCGGCGCGCCGTGCGCTACGCCGGGTTGGATCCGACTGGTCTACAAGCGGTAGACGTCGTGGGCCTTGAGCGGACACTGCGTTACTGACAGTGGGCTGGCCATCTGGCCTGGTAGGCTTGCGGCCCACGTTAATTTGACGCGGCTTCGGTCTTCGAACGCGGGCTTGACCTGACGAATATTCCGTCGCACCTCGCCAATATCCTCCTCTCCTCCCTCATTGGAGATCTCTCCGAAGGCTGGCCGCCATCACTGCATATCATTCTTTGACCCTTTTTTTTACTTGAAAGTTGAAATGCATATAAATCATTGTGAATTTCTCATCAAAGTAAGGTTCCATTTGGAAGACTCGCAGCTTCTCTGCCGTTAGCCGTTAGTACCAAATTTCCTTCTACCACAGCAAAAACAAGAGAAATACTTCTGATCAACTCAAACAAGACGGCGAGGGTTTCGAGAGGAAGGTGAGGCCGCGCTGCGCTCGCCGGCGATGGGGGAGGCGGCGAGGCGGACGCTGGTGCTGGTCAACATGGCGGCCATCATGGAGCGCGCCGACGAGGCGCTGCTGCCGGCGGTGTACAGGGAGGTCGGGGAGGCGCTGCACGCCTCGCCGGCCGGGCTGGGCGCGCTCACGCTGTGCCGCGCCGCCGTGCAGGCCGCCTGCTACCCGCTCGCCGCCTACGCCGCCGTGCGATACGACCGCGCCCGCGTCGTCGCGCTCGGGGCCTTCCTCTGGGCCGCCGCGACCTTCCTCGTCGCCGTCTCCGACAACTTCGCCCAGGTGATCGATCTCTCCGCCCCCGATTTCACTTCCCCTAAAATTTCAATCCCATTCGTAGTAAAATTTGCCTAGTTCGGATCAGAATTTCAGATGGAAGGACGAACTGATTTTGTACCTTTAGCCATTAGGATTCAGTAGTCTCAGCTGATCTTGTTTGTAGATTATTGAACATGCGAGCATTTTGGCTGTGCTATTCTAAGTTTCTGTGCTAGAATTACATCCATATACTGGGCAAATATACGGACCTGAGATAATTTCGTGAATATAGGGGGGAATTATATAATGTAGGGATATTTTTCAAGTTCAAATTTAAATTTCAGGGATGATTTCCTGCCCCCTTTTTTTTTTCTTATGTTACTAACTTACTTTGTGAGATCTGATATTAGAATAGGCTTGCAATCAATAACGTAACTAAGTTACGGCAGTTGACAGAAAACTACTGAGCTTAGAGAATTAAGAGTTGGCATGACCTTATCTTACTTGAAGTGATTAATTATTTTTGTATAGGTAGCTGTAGCAAGAGGAATGAATGGTATTGGGCTAGCACTTGTAACCCCAGCTATTCAATCTTTGGTGGCAGACTACTCCGATGACAATTCACGAGGATCAGCATTTGGTTGGCTTCAACTTACTGGAAATTTTGGATCTCTGATTGGAGGGTTTTTCTCCATCATCTTAGCATCGACAAGATTCATGGGTATTGCTGGTTGGCGCATCGCATTCCATGTTGTTGCAATCATCAGTGTTGCAGTTGGCATATTGGTTCACCTATTTGCAGTGGATCCTCATTATATGAATCTTGGAGACCATAAGCAGCATGTCCGCAAGTCTGCTTGGAGAGAAATGAAGGATTTGGTCGTGGAAGCTAAGGCTGTTGTGAAAATACCATCTTTTCAAATCATTGTAGCACAGGGAATTACAGGTTCATTTCCATGGTCTGCCTTATCATTTGCTCCAATGTGGCTGGAGTTGATGGGCTTTACACACAAGGGAACTGGAATTCTCATGGTCACATCTGCAGTAGCAAGCTCGCTGGGAGGACTGTTGGGTGGGAAAATGGGGGATTATCTTGCTAGGCGGTATCCAAATTTTGGTAGAATAGTCATATCTCAGATAAGCTCAGCCTCTGCAATTCCACTTGCAGCTCTGTTACTGCTAGGCTTGCCTGACGACCCTTCTACTGGCTTTTTGCACGGTTCTGTCATGTTCGTCATGGGATTTTGCATTTCCTGGAATGCTCCTGCTACTAACAAGTAAGCTCTCTAAAGTATTGTTTTGTGAAACTGGATCCATTTTGGAATCTTGGAAAATTAGTAGCTTTTGCCCAGGCTAAAACATAATCTTGAGATGGGAAACTAAAGAAATTTTTACAAAATTTATGTGTCCTTGATAATTTACCAGCCTTTTCATAATTTTTTGATTAGAGCCTAAAGGCTTCGTGTAAGTTTTTTAAAAAGGAGAGATTACATTATATGGCATGTCCTAACCGATTTGACTATAGGTGATTGTAGTGGTGACTACTACTAATTTGTTTTCCATGTAGCCCTATATTTGCAGAGATTGTTCCTGAGAGATCAAGGACAAGTATTTATGCACTTGATCGTTCCTTCGAATCTTTATTTGCTTCGTTTGCTCCACCAGTTGTTGGGTTTCTAGCAGAGCATGCATATGGCTACAACCCAATCACTTATGGAGTTGGCATTAGCAGTGTTGAAAGGGACAAGAAAAATGCTGCTGCCCTAGCCAAGGCTCTTTACACGGCAATAGCCATCCCGATGCTACTCTGTTGCTTCATCTACTCCCTATTATACCAAACATATCCTCGAGACAGGGAGAGAGCAAGAATGGATATACTGATAACGTCAGAGCTGCAGCAAATTGAAATGGAAAGATCTCAGAGTACCAGAGATTATAACAATAGGGAAGAAAATGTCTCGGTGATTGATATTGAGTATGGGGAGGAAGGGTCCGATGCTGATGACGATGAGAGAACATTAATGCACAACGAAATTAAACAAGGTGCATTTGACAAATGAACTAGACATGAGACTACAGGCAATTTGATTTATCGATATCCAGGTCTGTGTAGATACCCGCAGTAACCATACCAGCAGTTCTTTTTTTCCCCTACAAAGAGATCCCTGGGAGTACTAATTTTTTTGACGGCGTATATTTTCTTCAACAGCTAACATGTGCAGGAAAGAATTTTGAGTAGTTGGTTTTACGATTGGGACATAATCTCTTTGAGCCTCCAATACATTAAAAACCTACTAGTACTTATTTTAAGAAATCTTTGTATCAGGCAAGCTTACTTATTTAAAGAAAACCTTGTATCTTGAAGACATTGGGAAATACTAGCAGTTACTGTGGCATTGTTGCACGAGAGAAAAAATATTTAAGATTAATTTCTACCCACAAAACATATAACTGCCATCAGTTCTGCTATCTTTGGTCTAGCTACTGATTTGGAGCCAGCATGCGATGATCAGCATGGAGTTCGGAAAACCAACGAGGAGATCCATGAGGGATTTGCCAGCAGCAGCAAGCAACGTTCACGAACTTGTTCTCAGAGATGAACCAGGAGGCAGTTAGGCACGAACAAATTGAACAAACCAGGGATAGGGAAGAAGGCTGGTTGCCTGTAACCTTTCTCAGTAGCAAGACAAATAAACAAAAAAGGCATCCTGGAAGTGTGATATGGAGAACATCAATGGTCACTACTCCTCCCTGGAGCTTGGTCAAAACACGATGAAGAACTGATAAACAAAACATACATAAGTCAAATAGGCCCAACTAGTAGCTAACATTTCATCACAAGTTCACAACATGAGCACTGTGTGATCAACTCCAAAGTACTTAGAGATACAATGCATGGTCGAACTACAGTCAGATAGTTCAGTGTTTCCCCAAAACAAGTTAGCCACCACATTAAGGCTGAATCCTGACGAATTTGGATGAAGTTAACATCTCACATCAGAGCATTGGCAAAGTTAGTAGCACACCTTCACTTCAACCCCAAGGGAACAGCCATGTTGCAGGAATCATCTCATGCTTCCAGGCCATCGGCAGAGGAAAAGAGACCTCAGCGCTCCTCATGTCATAGACACTGACAGAAGTGGTCTCATCCTCATAGTCATACTCCTTGGCATTCTCCAAAACATCATCAAGGAAGAAGATTTGATCGCCTGGCATCCCATACTGAGACGCAGACACAGCCCTAGAGCATGGCCGTCCAAGGAAAACCATCTGGTCACCCCCCAGGGTTGTCACACTAACCCACTGCGAGTGCTCGAAATCAGCCTCGAAAACCTCAAACTCGCTCTGTCCAGACACAACGGTGTCGCCAGCCATCCTGCAGCAAACCTTCCTGCGCACCATCAGCAATGCGCCACATGATTCCACCAGGTAGAGCTTCTTTTTGTCCATAGTGTCAATCATAGTTGAATACCGGGAATCACCCTTGATGACCTGTCCAATTCGGGAGATCTGTGGATCACCAGTTCTCGGGTCTTGGCTGATGTTGATGATAAGGAGGTTCTCTTCATGGTTAAGGGCATAGAGCTTCCCGCGATAGAATGCCATGTCTTCAAACAGCTCGCACTTGTCGTAGGCTCGTACCGACCACGAGGAAGCCCCTGGCTGGCACACTAGAATCTGACTGTTGCGCGCAGCATTGGCGAGTGTAGAGCCGATCAACGCAGCAACGAGGTTCGGCGAGCACATGAGTAGCTTGTTTATGGGCATCATCTCATGCAAGCTCCTGATATGCATCCAGGTAGCGTGAGGGTAGAACATATGTGCATGTGCATTCTGCCCTTCGATCCCAACATTGACATATCTAGCAACTGCATTTGGTGGACGGAGGCGGACACGAGACAGAGCAGGGAGCGCCACGGTCGATCCGGTGATGGGGTCGACCAAGAAGCAGCCGTCGTCGCGCGGGAAGACGAGCCAGCGGCCGCAGGCGGCGGTCTTGTAGCCGGCGCAGCCTGGAAGAGGGAAACGGAAGGCCTTGCCGTGGGGGATGCAGTAGAATGTGCCGTCCGGGAGCGCGAGCAGCGGCAGCGGCGCGGGCAGGACGGCCTGCCGCGCCGCGGCGCGCCACTTCGGGCACACGGCGGCGAAGCAGGCTCGGTCCACTTGAGCCGGGAGGAAGCGCAGCACATGTATGGCTAGGTCCCGCGGAATGTCCGCCCACGACGGCGGCTGCTGCTTCTGCCCGGCGCGCGTCGTTGCCTCCGCCATGGTGCACCCACCTGAGTCAAAGGGACAATGAGACATCAAGCGATCGTCAGTTCTACATCAGAACGGGGAACGAACGCGTCAGGATCAAAGGAACATGAAGCGAGACGCAGCAGTGCGCGCGAGGGCAATACGTCGAACACCTCGCGTGCACTGGAAATGTCACCGAACACACCAAGTCTTTTTTTAAAACTTTCACATGGGAAAACACAAAGCCCATACGGGGATTGACCGATTGGGCGCATGTGCGTCCCCCTCGCTCTCCACACCCAATCCCTCCCCTTCTCAAAAAGAAAAACTAAAAATGTATAAAATCACTCAAAGAAATTCCAAAAGCAGCACTACATATATAGCACAAAAAAACGAAAAAAAAAACTAGAATCAAATGGGAGGGATGAGAACGAGAATGCAGAGGAGAAGTAGAGCAAACCTGAAATCTCAACGCCGCTGCCGACGGAGGGTTGGGGAGCAGCGCTAGTTAGAGCAGGCGGGAGGAGTAGGGGTAAACTACCAGGGAGAAGGGAAAGTGGAGAAGAACTCCATGGACGAAAATGGCAATGTAACTTAGTGCTCGTCTACTGTTCTGACCGTTTGAGCCTATATTCGGATGGAGATCGTACCCCGCGGTTTTGTAAAAATAAAATACTACAGTTACAATATTAGTCCACTGTATAACATTGTAGTCGCGCAGGCCCGTCTAGCTCAGTCGGTAGAGCGCAAGGCTCTTAACCTTGTGGTCGTGGGTTCGAGCCCCACGGTGGGCGCGTGGATAAGTTTTGTCAGTCATCCATAAGTTTTGGCCTTTTGCTACAATCTGATGTTTTTCTCGGGCACTCCCTTCTTAAGTATTGCTACCAAATTTAACTTGTTCTCTTTCTTTCTTCCCTCCGGAAGTTTTGCTGCCAATTTTTTTCTTCACTTCCTTAAGTTTTGTTATTAATTGATGTTTTCTGAAAGTTTTTTTTCTTTTGAAGTTATGCGACTGATTGATGTACATGCGTATAGTTGGAACATTCATAGCTTCAAATTTTCTAAGATAAAGAAAGTTTCAATGATCTTAAATTATGACATCAAAAAAATACATTACTATAAGACCACTACATAGATAAATCTCATCTGCGAGCAAATACGTATGTTATTCCTCGTGTCGACGTTACAATATTGTCTTTGCAGTAAGGTGGGATATTTTATATTTCCACACTGATTGACATTGATAGATTTCTCAAGTAAGCCAAGCATGTTACACATTACGGAGCACATGAGCATCTTGTTCTTCCTCCATTTATTTCAGCTACAAATTTTATTTTTCTAGTACGAAAGGTGAGCAAACCAGTATATTCTGTAGATTCCTAAGTCTTGTTCTTCGTCCATTCAATTTCAGCTAGTACGATTTTTAACTATTTTTAATTTTCTGCAGAAGCCGATTTTCTTTTCAAACTATTTTTTTCCTTTCTGCAGTCTCACAAAGTTACAATGCTTGATGTCGCTGTCATGTACTTGACCACGCTTCCCACATGGCCCATGCCGCTAATCGTCTGTATCTTAAATGATCATCTTACATCATTAACATGGCGAGATAGAAAACGGATATCAATGCCATGGTTGATTCTGCCAAACCCTCAATTACAGCCCAACTAGAATAATAAAATTTTATACAATACAGCTAACCCTCGTGTTCTCGTTTTCTACTAGTATGGCGTGGGCATTTCTTGTCCAATTTTTCGATGAATGCGACTTTACGCCCTACTCCGTACTTGCGATAGAAAGTAGGAGTAATACTACTACCTGGTCATTTCTTGTCCAATATCGAACGCAAACAAATAATCAATCCTAACTTTATCCTGCATTGAACTAGACTCTTCAATCTCATCTTCTTTTGGCAGTTTATGTGGAAAAAAAAATTGCATATCTCCAGCAAGAGTCGAGAGACACAGCTGCCAACAAACAGATCGAGAAGGAAAGTAAAAGCTCTCGCTGTGATAAATCTCCACGCTCGCGGCTCGTGTGCGGCGCATCAGCTCCAGATCGGTTGCTCGCTCAGGTCAAAACATCCCCATCCAAATCCAAATTCACAACGACACGCATGCTCCGCTTCTGCTCCCAGTTTAAGTATAAAGCGAAAGGGGGAGAGAAGGAAGAGAGGGGGTTGAGTTCAGAGAGCCGCTACCTACCGGTCAGTCTCCGGCGACGCCAAATTGAAATCGGACCTCGCCGCGGCCCGGCGCGGCGCCGGGGAAGATGGGGATTGATGCGGACGCGGACGCGCGGCGGCGATGGACGCTGGTGCTGGTGAACCTGGCGTCGGTGCTGGAGAAGGCGGACGAGGTGCTCCTCCCGGCGGTGTACCGCGAGGTGGGCGCGGAGCTTGGCGCGTCGCCGACGGCGCTGGGGTCGCTCACCCTCTGCCGCGCCATCGTCCAGGCCGCGTCCTACCCTCTCGCCGCCTACGCCTCCGCCCGCCACGACCGCGCCCGCGTCGTCGCCGTCGGCGCCTTCCTCTGGGCCGCCGCCACCCTCCTCGTCGCCCTCTCCGGCTCCTTCCTCCAGGTATTCCGCTCTCTCTGACAGTGGGACCCACTCCACCTTCCCGTTTACCCCCACACATACCACAATTCAATATGAGTTATCCGAATATTCCATTCCCCATCCTTTTTCTTCTTCTGCGAAAAAAGTCCCGAAGAAGGGGAAAAAAGTCCTACTGACAATGTGGGGCCCACATGTAAGGGATAGGGGTCGCGATGAACTGAACGTTTTCAGATGGCGATTTCGCGGGGGCTGAACGGCGTGGGGCTGGCGCTGGTGCTGCCGGCGATCAGCTCGCTCGTCGCCGACCACACCGACGACCACACACGCGGCGCGGCGTTCGGGTGGCTGGCGGCGACCTGCAACCTCGGATCCGTCCTGGGCGGCTCGTTCGGCGTGCTGCTCGCGCCGGTCACCTTCCTCGGCGTCTCCGGCTGGCGCCTCGCGTTCCACCTCGTCGCCGCCGTCAGCTTCGCCGTCGGCGTCCTCACCTGGTTCCTCGCCGGCGACCCGCGCCCCGCCAAGTCGAAGGCCGCCGCCGCCGACGACGACGACGAGGCCGGCAGCTGGCAGCTGCTCCGCGACGCCAGGGGGGTGATGGGCGTGCGCACGTTCCAGATCATCGTGGCGCAGGGGATCGCCGGGTCGATCCCATGGTCGGCGCTCAACTTCTCCGCCATGTGGCTGGAGCTCGTCGGGTTCAGTCACTGGGAGACCAGCGTCATCACGGGGCTCTACCTCTTCGCCACCGCGCTCGGCGCGCTCTTCGGCGGCCTAATCGGTGACCCCGTCGCCAGGCGGTTCCCCAACACGGGGCGGATCGCGCTCGCGCAGATCAGCTCCGCGTCGGCGATCCCGCTCGGCGCCCTCCTGCTGCTCGCGCTGCCCAACGACCCGTCCACCGGCGTCGCGCACGCCGTCGTCTTCTTCGTCATGGGGTTCGCCATCTCCTGGAACGGGGCGGCTACCAACAAGTTTGTTACTTACTCTACTCACCTTACACACACTGGAAATTTTATATCTGAATATGCAATACTATGCTGTTGGATTTTACTACTGCTTAACTTACATTGTGCAATTTCTTTCTTGTTGTACAATGCAGCCCAATCTTTGCAGAGATTGTACCGGAGAAGTCTAGAACAACGGTTTACGCTCTCGACAAATGCTTTGAAGCGGTATTCGCTTCGTTTGCGCCTCCGATTGTCGGTGTTCTAGCAGAGCGTGTGTTTGGTTACAAGCCGGTGTCTTCTGACGCAAGCGTCGAAACAGACAGGGAGAATGCAGCTGCATTGGCAAAGGCAGTGTACACGGAGATCGCCGTGCCAATGGTCATTTGTTGCTTGACATACTCCTTCCTGTACTGCACGTATCCTCGAGACAGAGAGCGTATTCGAAGGAACCTTTTGATGGCATCGGATGATCAGCAGTGCCAAGAATCCAGTGAAAGTCACTCAAGTGAGGGTCGTACCCAGGAAGATGAAGAATTTGCTGTTGGTTCGATAAACCAGAGATTGTTATCTGCAAGAGAGTAGCATCAGAAGAAAGCTGGCGATAAAAAAGGCGGCCATTGCCCATTAGCCCATTACAGGTATTGGCGTATTGCAATCTTTCAGAGAATCTGGACACAGGTGTTGCTCTCCAGTTTCAGATTAGAACTCTGCCTGAGCAGAATCTTGTTCAACTAGTATCGGAAGAAATGTATAGTACCCGCGAGATGCAAATGTGAATAAGTGCTGCAATTGATTGTTTTTAGTAGCTAAAAAAACAGTTTAATTGGCATGTCGGCACTCTGTTTCTCGTTCTTTCTTGTACAATTTCTTCTAATCCATTGAACTGGTTGAGGTCCTGACGATTATTTCAAAAACAAATAATACTCGAAACTTTTGCACGTAATTAAACCGAGGCGATGTTACAGAAACAGACTAGTTCCAGCCTCTGTTCAACAGTAGCAACAACACGTCACTGAAGCTTAGGGAAAAACTGACTTGCTTTTCTCCTCTCTTTTCCTCCTGTGCATTCAGCTGAATCTTCTCTCTCGTAAGCAGGGTTTACATTCTTCGTCCAATTCTGACTGGATTTCGCAAAATTTGGATCGGAATCTGTAAGGCACTGAAATTTCAGTAGAATTCGGTGAAATTCAAATTTAAAATAATTAAATGTGAAAAAATCCAAAAAAAATCCTAATAATACTATGGCATTAGGTGTATATTTTGACATAAAATTATATAAAAATATTGAATCTAGATAAAATTTTCAACGGGAAAAGTTAAGAAAATATGAAAGTACATAGATAATTTATAAAGAAACACATACTAGATGTTTGTCAAGAAAAAGCTACCAACTTTACATGAAAGGGCATGCCAGCTTTGTTTTAGAAATTTGTTTGTGAATTTTTCTATGCACCATAATTTTGTAGCCCTTTATTATTATTATTAACATATTTAGCATGCAAAAATACTAGTGCTTTTTCTATTCAGAATTCCTATAATTCCAACATATTTAGATTAATTCCGAGTGGATTTCATATGCCAAATGCATTTCCACTAGATGCTGGGGCGTGCCATCGATGTGCCACCTCCGTATCATTTTTTCCTTGCTCAGGGGTACTTTCAGATTACATATTTAGATGCTGGGTACTTTCTTTAGGTGTATATGCTATGGAAACAGGTAACAGAGTTGGATCTTACATAGCCTTATAATGCTATGAGGAACAATACCTTGCATTTTGCATCTGTCTAATAATGTATAATTGCTCAAAAGAATTGAAAGCATAACAACGTTTGTGCATGGTTATTAGCCACCTCTCTTACTGAATAGAAATCATATTAAATGAACACTCCATCTCAATGCAGACCAAATTAGAGAGAATCTTACATGTTCAACTCGAATTTCATATTGTTATGAGGCATTGTTTGAAGCACCTGGTAGGTGACGTTGTTTTCCCTCTTCTCATTGTTTTGCTGTCTTGTGTCCCTAATAAATAAGAAAGCAAAGAAAATAATATAAATTGAGAATTGAAGATAAAGCCAAAAAGTTGGGAATCGTATACTAATACTCCGCAAGCAAAAAATGGAGATGACATAAGAAACCCCTTGCAAAGATAAACGAACTTAAAGTAGATAAAAACTTATTTATTTGTCAAACATCTTTTCGGCGCACACAGATCAATTTTTCTGCTCTTCCTATGAACCTCTTAAAATAATGATAGATCAAACATTTTAACTTAATTATTAACATAAAAAACAGAAAAAAAGATCACACATAAGGAACGATGTTTCTAGGATTATCATTAAACAAACTATCATGGGCTAATCAACTTGGCGCAGCGCTAGCATACTACTCCTTCCGTCCTTAAATATTTGACGCTTTTAACTTTTTGATATATGTTTGATTATTCGTCTTATTCAAAAACTTTTATAAAATATGTAAAACTATATGTATGCCAATTAGCCCATGTATAAAAGTATATTTAACAATGAATCAAATAATAGGAAAAGAATTAATAATTACATAAATTTTTTGAATAAGACGAATATTCAAATATTTGTAAAAAGTTAACGGTGTCATGCACGGCATGACACCGCATTGAGCCGTGAACCAAACCCTGTCCAGCATACCACCCGCACGGACATCATACTACAAGCGGTTCCTACATACTACAGGGATAATTTTCTCTTGTGGTCTCCAAGAACAGAAAACATTGTTCGAGGTAGGATTCACAAGTGAGCAATAACATGTAGAATTCATAAGCGGCCGATAAGAACGCACAAGGCCTTGTTTAGATTAAAATCAAAGTTTTTTTTGCCAAAAGATATCACATCAATATTTGGACACATATTTGAAGTATTAAACGTAGACTAATAACAAAACAAATTACATATTCCGACTATAAACAGCGAGACGAATCTAATTAAGTCATGATTAGCCATAAGTGCTACAGTAACCAACATGTGCTAATGACGGATTAATTAGACTCAAAAGATTCATCTCGTAATTCACAGTCAGAATATGTAATTTGTTTTATTATTAGTCTACGTTTAATACTTTAAATGTGTGTCCAAACATTGATGTGATATTTTTGGCCAAATTGTTTCTGGAACTCAACACAGCCTAAGGCCCCGTTCTATTCGGCTAAGAAAGTCGGATTATTTTGCACACGCAAAACGAGAAATACAGTAAGAAGATGGTTAATTAAGTGGTCCCGACCGACAACGACGACGACGACACATCCCCCTCCTCACTCAGCGCCTACGCGATCGCCGGCATCTTTTGGGATGTCATCGTCGTTGTCGTCGCGCTCGGCCTGCTGACCGCGCTGACGTACTGGCTCCGCCAAAGGAAGCAGAAGGCGGCGACACGACGAGACCACGACAGCGAGCCACCGGCGAGTCCTCTGCCTCCGCCGTTGACGCCACCTGTTGTCCGCGCTCAACAAACGGACGGCATCGACGACGGCCTACCCTGCGGCATGTGCCGGTCTGGCTATGACATCACGCGAGGAGGTGGGGACCTGCCGGAGACGCTGGAGTGCGACCACCGATTCCACTGCCAGTGCATCCGTCCATGGCTGTGGGTGAACCTCGTCTGTCCGACCTGCAACGCCACGCACATCCAACTTAGCGGAGAGGGTGACGGTGAGAAATCTCTTTTGTGCTTGCTCATCTTCTCAACACAATTTCATATTTGCATACGAATTGCGGTTAATTTCTTCTGTTCTTCTTCTACAGGTGAAGCGAGCCTGCCAAGCCATCGGTTGTAGACGCCGAATTTGGAGCATTGATCGGCACCGGCCGTTCCTGCCCACAGTTCCAGGGGCAGATCCAGCGTGGGTGCTAGGGGGCTCGAGCCCCATACCCCACTGGTTCCCCTTGTAAATGGAGAGAGAAGGGGAAAGAAGAGGAAGATTAAAAAGAGTAGGGGGCAAGAGGAGGAAGAAGAAGAAGATGAGCCCTTTTTGTTGATTCCTGTGTCTGCCCCTGCACGGTTATAATTGGATTAGTTTATAGGTGTAGTTAGCACTAATTTGTTTTAGCGGGTATGCTGTTGCCAAGATAGTACGAGTAGGTGTTAACTGTGTGTCATTAGTGTTGGCTTAAACCTATCTAGCTGCTGATGCTTGATGGTGGAACTGGGATGGTACCATTGAAAACAGAGGAGTCCTGCATTCCTCGTGTAAGAACAGAGTTTACAGAGTTGCCCTCATTCTTCCTGGAGTAATAGAAATGGGAGAGGTTCTCTGTTCCTACAAAAAGCTACTGTTTCTGTGATTCCAACCAAGGATTGCTTGTATGCTATTCATCACATTGTTAAGTTTGCCAAATTTTAATCCTCTTGATTAGTAACAAGCGACTTACATTGGAATGTGAATATACACATAAAACACATTTACAATGTCTGCATACAAAATATCATGGAACTGAAAGACCACGACCTGCCGTAACCTAACACCTCACTAAACAAATATAGTGCCATCAGACCAAACAAACCAATCAGCAAACATCAAGCTCCTGTGCCCATTGTATTGTATGAAAGGAGTTTGCAAAGAGATATAACAACGGAAAATTCAAATAATCTCTTTGCAAGGAGGTTGCAATTTGCAAAGAGATTTAACAACGGAAAATTCAAATAATCTCTTCGCAAGGAGTTTGCAAAGAGATATAGCACCGCCCATATCCACGGCAAAGAAGAGCTCTCTTTTTGTCGCCTCGGCGAGTATCCTCGCCGCCGCCGACGGGTGCTTGTTCAGTATTCCGTATAAAGTTTTTGTTTTTTTTAAAAAAATTGTCGTACGAATAAAAAAACAAAATTGACATCCCGGAGGTGTTGATGGCTGATGATGATGATTCTACAAGTAGGGAGCTTGCCATTTCCAACATCTCAGCCCAAAGACACATGGCGTTGAGCCAACATCTAGTGTCAGGGGCTTTGGCGTCAAAACCCTTACTTACGAGTAAAAATGATGTCAGGCTTAATATAGTGACATGCATGATGCAAGTTCTTCAGTCTGACCCTCCCTTTATCGTCAGTTCTAAAATCAACAATAATAATGGTTATTAACAAGTAGAAATAGCATTTTTCCCGTTCAGTCAAAGAAGCCTTGGCCCAGATGTGGATATCCGATATCAGATATGATTTCACTGTCCCGCTTATCAAGGAGTGTGTTGATGTTTGACTATGTATGACAACCGAGGAAGTGCAGCACATGGAGGGGATTGAGGATACTATCACTTGACTCCGGTTTAGTACGTGCGAGCATAGCGCTAAATCTGCTTACCATGCTTAGTTTTAGGACATATTGACTCAACGGCTTATCCCTTGGCATGGAAATACCAGGCACCATGTAAATGTCAAAGATTTTGTGTGGTTACTGCTCCAAAGTAGGTTGTGGACCTCGGATAGGCTACAAGTCAGGCGATGGTCCAACAATTACTTCTGCCAACTCTGTTTGAAGAATTTAGAGACAACATAACAACTATTCAAAGATTGTCCAGTGACAAGAGATATTTGGGAAACAATGACGTCAAAGATAAGATACAATGAAGTAAAATACAATTACAATCAAGATGACTCCCTGCAAAAGTGGTGGCTCAAAGGGACTCAACATAGCGAGAAGCAACTTGAGATGAATATGATCCATGTTTATCCTCATCTCTTAACAGATATCGTGTGAGAGGAATTGAAGGGTTTTAAAGAATAAAGAGCTCTCTTGCAATCAGCTATTGACGAAAATCTAAGACGCAATGGGTTTGAAAGATTTGTGGTGGCCAAAGATATTGTGAGAATATCAACTTAATTATATTTTACTGTCGCTTTGCATCGCAATCCCTCCACATGTAAATTCATAAATCTCTATCTTGCTTAATATAACACAGGCAAAGCTGCCTGTTTTTTAAAAGAAATTGCATTTTTCTATAATAGTATGCTCCAAATAAGATAAGAGCACTAGCAAGTCGGGGCGGAAAAGCTCGGTGGCCACAGCTGGCCTCCAGGGCCACCATATTGGAACACCACTCCCTCAGGGCCTGTATTTGAGTCCGAAGTGATCATCCCATCGTAGATGCCAGTGTCATCCACATCTCTTGCCACCTTCGAGTTGGCAATCTCGACGCCCTGAGCCACAACCCACGTGAACTTCGCGGCGGGCAGGTTGCCGCCATGCACCGGCAAGAAGCCGTTGCCCATGGGCGGGCTGATCTGTCCTTTCGTGCGTGAGTACACGAACCCACCCATCTGGACCGTCATGGCACCGCTCATGCCGTTGATGATTTCTTTGGGGAAGTAGCCCACGACCTCGCTGCCGACGATGACTTGCCAGTTCCCGGTTTGGGCATCCTAGCAGAATATAAATTAATATATTTCAGAAATATTAATTATATTCTATGAGAGATGTTGTCTTGCAGGTGATGAGTTCAGTTCAGTTGCATTCAGATAAAATATGCACTCTCTTGTGCGACTCATTTAAAGAAGGAAATGGAAGGGCATTGATCACGTACCTTGGAAATGTTGAGAGGGATTGATCCTGTTGCAAGTACCATCCCGGGGGTGAGAGTTTGGCTCAGCACCACAAAGTCTTGGCAGAGCATGTTCATGCATCTGGTCTGTTGGTAGTCATCAGCCTGCATCGGGTAGAGTTTTTAGCTGTCAACATCTTGGCGGTACAATACAAACACCACAAAGGACACAAATTTATATATCCCGCAACACACACCGTCCAGTAAGTCATCAAGTGTGCCTGATTGCCACCTTCGCATTCAGGATCGATCTGATGTATATATAAGGACAGCATACCTTGTGAGATGTTTGGCAGAAAATGTCACAGATTATGAAATGTGATAAGAAAAAATCACACTCCATCTAGATTGTATGACATTGACTCTGCTGGAACCATCATCAATAAGCAGTATTTGAGCCGACGAAAATTGGCCCAGTTCAATATTGAGTGGATACACCTCAAGCACTGCGTTCGCAGCTTGGAATTCTGAGCCTTTCTTGCTGTTGATCAGCAGTACTGCGAACTACTCCCTCCGTCCTTAAACAAATCAACTTCTAGGCAGGGGTGGGCCTAGGATTTTAATGTTGGGTATTCAAAATATGAATGGAAGAGCATATGACTTATATAAGTCTATATTCAGCACTTATAATATCACATATTACTAATTTTAGAATATATATTATATGTATTATGTGTTGAATACGATATTTTGGGATTGAATACAGCCCAATTTTTTGTTTTTCTGTACACGTATGCACTGTATACTACAAATAGCTACTTGTTTTTCAAAAAATTTGTCACAATAGTAGGCCCGCATATGTCCAAATTCATCCTCAAAAGTTGATTTGTTTTGGGGCGGAGGGAGTAGAGTGGAATGGCATCAACGATGAGAATGTGTGATTGTTGTTCATATATATAATATTTTCTTTTCATGAGTTGGACAGTTGTAGAACGTGAAGCTCTGAATTTGAAAGGACAAAATTATGCATATGTATAATATAGTATTTCATTATGAAAATAAGGATAGAGCAAAACTTAAAAAACTCACTTATGGAAATAACGAGTAATGCACCCAAATATTCAGATCGTATATATTTCTTTAGTAGAGAGAGTACTTGGAAATGATAATGAATGTTTTTTTATTTCCATTCAACCGTCTCTCCATTTCAACACACACTTAAAGCTTGAGCTGAATTACGAGATGCTCTATTGTATATTATTATATACTATATACTAGATTAGGGAAAGAGTAGAGTAGAAGGCGTGGTGGTGCTCAACCTGCTGGTCGTGCTGGCGTACGGGCTCCACCGGAGGAAGCGGAAGGCAGCGGCACGACGTGCCGACGACCACGATACGCCGCCGGCGTGCCCTCCGACACTGCCGGTGACGCCACCCGTCGTTCGCGAAGGAAACGAAAGGGACGGTGCCGGCGACAACCGCCTCCTCTGTGGCATGTACCGCTCCGCATACGGCGGCGGGGAGATGCCGGAGATGCTGGAATGCGGGCATTGGTTCCACCAGTAGTGTCTGGCCATGGCTGCGGGTGAATCTCACGTGCCCAACCTGCAACGCCACGATCATGCGACTGTGCGAAGAGGACAACAGTGAGAAATCCCTTTCCGGCTTGCTCATCTCCTATGCGCAATTGCATTTTTGCATACGAATTGTGGTCAATTTGGTAATTTCTTTTCTTCCACAGGTCAAGCAAGGATGCAAGTGCCAACCCATCGGCTGTAGACACTGAGTTTAGGACTGATCTGATCGAGCACCAAGGATGAGTGGATGACCTACATCGATTAGTTTGCACTTAGTACTTATTGGCGATTTGTTTGCACTTGGTACTAATTAGTAGAAGTAGGTTTTTAGCGGATATGTATGCTGTTGTTGAGCTTAGTTCGTTGTGTTGTGTGTCATTGAAATCCTGCGGCTTTGCTTCTGCAAGAACAGAGTTGCCCTCGCGAAATCCCCCCGCCGTAACGAGCCCACAACTCCATCGCACATCGCTCACTGCACAACCAACTCATTCAATGGCAAGCACATCTGTCTCTATCGCAACGATGACCGAGATCTACACGAAAACAACTATGTATCTATAGCGGATGGTCATCGTCGTTGTTTCCATAGCCAGGAAGAAGCGGCTAAGCAGCGGCGGAGCTGGGGGTGGCCGACGAGGGCCATGGCCCCCCTAAAACAAATATCTTGTCTTATATTAGCATATGATTTTTTTATAAAATTAGACCAACTCCTAGTAGGAAACCAAGGCAAAACCTAAAAGAAGACACTTTTTCTTCTTTTACAAGAACATTGTGGAGAGCAAAATAGGAATGATATGGTTGATAAAAATCCTCAATTTAGAAAATGAATTATAAGAAGATAAACCTCCAGCTTCTCCCAAAGTTGAAAGATTAAATTCAGATGGCTAGCTAATGTATGCTTGTATAGACAATAGAAAATTAAGGAAGATTTCCAAATTCATGAACCAGCAAATGTTTGTCTGGCCCTCCTTTGATTTTTCTCTCCAGTTCCGCCACTGCAGCTAAGATGGCTGGCCAGTGTGCGGCGTCTAGAATCATGCGTGTGCTCGGGTTGGAGCATCAGAGAGACTCCCCGAAAGTTTACAATGGCAGGCTGTGACTATGAGCATCGGCTCATCGTCATAGACAATCTAAGCTCGCTGGAGAGAATGCCACCGTACAGCAGATAATGGAGTGTTACATATAGAAGCTTGTCAAAATTTCAATGTAATTTTTCACCTAACCATTCGTTCTAAATTGTTGAAACAGTTTGCCCATCTTAGATATAACCTCACTGCTCTAATGTTGCTATCTTTCAACGTGGCACAACAAGAAAGAGTCCATGGGGATGATCAGTACTTTGAATGGGGAAATCATAACTGAAAATCAAGTAGAAGAGGGCTTTGGACAGCAATTCAGGTGGGGCTGGAATTGGAGAGCAAGGGCACAAAGTAATGGCACTATCCAGATGAGGTTCCCTAACAGGATGAGAATAGAGTTGTCCAGTTTTGATGATGGTTTTACTCTCAAAGGGACAAATGTGAGGATTTTAGTGCAGCCCTGGACTCATGAAGCAGCTGCAGTGGGGAAATTGCATAAAGTATGGGTCAAGGTATATGGAATTCCTGATGAAATGAAGAACACCAAAGCTCTCAAAGAGGTTGGCTCAAATCTGGGACCAGTAGAAGAGGTTGATCAAGAATCAGTGAGAAATGGAGAAGCAGTGAGGATATGGTGTGGAATGACAGATCCCAATCTCCTGCCAATCACTCTTGTGCTGACCACACAAGAATTTCTGATGTATGAAGCTGTGTTTCAGCTAGAAAGAGTGATTGAGACTGGATGGTTCAAGGGGAAGACAATAGTAAAGAAGATGGATGACATTCAGGAGAAGACTGAGAAGAAACTGGAAGAAGAGAGAGGAAATAGCAGGAAATTAGAAAAGGAACAGGAAAGAGTGGGAGCTCAAATGGTGAACACAATCAGTGTGAAGCAAAAACAGGTTGAGGGGGGAGAAAAAAGAAGGGAACAAATAGAGAGAGATAGGATGTTGGCTGAATTACTCCAAAAGAAAGAGAGATTTGGACAGAACAAGGTGAATGATATCATGATGGAGGTACTGATTCAACAGAAGGAGGAGAATGATCAAACAAAGATGGATGGAGAGCAATGGGGCAGAAATGACCAAGAAAAGGAGGGGATATAGGAGAAACAATCTCAGACATAGGGAGTGGGGAGTGCAGAGAATGATGAAGAAGAACTCATGGAAGAGGAGAGGGAAAAGGTGCAGTTGGAAGGAAGTGATGACTTTCTAGATTCACAGGAATCTGATTGCAATTTTGCCAAAGCTGTGGGAGTATCACTGAAGGGACCTCTGGGTGAAACTGAAGAACAGAAGAAGTGGAGCAATAGGCTAAGGGGGAGAGATGATAAGAAGATGGAAGAAGCTGCAGCAGAAAGGAAAGAGGCACAAAACACCCTGGGCAACAAAGGTGAGAACCACATCCCTTCCTTCATACATGAATCTAATATTTCTTTAGCTAGCATGGCTAGTTTGATAGGTGTAAGTCTTGGATGTGCTATTGATGAGGTAGATGCTAATGTACATATTATGAAAGAGCTATAAAAATCAAGGATGAACCTGTTCATGAAAGAACAGGAAGCCTTGGATAAGACAAAAATGGGAGATGAAATAATAGGAAATGATGAACTAGATTTGATCACAGATTTACTATCTGATGAGGAGGATTCAGAAATAGAAAAAATGGAATTGATCTTTGAAAAACTCCAATCTCTCTATGCTGGGAAAAAAGAAGAAAAGGAGACCTATTTCCAAGGCAACTCCTATCCCCAGTAAGAGAAAAATAGGAGGAAAAAACAGTGGAAAGAAAAAGCAAAAATAAATGAAAGGGGTCATCTGGAATGTTAGGGGAATGGGAGATATGGAAAAAATCAAACATATTAAAGATATTATCAAAGAGAAAACATTGGACTTTGTAGGGCTAATTGAAACTATGAAACAGGAATTTAATCCTGGTTCTTTAAATGGATTAGGGGGGGATAGAGAATATGACTGGACTTGGGCCCCAGCTAGGGGAAGATCAGGAGGCATCCTTGTAGGATGTAGGATGTAGTATAGAAACTTTTCAGATAATAGAAAAAGAACATGGAGAATACTTTGTAAGGGTTTGTATAAGAAACAAAAGTAATAAACTAGATTGGAATCTAGTAGTGGTTTATGGGGCAGCACATAAAGAAGGGAAGAATAAATTCTTAGCAGAATTCTCTAGAATTTGCAACAAAAATAAAACCCCTATTGTAATAGGGGGTGATTTCAACATAATAAGAAAGGAAAATGAAAAAAATAAGGCAGGAGGCTATAATAAATGGAGTTTCCTCTTTAATGCAATTATAGAACAGTCAAACTTGAGAGACAATATTGAAAATCCTACTTATGAAAGGTTGGACAGGATATTGATTAATAATGAATGGGAGAAAATGTACTCCATGTGCAATGTTTTGGCTCTAGAAAAGGTTTTCTCTGATCATGTGCCAATGTTGCTGGATACAGGGGAGTCAAAAAACAATATGTCTCTTTTTAAATTTGAAGTAAGCTGGTTTATGAGAGAAGATCTGGAATCTATAGTGGAAAAAACCTGGAATTCAGTAAAGAAAAAAAGTGATAGTATTGAGAATTGGCAAATAAGATGAGAACCTTATGGAAAAAAACTTAAAGGATGGAATATGAATTGGGAAGGGGAGTATAGAAGAAAAAAGAAAGAAATTATGGAGAAAATTGATAGTCTAGATAAAAAGGGGGAGAACACCCAATTATCTAATCTGGAAAAATGTGAGAAATACGAATTGGAAAAGCAACTAAAGGAAGTGGTGAGAGAAGAAGCTACCAAATGGGCACAAAGAAATAAAGAAAAAGACATCCTGGAAGGGGATGGAAACACAAAATATCATCATGCTAAAGCAAATGGAAGGATGAGGAAAGATAAAATATACTACCTGGAGCCGGATGGAGTAAAAATTGAGTCCCAACAGGATTTAATAAAACATGTTACAGATTTTTACAAAAACCTGTTTGGTCATCCTAAAAACTCTAACATCGAAATAACTCTAGATGGAGTCAAAACCCTTGAGGAACAGGACAAAGAAAATTTGGTTAAACCATTTACTTGGGAAGAGATTGAGCTAGCTGTAAAAGAAATGGAGAACAATAAATCTCCTGGGCCAGATGGCTTCCCAATAGAATTCTACAAAAAGTTTTGGCACATTGTGAAATATGATTTCAAAACCATCCTTGAGGACTTTCTGTAGAATGGAGAGAATTGGAGAGAACACCTCACACCCAAAGTGGGGGGGGGGGGTGATCTTTCATATATAGTACACCCATGATTGATAATCAATGGGGGGTACAAGAACACAAAGAGTTAAACTGAAGTTGTACAGGTTAGTCTATACAAATTCTACTGATAAACATAAAGAGCTATAAATATCTCCAATACTTCCAGAGAGGAAAGGTGGACATAACTAGACTGAACTATGGGGTGATTACCCTAGTTCCAAAATGTAAGGAGGCAGTAGTGGTTAAAAATTTTAGACCAATATGTTTGCTGAATGTAAGTTATAAGATTCTGACAAAAATAATGATGAATAGGATGACAAAAATAATGACTTACATAATATCCCCAAATCAAACAGCCTTCCTAAAAGAGAGGAATATAATGGAGGGAGTACTGATTGCCCATGAACTCCTAAACTCTCTGAAACAACAAAAGAAAAAGGGGGTTATTTTTAAAGTAGACTTTGAAAAGGCCTACGACAAAATCAAATGGTCCTTTGTCCTGAAAATGCTACAAATTAAAAAATTTCCTGACAAATGGAATGACTGGATCCTTAGTGTGATTAGAGGGAGAGTCTATGTAAAAGTGAACAACCAGAATGGTCCATATTTCAATTCACATAAGGGGCTTAGACAGGGAGATCCTCTATCTCCTCTTGTCTTTGACCTTGCTACAGAAGCTTTAACTGCAATGATTTAAAAAAGGTGAGGAACAGGGGCTAATTCTGGGCCTGGGTGGGGAATATTTAGAAGAAGGAATATCAATCTTACAATATGCAGATGACACGATTTTCCTTTTGGACAATGATATTAAGAGTTTTAAAAATCTCAAATTCATTCTGTGTCTATTTGAGTAACTATCTCGTTTAAAGATTAATTTCAACAAAAGTTAGCTCTTCTGTATAGGGATGGGGGATGATGAGAAAAGACAAATTAGTAGCATCCTCACTTGCCAGCTGGGGGTATTCCCAATGAAATATTTGGGGATGCCCATAGATAAAGTAAGAATCCAGAATAAAAGCTAGAAGATAATTGAAAATAAAATTGAGAAAAGGTTAAGCTGCTGGCAAGGGAAGCTTCTATCCATAGGGGGAAGGTTAATTCTAATCAATTCAAGCATGAGCAGTACCCCTCTGTGTATGGTCTCCTTTTACAGAATCCCAAAAGAAGTTTAAAAAAGAATAGATTTTTCAGTGCTAAAATGCTCTGGCATGAAAGTCAAGGGGGATCAGATCTGTATGCCCAAAGACCAAGGGGGGCTGGGGATAATGGATTTAGAAAAAATGAATATTGCCCTTTTAGGGAAATGGATCTGGAAATTAGAAAATGAGGAGGGCATTTGGCAAACTCTTCTGACCGGAAAATATCTGCATCAAAAGATAATGTCTCAAGTAAAAAAAAAGACCAGGAGACTCACAGTTTTGGTGTGGCTTAATGGAAATAAAAGACAATTTCTATAAATTCTGTGATAAGAAAATTGGAAATGGGAAAAACACCCTCTTTTGGGAAGATAGCTGGCTGGGGGGTAAACCACTAAAAGAACAATTTCCCAGCTTGTACAACATTTCACAGAACCATTATGTGACTGTGGAAAAGGTGGTGACAAATAGAACTAACAATATGAGTTTTAGGAGGGTGTTGAGGGGATCAAGATTGGAAGACTGGGAAAAAATAAAGCAGACATGCTTAAATATGAATTTGGGGGAGGAAAAGGACAGATTGATCTGGAAACTAACAAAAAATGGGGATTTTACTGTGAAATCCTTTTACAATGCTCTAAAACTACAGGATGAAATTTACCCTTTTAAAAAGATCTGGAAATTCAAAATTCTTTAAAGGTTAAAATTTTCATTTGGCTGATCCTGAGGAACAGTATACTAACAAAGGAAAACCTCTTGAAAAGGGGTTGGAAGGGTAAAAATGTGAGTTGTCAGTTCTGCCGTAAAGCCGAGACCACTGAACACCTATTCTTGCAATGTCCTATGGCTAGATTTGCCTGGGGTCTAATTATCTATATCTTTGGCTTGAAAAAAAATTGAAAATCTACGGCATCTCTTTGGAGGCTGGATTGGTAGTTTAAAAAAGGAAGATAAAAGTCTGGTGGTAATAGGGGTGGCAGCACTCCTCTGGACCATCTGGAAGATAAGAAATTAGGCTTGCTTCAACAATAAACTTCCTAGAGACCCAAGTGATGTAGTCTTCAAAATGTGTAGTTTACTGAGGGTGTGTTTGGTTGAGCTTTTCACCTGCTTTTGCTTTTGCAAAAGCCAACCAAAGCCAAAAGCTAGACAAGAATGACTGGATGGCTTTGCAGGGTGTACAGGAAAGGCGAGAAAGACTTCAGGTGGCCCTCAAACTGCTAGCAGCAAGCAGCAAGCAACAAGTGAAATCTACAAGTCAGGGCATGGATGGAGGATAGGGACAAGAAGGACAACGGAGTGAAATGAACAAGAAAATACAAAAGGGGAGAAGAAATCTGGAAAGCTGAGGAAAAGAAGAGCTAATGAAGCCAACTGGAGGTGGTTTCAGTTTTGTGTGTTGTGCTGTGGAGCTTCAGCCCCAACTTGTGTGTGCGTTTCTGGAGAAAACTGGCGGTTGTTGGAGTGTTGGCATCACTCTCAGCAATTAGCAGACGGTGTGCGTTTTGTTTTTTTTTCCTTTTTGCGTAAACTGCTGGGCAGACATGTCTTCGATCTGTTTCTGTTAATGGAAATAGGAGGATTGCGGTCCTCTTTCTCAAAAAAAAAAAAATGTTTGCAGATCTGGAAATTTCACTAGCTTTTCTTTTGGCTGCTCTGATTTTTTTTCCATGTATTTACATGCAGCGTTTATGACCAGCTGATGGCTGTGAATATGTGATGGGCGTATTTCCATGTATCACCACGCACGGGGTGGTAACAGGTTTCAGCTTTGGCCCTTCTACAACTTTCCTTAGTTCTTTTTTTCAACAATAATTTTCATTATGTCCTTTGCTTAAGAGAACCAAATTTTTGTTTATAATATTGTTCATTACTGGGCTTAATTTGGTCATACAGATACATGATTATATCTATTTAAAAAGATTAGTTCTTTAAGATGATGATAATAAGTGTAGTGATGAAGGGGTTTATGAAAAACCAATTTGAAGTGGTTCATAGTAGTTCATTAAACAAATCCAAATAAGATGCCAGCGCATCCTCACGAGCTTCCTTCCTAGTTTATGTCATTCTTTTGCAATATTTCAAAAAATATTTGAGAAAATTCCATATATGTCTACCAATTTTCTCTCAATCCTTTATATGCCTCTGAAATTTGACCAATCCCTTATATCCATTAAATGTCACCAAAATGATAATATTACCTTTCCTATCTATCATATATATACTTCTGTGCTTGCTTATTTAGAAAAATACAATTTCAAATGATGAAAAAAAGATTCATTTAATTTAGCAAAACAAAACAACATGTAATTATTTGACCCACATATTTAAAATAATTTAATTTAGTCTTACAATAAATTCTAAATTTTATTTGATGAATATGTACTAATATTTGTATTGAAATTTAAACCTCAATAAAAACTTTTTTTTGAACTTCTTAGGAATATTGAGTGGATTTCATAATATTTTTAAATTAATTTGAAAATTTAAATCTGTTTTCTAAAAGTTTATATCAAATATTTATGTCTCGACTGATTTTATTATGAATTCAATTCTTTTCATACTGAGATTTATGTTTATAGAGTAATTAGCATACATAATTAGATAAGGGCAATAGTCATTTTGAAAAAAAATCTAATGGTCAATTAATAGTCAATTGACGGAGTGGGTATAGAGAGGATGGAAATAAAAATTTAGAAGCATATATAAGAGATTGGACAAATTTTAGAGACAGAGAAGAGAACGAGCGAAAACTCATGGGCATATATGGAATTGCCCCTAATGCTGACATGAAAATTTGGGGGAGCATGATAAGAATGAAAGATGAATCCTAGTACAGTACTACATACTTATGAGCTCTTTTATAAAATCTTCTGCCTGTGAAGTGGATGCTCTTCCCATCGAAGAAGGTGAATATTACTGCATCCATGCATCCATGTTGCTTTATCTTTCCACTCAAAAAAAAAATGTTGCTTTACCTTGCTTGTTTCATCAACTTGCCTGACAAAATGCCGGGAGCAGCCGATGGCATTATTTCAGCTGTAAGACTGGAAGAAACTTTATATGCCTCCCTTGTTGAGCACCCAATTTGCAGGATCGGTGAAAAACTTTACACAGCATTTTATATAGGACGAAACTAGGGAACAGGCGTTCGTTGGGAGACAATTTGTCGGACGGTTTTCACTCCATATAAAAATAATGTTTCAACAAAAATTCTTTAAATATTCTATGAACTGGATAAAAATGTTTCACCACTAATAAATAGAAAATGGTTCAAATCCAAGAGATTTGCAAAAAAAAATTGAAGAAACGAGATGAAACATTGCAACATTTTAATACTACGTGTGAAACATCACGATACATTGATTGAAACGTCGAAAATCAAAAATTATACTGGTCTAGTTTTAGCTTCTTCATGTTTCAAATCCCACAAATCTGTACAAAATCGAAGAAATAAGATGAAACACAACAAACATATTCGTTGCAATATTTTAATACTATATGTGAAACATCACGATGCATTGGTTGAAACATCGAAAATCACAAATTATACTGGTCTACATCTACATCTAGCTTCTTCTTGTTTCAAATCCCATAGATCTGCAAAAAAAATCAAAGAAACAAGATGAAACACAACAAAATATGTGTTAAAAACATCACGATACATTGGTTGAAACATCAAAAAATCACAAACCGTACTGGTGTAGATCTAGCTTCTTCTTCATCTCCGGTGGTCTTCCTGCCAGCGATGACCCAAGCTCCGTTCCCGTGCGCACCACCGAGTTCGGGATCTTTCTCCGACGATGCATCTCAAGATAAGCCCCGCTCGTATTTGGCGCAGCCAAGCTCTGGCCGTAGCTGGCAAAGCCTCTTCCGTGTGCAGCACTGCCACCGCCGGTGAGCTCGAGGGCACGGAAGGTAATGGCGGCGCCACCGCCACCGGTGACTTCCTATCACGCACCATCTTCCATAGCATCGTTATAAGGAGGGGCATCTGGGTCAACTACAAAAGGGGAGAACGGAGATATGCATAGTGGAAAATGGGAAGGTTGAGGAGGATGAGGATGGTTAGCTGGTGAGGAAGCACAGGCAAGTGAGGGGATACAGGGATAGGAAAAATGGATGACGAGATGTAGAGGATTTGCGGGGAGCGCGACGTCCGAAGTGTCCAGACGCCTGGCTCGTAGCGTTTCCCTTTTATATACCTCCCTTGTTATGTAAAAACAGTGAAGCCAAATTTGATTTTTTTTTTCCCTTAAGAGCATCTCCAAAAGCATAGCTATATGACTCACCATATCAAATTTTCGCTAGTAGGTAAAGTAAACCATCTCCAAGGGACTAGCCATATACCTTAACGTGCTTTTTTAATAAATAGCTAAACTTTTCCCCTCAATAGCCAATCTAGCTAATCATCTCTCATAGTCACAAGGTAGTCATCCGTAGGCCCCACACATCAACAACTCACATCATACTTTCAAATTGGCTAGCCTCATCTCATGCAAATAGGTTGCGTTAGTTGTTGGCTAAAGGGCAACTGGCACCTTTTCCGTGGCACGCTTTACGAACTGCTAAACGGTGTGTTTTTTGAAAAAAAAAATTCTACACGAAAGTTGTTTAAAAAATTAAATTAATACATTTTCAAAGTTTAAAATAACTAATACTTAATTAATCATACACTAGTGGCGTTTCTCGTTTCGCGTGCAAAACACTGTTCCGAGTGGAACCATCCTAAACAAACGCAGCCATAGAGTATCCTTTGAAGTTCACAAGAAAAATGAAATGCCAAATTGAAAAAAAGATAGCCAAATAGATATTTGCTTAGCCAGGCTTTGGCAACTCTTTTGGGAGATGCTCTAATGCTTTGTTTGCACTAGCATAGCTAGAGGTGGAGAAAACTTCAAGCTTGTGGCTCGGATCAGATCGAACTCGTAATCCTAATGAGTCTAGCCAAATTGAGCTTTTAGCTCGTGAGCTATGGATTAGCTCGTTGGTACAAAAGATCACCATATTTTTGTGCTTGCTTCTTAACCAATGACCGTTCATTTAATTACAGCTAAAGTTCCAAACTATTTTATTTAGTGAGTTTTTTATTAATTAGTGTTAAAATATTATGTTAATGTATGATAAAATGGTAAAGTTACAATTATAAATGTTAAATAAGTGATATGGAGTTCGTTAACGAGTCCAATGAGCTTAATGAGCCAGCTCGTTAAGGTCAACGAGCCGAGCCAAATATAACGAGCTCAAACGAGCCTCCACCCCCTAACTATTGCAGCATATGAGTCTGTACACAAAAAATTACAGGAATGCAACAGTCATGTCCTATACACAAAAATTGAGATACAACTATACAGCAACCAAAATGGGTAGGTAAAGCAAAATATATGTGTAGCACTGTACCACATTTCTTCAGATAAAACTTTTTTTTTTGACAGGTTCAGATAAAACTATTAGTCCAACTAGAAAGGGCATGAAAAATCCTGCAACAATATGTTTTAACATTTAGAAAAGGATTGTACTCGCTAAAATGAAGTGTACTTCACAAAATTAATTAGGATACAGCGTGTTCACTTACAGTGCACGATCAGGGATTATCAGGACAAGATTGAGAAGACTGTCCTGTCCAGTTGTCCAATTAGCTTGCTTTAGTAGCTGAGAACATTATATAGAATCCATTTCTGACAAAGGTGAAATCAATAAGCCCGCATGCTCTGCAAAGATCTCCAAACTCTCTTTCTGATAAGAATATATTACTGCCGGTAAATTGGCTGATGTACTGCAAGATAATTCCATCAGAAAAGTGTGAGTATGTGAAACACAAGAGACTCCCAAAATGATTCTACAGACATCAAACACCAGATACCCCAATGTTAATCTTCCATATGCTAGTATCGACGTGTTCAAGCATCAAAGATTCACTCCAATTTTAAATAACTACCATCATTGTGAAGAAAATTAATTTAACTTAAAAAGAATCATAATGTGTGGATAATAAGGTTTCAGGATTACCGGGCGTCCTATCCTCAATACAGGTACAGCAGGTGGAAGAAAATCTGCAACAAAAGTGGAAGCAACGAAAACACCCCCAGGTCGAAGAACTCGACTAATTTCTGCAACCTGGAAAGAAAGAAGAAAATAATAACTTATCTATAGAGATGGGAATACATAGCATTTTTATGAGATGTTACAAAATGCATAATAAAGGAAACAACTCAAGCAGATTGTAGGCCTCTACAATACTGAAAGACAGAGTAAGATCATAAGAGTTTTTACAGGCATCAAACTATTATTCAAGTAGAAATCTTACAGCACAAGCTGGGGACGGCCAACAATGGATTGCAGCAGCTGCATGGACAGCGTCAATTGAGCCGCTCACAAAAGGCAGTCGGGATATATCAGCTCTTACCAAGGCTAATGTCCTGAAACAGAAGCAATAAATAGCACCAAAGTATAGCATCAACGTATGCATTCAACACTAGAAGAAACCAATAATGACAAGAATATGCTATGAAGTATAAATGACAATGCAAAGGACACAAATGAGTATTGAAACTTAATAATTAAGCATACAAAGGTATTACAGAAAAGAGTTGGTGATTAGGGTGATTAGGGAATTGAGGACCATACTCATCTGAAATGTTTTCCTGCTTCACGAATTCATTGCACTGCTTCAACATGTTCTCTGAGAAATCTAGTGCCACAACAAGGGAATATAGTTCACTCTTAACAAATGATCTTGAAAACAATCCACTTCCACAACTTGCATCAACTATAACCCCTCCAGTTGTTGGTTTCAAATAAGTTTTAGCCATTTCAAACTGCAGTTACATTGCAATATTTTTCAGCAAGTGAGGTATTATGCTAGCATGCACAAGATCATACATAAGTACTTTAATTATACCAAATAAAACTGAACATGGTATAGCCGTATAGGTATGGTTAGGGACTGGATCACATCCTATCCTAAATCCAGTTGGTGTCTTATTTATTTAGTTTCTAGTGTTGACAAAAAAAAAAGTCCAGTGCCAGCTAAACCAACCACCTGATTGTGCTAGACCAAGATTGGATGCAAACAGGATTTTTCTGGCCTTCCTGCCAGAAAATGCCCAGTGTATGAAAAACTGCACTCATATTTTGATAATATCCCTCTTATTGTTTTTTTTTTTGGTTACTACCACAGAAGAGTTTTGATTTAGGGAATTTTTTTACCCTAATAATGCAAGAAAGAAGCTATGAAGCACATTGATGTCATGATGATTGTAAGACAGCTGTTTTACAATTGCAATCAAATATCCTCGTGCATACAAAATAGTGAGCGGCATGACCTCTTTCTCTAGGCCTGGGAAACCACTCCATATGAAATTTTGGCGCCATCCCCTCTCATAAAGAAATGATACCAGTGGAGTCCTGTTCCAATAATCAACAGGTAAGAAATGGTCTGAAGATAAATAATACACAAACAAGTCCTTATGTGAGCATATCACATCTCCCAGATGGTACAACATTTTCAAGATTCATAGAGGCACAGAGATTTTCTTTCATAACATATCTACAGGATGCAGCCACACCCCAGGAGGCATGCTTTTGGTAGTTAAATCGTTATAACTCGCAAACAACTAACGTTAACTTGTCTGCATTCGGCCAACAATTCGTCAGTACAACGACAACTTAGCATGATAGGTTTGGTTCCTCTTGTAATGCAATCTGTTCATCTAAGATCATCATCTTAACAAACTTCAGAAAAATTTTGTTACCTGAAAACCTCAGTTGTCACCGTCGTGGACTCGGAGTACTCAGTAGAGCCAACTGCCACAGTCATATCCCAGTAATCCCCTTTATTGGGATAAGATTTCTTACAGGTAGAACACTCGAGGCTAGAAGCAACATTGGGTGGCCTGATAGCAACAATTTAACAGATTAACCATCAAATGGGGAGGCAAAGCTAATCGCACGTTCGATATGTGGCTGATGTGCAAATGGAAAATACCACTTACGCTGACTGATCACTCGAGCTTACGAGGGAGTAGTAGCAGATTGGGCATGCCAGCTTGCTCAGCTTGTTCTCCGCTGCCGGCTCCACCGAAGGTTCCTACGCAATCAATCGACCACTGTCATATTTCAATTCCATTCTACAAACAGAAAACTTCATGTCCCCTCTCGAGCTACTGGGACACGCACCGAGCGCTCTAGCCCACCACCTGCTCGACGGAATGCGTCAAAAGGCACACTCACCGCAATAGCCTCGTCAGGAGCGGCGGTGATGTCGGTGGTGACGCTGGCGCGCAGGGCCGAGCGCGGGAGCCTCCTCACGGAGGAGAACGCTCCAGGCGCACGCCCCCGCGCCGGCGCCGCGACGCAGGAGAGCAGGCGGTGCCCGCCGCGGCCGCAGAGCGCGCCGGCAGCGGATGCGGAGCGCGACCACATCGCGGGGAAGCCGAAGCGTGGAGGAGGAGGAGGAGAAGGCGAACTATGGAGATGGATGGGAGATCGTAGAGGAGGGAGGTGTGCGGCGCGCGGGGATCCCACGAAGCCACCAACGGAGGCTGTGGCGGACGAAGACGACGAACACGGAACACCACGCCGCAGTAGGCGAAATGATATCTGCGAGGAACTATACGGGCCGAATCTCGTGAACGTATCCATATTCCACTCATCTTCCAATTCGGCCTAGCAATAGAGACGTACGAATTCAGCCTGCCTAGTTCACGTCTACAATTTCGGCCCATCTCTTACCCGTTGAAAATTTAGCCTACCGATAAAATTGGCCCACTTAAAAGCATATCAAAGAGACCAGTTATATGACTAACTAAACCAAATTTTAGCTATTATGTCAAAAAAACAGCCTCCAAGAAAAGAGCTATTCAACCCGGGTAGACAAATAGAATAGTTAAATTTTTTCCTTCAATAGTCAAATTTGGTTAGTCTCTCCCATCTCATCTCAATAGCTAAACCTGACTGGGCCCACATGTCAGCGAAGATTTAGCTAGCGAAGATGGCTAGTTTGTTGGAGTGCACATCAATTTGACTATGGAATCTTTTGACATAAATAGCTAAATTAGGATTTGAAGAGCTAAATTTTGGCTAGTCTCTCGGAGATGCTCTTTGTTATCTCATCTGACTCCCTCAACAAATTTAGCCCACAACTAAATTTCGGCCATGTAATACCCGCCCGTGAATTCAGCGCATGACTGAATTTAACCCAATTAATTCCCCATTAACGAATTCAGCCATCAGACGAAATTGGAAAAAGTCCATCTAAGATCCCTCAACTTGTTAGCGAGTTTGCAATAGATCCCTGATAGGCTGATACACAATACCAATATAATGCGTCCCTAACTGGGTCATATTAGGTCCCTAAACAGTATGAAAGTGGTTTTGCTGACGTGGAATCACAGTCAGCAAAAAAAACTTAAGAAAATATAGGACCCTACACGTCAGTCAAATAGAAAAAAAAGACTCTATTGTCCTCTCTTCTCTATAGTTGGCCATTTGGCCCGCCCGGCACGGCCCGGCCCGGACACGGCCCAGCAATTTTCGGGCCGGCACGGCCCAATAGGCTGGCCGGCACAGGCCGGGCCTGTCCACGTGCCGAGCTTTCGGCCCAGGCACGGCCCAGCTGTCGGGCCGGGCCGGCACGGGCCCGTCATCGACCGTGCCGTGCCATGCCATGGGCCGGGCCGTCGGGCCTCGGGCCTTATGGCCAACTATACTCTCCTCCCTCTCCCATCTCTCTTTATCTCTTACACCCTACTGTCCAACGCCGGAAGCTGAAGAGCGGCGGTGGTGGCTGGTGAGCTCGCCACCAATCGGCGAGACCTCGAGCTGATGCCGGCGAGGTAGTGCACGCACCCTTCGCCGTTGGGGAACTCGCCGGGATGCCATCGCCGGTGAGGGACAGGACTCGGATCTCTAGCCCTCCGCCGTCGGCAGCCTCATGGCGGCACGCGGGGACGACTTCGTGTGGAAGCCGGCGTTGAGACGGAGCGGTGAGGAAGGGGGCTGCCGACGGGTGGCGGCGCACGGGGAAGACCGCGTGGAGGCCGGTGTCGAGACTCGAGACTGAGCGGTGAGGAAGGGTTTTCCCTGATTCGATTCATGTCTGCAATTTGAGCAGAAGGGGTGGGGGATTCTGAAGCTTAATTGGATGGTGGGGATTGGGTTTGGTCCTGTCTGCAGGTGGCGAGGTGCTCCGGCGGCGGCTGGTCCAATACGGACGGCAGGGAGCCAATCTCCGTCGGCGTCGACATCCAAGGCATCCCGCGGACCACCGTTCGGCTTGTTGCATCCTGATGCGTGCCGCGGCCGCGGCCGAATGGCATTGGCGCCCTCGAGTTCTTCGAGCTCCGTCGAGGGGCACGACGGTGAGCACGTCAGCTCGGCGTTTGTATGCAGCGCGAAAAAGGGAGGAAGGCCGTGACGCAGAGACGTCCAAGCTTGGCCCGCTCGACCAGCAGCATAGCCCCAGCGGCGTCCCTTCCAACCTGCATTGGTGTACCACATTCGCACGGTCTTTTTGCAAATAATCCTAAGTAGTTCTATGAAAAAACATCATGGTTCAGGATCCGTTTAAAACTGGAATGGTCAAACTCAAAACAAAATGAGTGTTTGCCTAGACTCGCAGGGTTTATCAATAGAGAGCATGGGCTTATATGGGGTTTGGTTGTGCATGCAATGCTTAATTTTAAGCGTTTAAGGTAGTAGATCTAAGAATCTAACTGTATAAATAAGGATGCGATCACATGATATGCTTGTATTACATGTTTTGTACGATGAAATTAGAATTTGTTATATTACAAAATGATTTGTCTTGTGGGATACCAGTGCTATTTTTCTAATAAAATTACACGAACTGAATATAAAACCTCCTTGAAATTTCAAATACCATGGCTGGCTCAATTTTGAATTCGACTCGAATTTGTTGAGCTCGAATCTTAGAAATTCTTAGACATCCACATCATATGCTAATCGGCACACAGTTTTCTCACAATTGAATATTTCTTTTCTATCTATTCGATGATTTCTTTCTATGAAAGTTTAAATATCTTTCTGAGCTTGTTTCATTTGAAAGTTTGATTTCCTTCTATTTGAAAATCCAATTATTTTTTAGTTGAAGTCTTTTATTTTGAAAAGTTTGGTTTGTTTTCAAACAGAAAGTTCTGTAGGTGAAAATACAGACAACAATTAATTACCAACTAGCCGTTGTTGATCAGGCAAAGCAAGTCAGATAACGTGATAGATTTAAGTTATGGCAAACGGCTCCTCTATCTTTAGGGGTGAAGTCACGTGGTGATTTTAGCCCTCATCCACTATTTATTTTTCATCATTTAGTATAGGTTTCTTTAACATTTTTTCTAATCTGTTGGATGGAAAATTAACGATGGATAGAGGCTAAAGTCACTATGTGTCTTTACCTAAAGGTAGAGGAGCTGGATCCTAATTATGTATAAGATGAATCTAAAGAGTGAAAACGGTGGTTCCTTAGAAAAACAAAATCTTAAGACTGTCCACCCCTCCAACCAAACATGCGACTATGTGAGGTCCTCACTTAGGGTCTTCATAGTCCAGACTACGGCAAGTCGTTCCCCTAGATTCCACGCAAGCAAATAATAGCCAAAGACACGGTCAAAGACACAACCCATCCAATGCATGGGTGCTTAAGATGGGACCCACAAGATTGTTTTGCATCTTAGCCCTTGTCGGTCGCTACTTTTTGTTATAGTCCTTGGTTGCCATCGGTTGGCAGTTTTCAGTTTGGGCTTTTCAACCATAACCCATTTGACCCACTGTAACATAAACAGTTAATCCTATTGTAACATAAAATTGCTTCACAAGCGCTAAAATGCATCAACTTAGGCTAATATACACCAGCTTGCGTGGGACGATCAAGCCCAAAAACTACCAACCGATGTCATCCCTTATGTTTATGTTGGTTTGCACAAATATCCACAATTTACATTGAACACCCTAAAAATCCAAAAAAAAAGAGAGCCCTTCCCCGACATTCCCTAATTTCCCCTTCCCAATCGCCACCTAGCTTCGGTCACCGCCATCACCAGCTCCTCTCGCCGGCAAAGAGATCAGGACGCGGCAGCGGCGACGCAGATCGGAGGAGTTTCATGCTACTGTGGATCGGGGGACATCAAGTTTGGTGGCGTGACACGGACAGACTCGACGACATGGAGAAGCTCGCAGAGGGTTGTCGAATTCTCCAACCGAACTGATCCGTTACAAGCAGCAATACTTTGTTGGGGCTGAACTAAGCACAACAATATGCAAGTGAAAGTTTAACTCATTAACGAGTACTTTTCACACAAAACAACCCCTCATCTTGCCATAAACTTTAAGAATAGTTTCAACCAGCAAAACAACAGCGAAAATAACACAATCACATGCACATAAGACACAAGGATTTAACGTGAAAAAACCTCCTCGGTGTGAGGAGTAAAAAACCATGGGACCAACCGGTCCACTCCAAACTTCCACTATTATCAACAATGGGTACAATATGGAGTATTTTCTAGAATATCTAGAGATACATCACAACAACCATAGCATCATCAAGACAAGGTCTTGGCATCCACAACATTAACCATAACAAGAAACAAGAGGTAATAATAGACAAGCAGAGAAATAAAAGATTTTGTACCCTTAGGTTCTCAGCTGATATCTCCCAAACTACAGATACAAAATGCACGAAACTTGGCAGAAATGATGTTCTATGAGTCCCTTACAAACTGACCAAAAATCAGCCCAATCGGACACCGTTTGACCCCTCAAACTGATATTCTACCACAGATTGTCTATGTTGAAACTGCAGTTACTCGAGCTGAAGAAACCATACCCAAATCTGATGCTCTACTCAACCAATCCCCACCAAAACTGGCCAGATTGAAGTTCACCGAGTGAGGAACAAACTCACCAAGTTTGGTGTCAATCCAAGCACGTTTGACCCTACAATCGCTGACTTGACGAAGATCGGGTTAGAGCAACCAAACTGAAATCTGCACCTCTTCTTCTTTTCCACTCTCCTCTCCTCTCTTGTGTTCTTGCTAAGTCCTACAATGGCTACTCACACTCTCCCAAAGGAAGGCTAGGGTTTTTCTTCCCGCTCTAAAAAAATGAGGCAATCTCCACCATCCATTCAAGCCTTGAATCAATGGCCAAGATTAATTGGACTTTTGGGCTGCACTTGGGCTGAGAGCAATGCTCCATGGGGAGAGAATTTTGGCCCAACACACTTATCCCCTCTTCCTCATTGCTGGTGGCGTCCGGTAGGGCGCCGCCTCTCCTCCTCGCCGTCAAGCATCACTGCCATCCTCTCGTCACCTCCCTCTTCCTTCCCTATCGTCGGCGGAGCTAGCTTCGACAGTGGGGGAGCAGTAGAGCTGCGAGTTACGATAACACTACTTCTGGCTGAGACATCGGCACGCCTCCACTCCTCGGTGAGCTCCGTCGGCGCTCCCGCCTCCTCTCACCTCGCTACGGTGCGAAGGAGACAGATTTAAGGTGACGGTGTGCCATGGTTGGCTTTGACGAAGGTGATGGCAGAGAAGCAAAGTGACGACAACGTGGCTGGCAAGAATGGAGTTGACAACGACGACGTGGCTGGTGTTGATGGTGAAGAAGTAGAGCGGCAACAGTGTAGCCGGCTGTGATGGCGATGACGCACTTTCCCTTTTTCTTCCTCTCCTATTTTTTCTTTCCCATCTCTCTAACCTCTATATAACCTCTGTATAATAGATACACGAGACATATCACCCAACTAGGATCGACCCTTAAGATCAACTCTGGTCGACATTTGACAGCCACGTACAGATGTGCCCCCGTATTCCTGCTCATTTGGCCACTTGTCTCTAGGGCCCGAGTCTGTGCTCTTAAACGAACCCACAGAAATGCAGAATGTTAGCAAGACTGATCAGAACGATTTCTGCAAAAAAGTCTTCAGCTCTGCCTAATTACCCAACTCGACGCGTGATAACATCCCGCCAAGGTCCCGCAACACCGGCCAGACAATCCTCTCTTCCCCCTCCTAGACGTCAGAGCACTTTTTTTACTACTCCAGATGAATGGCCGTGTCAGGTCACTAGTAGAGCTAGAGCGGTGGCGTAGTACTAGTAGAGTTTGGACGTTTGACGTTTGTCTCCGGGAGGAGGAACCCATGTAACCATCATCCACCCACTGTACCAAACCCCACACGTCCGTCCACCCCCCGTTTCTCCCCCCTCCGGCGGTCGTGGACTCGTGGTGGTGGTGTGGGTTCGCTTCTTTCCCACTCACACACTCTCCTCTCCTCCCTCCCCTCGCCGCCGCGACGCCGCCTTTTTTCCGCCGCGATTTCTATATATAAAACGCCCCCAAAATACCTTGCCCCTCCCTCACTCCACCGGATCTACACCGCTAAATCAATCCCCCACCCCGGATCTTGTGAGAGATGGCGCCGCCAAGGCTGCTGCTGCTGCTGCTGGTCGTCGCCGTGATTCTCCTCTCCCACATTGCGCTCTGCTCCTCGGCGGCGGCCGTGACGGGGAAGCCGACCAAGGGTAAGAAGGTCGCCGCCGCCGGGGGGCGGAAGACGCTGCTGGCTGATGATGAAGGGGAGGAGACGACGGTGGTGCCGGTGAAGAAGGCGAAGGGCGTCGCGGCGGTGGGGAAGATGAAGAAGAAGGTTGGGGTTGATGCTAAGAATCAGACCGCCAAGGTCGTCAAGGTGAAGAAATCGGACTCCGCTGGTGCTGCGGTGAAGTCGACCAAGAAGTCGTCCACGACGACGAAATCTACGGTCGATTCGGCCGCCGTTGCCAAGAACAAGACGCCCAAGGTGGAGAAGGCGGCTGCCACGGCGAAGTCGAAGGGCACCGACACCGCGAAGCCGGCCAAGGTGACGAAGACGGGGAGTACGAAAGCTGTGAAGCCGGCGAAGCCGGCCAAATCTGAGTCCACCGCCGCTGTCGGTAAGGCGAAGAAACCGTCGAATTCGACCGGGGATGCCGGTGCCAAGCCGGCGAAATCGAGCAAGAAGGCGGCGCAGGTGACGCTCGCCAAGGTGAATGCGACGGCGACGAATGAGGCGGAGGTGGAAGAAGAAGACGTAGTGTTCGCAGAGGAGGCGGAGGGGACGGACGATTTGATCTCCGAATTCAAGGGACTCCCGGCGAGGCTGCAGGAGACGCTGATGCCGGACCTGGCGCGACTATCGCACACCTCCAAAGCATACCTCACCGCGGCGAACGCCGGGATCGCCGACGGCGTGCGTCCGATCCTCGGCGGGCGGTGGGCGGCGGCGGCGGCGTCGGCGGCGTCGGTGGCGCTGCTGCTCCTGCCGCTCTTCATGCTCAACGCGCTGGTCCGCCGCATGTCGACCTACCTGCCGCTCCTCCACCGCGCGCTGCTGCTGGCGCAGGCCTACCTCGCCATCTACTTCGCCACGCTCGCGCTCGCCGCCGCCGCCACGGGGCTCGAGCCGCTCCGGTTCTTCCACGCCGCCTCGCCGGCGGCGTACGCATGGACGCAGGCGGCGCAGTCGCTCGGGTTCATGGGGTACCTCATGCTCCAGATGGTCGACCTCGTCGCCGTCTTCTCCGGCGCCGCCTCGCCGGACGAGGAAGGAAATGGAGACGCCACCAAGGCGCTCGGCCTCGCGCAGATGGTGGTCGGCCTCGCCGTCGGGCTCCACTACTACGCCGCCGTGTTCCACCGCGCCGCCGCCGGCGAGGCCCCGCGCGCGAATTGGCGCGTGTACGCCGTCTACGCCGCCTGCTTCGTCGTCGTCTGCGCCTGCGCCCGCGCCGAGAGGAGGAAGAAAGCCTACCTCGCCGGCGGTGGCACCGACGGGGGCGCCGCCGAGGAGTGGAAGAAGAGCTGAGCAGAATTCACAGGAATTTCAGGGGCTCATTTGCAAACTTCGCAATACGGTGGAAGCCGAAGGGCAGGGTTGTAAGAAGACTGCAGATTTAGGGATTGGGGATACAACAAATCCAGAAAAGGAAAACAAGAAGATAAAACTGTCATTTTTCTTTTCCCTTTTTGGCTAGGATCATTATGTTTTCCTTTTCATATTGATTGGTTTGAGTACAGAGGCGAAATAAGGATTAAGTTGTTACTATTATTCATAATATTGTTAGATAAGAACCAGAAATTATGATGCCCGGTGGAGAAAAACTCCAGCGGCAACGTGCTAATGTAGAATTTTGTTGAAAAATGAGGTGTTCATGTGGACTTCTGAAGAAGAATTGTCTTTGGTTCACATGCCAATTCGTGCATAAATTCCAAGTAATCTTTCTATTTGCATGGAATTTTGGAAATTAATGAAGATAGGAGTGTGTGTACTGGTGATTAATGATTGTAGGAATTTGGTGAGCTGTTAGTGTTTGGGGAATTAAAGAGGGTATGTGCCTCTCAGCTGGAAAATTTGTGCCTCAGCTGGAAAAGACCTATGCTTTCACAAAGCTTCATGAGATCCTTGTGGATTGCTGATTGTTCTGATGCTCCTGATCAGCATGTAGTTCTGTATAACTGGCAAATGAGAAAAGCCAATCAGCATTATTCCGAATCTCTTATGAATTCAGAAAAAATAAAACTAGCTATTCCTCAGTTAATTTTGCCTCTCTTTTTAACTGTGATCAGTATCTTGCACTCAATAATTTAATTCAGCAAGTTTTTTAAACGATGTTCTGCTTCTAACACATCCATGGTGGGTACCCTGAAGCTTCGGTGGTAGGCACCAGCTCCTGCTGCTTGCAGCAATCATTCAGGGATGTTATGACCTGGCAGATTTTACTTAAGCAGCTCTGAGTAAGATACAGTGAGCAATTGGAGAGGAGAGGGGGACCCATTCAGGGTAGTTGTCCTCTGTTTGCAAGCGTGCCCTAGTAGCACTGAACTAGAAAAATTACGGCAATGAACTAGAAAAGTTACATCAACTGTAAGTGCATAATGCAATGAGATATCCTTTTGCTTCTCTTGAAGGTCTCACAAAAACAGTTTTTTTCTGGTGAGAAACCAGAAAGGAAATTAGTAGATGATATCGCACTGATCAGATGGATAAGTGTAGGCACACTGCCGGAACAAAATGGTGGCCGAACTGAAACAGAAACAGAAACTGAAAACTCCGTGTTGACGAAAGGCAGGCAGGCAGGCAGGCACGCAACGCGCAACTGTAGTTGACCGGCAAAAAGGGTAGTGGCTTCAGATTGGAAGCCTTGAAACAACATGTATGCATCCATCGATGCTCCATGCCTGGCTGTCTGGTATCAATCCTAGTACTGCTCTCTCCTAGTTGTACCTCGCCAGATTTGGTTTGGTTGCGTCGCATTTGCTGCACTTTAGTACAAGAATTAGTGGATCACCCCCAATTACTACCATTGCTACTTCTGCGTGCTAATAATAACCATATGGTAGTACTGCTGACACTGGTGGTGAACGAAACATCGTCAGATCAATTAATCAACAATTAATAAAGGGCATGTTTGAAAAGCATTTCTATTATGGTTTACAAGTCGAAGACACGACCAGAGCATCATCAAGAAATAGTTTTACAGTAAACTTCTAGTACTAGCGGGGTCTGAAATAGAAATCAAAAGCTCGGGAAAACCACAATGAAAACACCCTGAATTAACAATTTAAGTTCTGAAGTTCTAAAATTAAAAATTGTATGCCACTTAAACCCCATCTCAGACCAACAAAGCCTAAAAACGTCAACATCGCTACCTTACTCTGAATTATTTTGTAGACTCTAATATCAATTCTATGAATTATTGACCTGATACTCGAACTGATCACTTGAGGATGCATAAATGGGTTGGCTCAAGGTCACCTTTTTCCTTGGCTTGCATGGCATGGCATGGCATAGCAATGGCCATAGCAATGGGCATTCTTCCCCAACCCACCCACCGCATGCACGAGCTCCTCGTCCTGATCAGCCTCGTTTGGCCTGGTTCGATCAATCGATCGAACCTCTGGTCCCCCACACGAAGCAATTATGCGAATGCGTGTGTTCAACTTGCAAACACGATGACACGCGTCTCGTCCAACTATTCGTGCGTGACAGAAATAGTGAGATGCTCCATAGGAGTGTGTGGCCAATGCTAGTACTACTAAACAAACTTGATCTCAATTACCATGTTTTGAGTACAGGTGTTTGGGTCTCTGACTTGGATTGTACGCTAACAACATGGCTAATTAAGAAGGTTTTCTGGAGGATCGAGGTTGATGCTGGTTGGGTACATGGATAGTGGATGGATTTGAAATGTTTTTGGTAGATTGAAATGCTCGAGGATGGAATGCTTGCTTGCTTCAGCCACAATTTGGCTGCTCCCTGACATTTGACCACCACCATTTCGCGGGTGAAATATCTCCCAGAGCACCGAGGAGGAGGAAAAAAACTGAAGAAAAAAAAGAGAAAAGGGCGCAGATTTTGCGTTCTACCAACTCCACTCCACTAGCTAGGTCGCCTCGTGGTAAACCGAACACGCCACTAAATTAAACATGTCGGGGTTAATGCCACCTTAATGACAATCTCCTCCTGTCACCATAATGCCGAAACTTGGCACGTAAATGTGCTCCTCTCTCTGCTATTGGAGCACTTAGGCTCAGGTTGGTTAGGGAATCCACTCATAACGCGTGAAAGCAACCATGACACTCGCATTGCTGCCCTGCAGAGCCATCGAGATTCAGCTCAGTAGCTCAGTACACTATGTGTGACAGTAACATAACAACAAAAGTTGAGCATATGATGAATAATCCCAAATCTGCCAGGATGATTAATTAATCAATTAATTTTCAGCAGCAGTCAGCAGCAACAGTAGTGGTGTGGAGCTAGGCCACACAAGGGGACAAGCAGGAAAGCGTGAAATGGTGGCGTCGGGTCACAGGCGCGCATCGGAATGCAGCGCCGTGGCGTCGTCTTCCTCCGCCCGTCCACGCGCTTTTTGCAATGTGCAATCTTGGATGGGCGCCTAGCTATGTCGACCGATCGATCGATCACCGACACTCGCTGCATTTACTCCAACTAACAGGCCATCAAGTAGTACGTTTTCTTCAGTTCCCTGTCTGTGGACTGTGGACGGGTTGATGATGCTCTATGCTGCTACATCGCCGGTATTCCTGTTGTGCTGCTAGTAGTAATAACCAGTAGTATCCCGGCGATTTTGCTAGCATTCACCTATTTCACGGCGATATTTGCACAGACGGCTGGCATACGCGGCCGTCGAGCCGCGAGCAGCCGTCTAGCCCGTCTATGGCCTGTCTGTCTGTGAGCTGGCTCCGGCAGCGTGGCTAGGCTGGCAGTAGTAATTACACGAAGCATTTTGAAATAATCTCAATACACAATACAGGCTGAAATAATCTCAGCCCAGAAGCTCGGAGTTGTGGGCCTGGCTTGATAAATGGAAAGCGGCCCATCGACGGCTACAGGCCCACTCAAACCAGACGCTACGCTCGTTCCCTTCTAGAAGCCCCGTACAGACCGTAGCCCACCCGTTTTCTTTAAAAAAACTTATTTTACAAATGAAAAAAACTATAGCAAAAAATAGACCTTGAGTTTAGCGTCATACCTTAAGACGCTGACGATAAACATATCAGTGCCAGAGACAGTGACGCTGAGGCCCGAGAGGAGGACGTTTATGGACAGGACAACGTTAAGTAATCAACGTGAAAGACACCACATTGGCGCTGACATGCTTTGCAACGTTTTCATGCACCCAGCACGTTACATTGTGGAGTATGTAGACTTCATTGCTGCCTTGACATGAGCTACCAGCATGCACCTCGGGCCAACAATGACATGCATAATTGCATGCAATTAATTTTGAATTGGAAAAAAAAGAAATGGCTTTGACACAACGCAAAATACATGCTACAATACTTTACGGAAGAAAAAGAAATAGGAAGAATTAAAGTCAGTGCCACCCCATATTGACACTTGAGTTTAGAGAGTCCTTAATGTCGTCTCCGTTCATAAACGTTCTTCTCTAATCTCAGCGTCACCTTTTTTGGCGCTGAGATGTTCACCTTAAGCGTTCTAGGGTCTGGAGCTGACATCGAGGTCCATTTTGCTATAGTTTTTTAAGAATTTATTTGTAAAATAAGTTTTCTGGATGGGCCAAACGTTAAAAAATTTTGGTATAGCCCGTAGGCCCTCTCAACTCGCCTCGCCTGCGCACGAACGAGATGCTTGCAGCCAAGGCGATCCCCACCGTCTCCAGCGCCGGCGCCGGCGAAGTAGCTGCGCCCCATGAGGGAGGGCGGCCACTCTCTTCGGAGGGTGGCGAATTCACCGACGCGCGCTTCCGAGATCTGCTTGTGTAAGTCGTCTTCGTCCTTACGCCGTTGCAAAATCCATCCATCGATGGGAGCTCTGCTCATCCGACCAAACTATAGGGAAACATTCAAAATTGATTATCCTGGATGATGAAGGGTAATTATTGCTTAGTGGGATACCTAGGAGTTCAAGCTCTATCTGCGGTTTCAGTTGTTAGGAGTACCTTTCATTTTTATCATGGGTGTCAAACTGTCAATACGCGAATGGCTGAACGGGGGCACGGGAGATCTGTAGGTAATCATCTAGATTAGGCTGGTTAGGCTGTAGTATATTTTGTGAAGAGTGATGCTAGGTCTAGGTACATATGCTCAGAAACAAAGAGAGGCGTTGCAGGTTGCTTCAATCTTGGTTTGAAATTGGCATGATGGAATCATTAGTTCACACATATAGATGCTTCTCCAATATAAAACCACCCACTTTACCTTGACAGAAGTATGCGATTTATGCGGGTTAACTTGGTGATGGATTCAGTCCTTTGAGTTTTATTGAGTATCAATGATGAGAGAGGATTAGTTTTACATTTCATTATACTTTTCTTCCTTGAGGACTTAGCTAGATCTAATAATATAAAATGGTTATATGCTGGATGGGAGCATAAAGACAGGGTGCCAATATGATTTTTTTTCCTTGGGAGGTTGTAAATAGGATTTGCTTGCTTGCATGGATCACAGTATGTTTGTTCTTTTCACTAATTGACCGATCTTGTGACAAAAGTGACAACAGCTTTGCGATGCTTCAGCTGAAAACAAAAACAAGTATATTTATATGAATTAATGTAAGTCTGATATAAATTGAAAAACTAGAGACTGTTGATTTTAAGAGGAATCAGTTTGATACAAAGTATGAATCTCAGACCTCAGTCATTGCTGGAAATATTTCCTTTTTCCAGTCCCATCTTCATCTTTTTGATCCATACTGTGCTCATCTAGTCATATCCATCATATCCAGTGTCATCATCCCATTCCTCCTCATCCTCATCCTTGACCATTTCATGTTCTGACAGTCTATACATTTCAAGTGCCGGGTGATTGGGAAGAGAGTAGGCTGCATTTCTTATTGCGGCCTCAGTGGCCTCCACCTCCCAAGTGCTCGCACCCCTGCAATGAATGCTCACATGGAGATGCTTGAGGGAGTTAAGTTGCTTGATACCAAAATCAAAACCAATGCCATATGCAGATATTGCATCATGCGCACAATATCGAAACTCAAACCTCTGGAGCTTTGCTGTTGCTCCTTCTTCAAACATCAATCCAAATCCATCCTTTTTATTTTTCCGAAACATCAAACCAAGCCCACCATTCAAAGGATAAAAATAGAACACCTTTAAAGATTGGAATCCAGATCGACTGATGACAAGTGTTTCTTGCGGGGATTCTTCAAGGTAAAGTTTAAGACATAGTAATGCAGGCATGTTTTGTAACACCTGCATATCTTCCCCTCCAAGTTGTTTTACATTGATGTCTAACCAGGTGAGCTCAGAGAGGGAAGACATCCAATTAGGAAGCCTAGGAAAATAAAAGTGAGAAACCATCCGAAACATCTCAAGATGACACGGAGGAGGGTACCATGAATCAACCAAGAAATCCAGTAAAAGACTGTAGCCATGTGTGATGTGAAGGGATCGAAGACTTTGCTCTCCTATCTTGCAAAGTGATGAGACAATTGATTTCGTGTAGTTCCCCTCATTGTCGATTTCACCATTAGGACGCCAATATATTGAAAACACCTTCAAATTAGTTAACTTACCTAACTCAACCACAACATCCATGGAGTTCTTGTTCCCATCAAGTACCACTAGCTCCTCAAGGGACTTCATGTTGCTGATCCCATTTGGCATTTTTACACCAAAGCGTCCCAACAGTAGGCGGACCAATTGCCGTAGTTGAGTTACAGTCTCTGGCAGTTCTTTTATTCGGGTCCCTCTGAGATCGAGTGTGTGCAAAAGTTGTAGCTTCCCAATTTGTTCTGGGATCCTGCTAATGTGGCTGTTGCGAAGACTTAGATACCTTAACTGAAATAAACTTGCAATATTCTCAATGTCACCATCCTTCAAACTAGAACAATCCTCTAAATCCAGAACTCGTAAAACTTGTAGGTCAAAGAGAGGGGGCATCTGCTTCAGATCACCAAAGACACTAAGTGACCGAACCTGAGAAAATCTGTTTGATCTAAGCCATATGTCGCCTTTTTCACAGCTTGTTTGGAGGGAAAGATGCCTAACCTTGTTAGTTGAAGGCATGGATAGAGCTCATCAATTATAGTAACAAAGTTCTCTTCGACTGACAAGCATATAATGAGATCTAGCATGATATCATGCACTCGGCAAGCCTTTGCTCTACCACTATAGTCGATGTCCACTGGTTGCACCATATTTCTATTGACCAGCTCATTGAAGTATGTATCTCCTACTTCTTCCAGATTCAGTCCTTGTTGTTCAGTAACCAATCCTTCAGCTATCCATCTCCATATCAAACGCTCTCTCTTGATAACATGATCCTCTGGAAATGCACTTAGATGCAATAAACAGAGCTTCAGTTCATGAGGTAGGTCATAGTAACTTAGAAATAGTATCCTCTTTACTGTTTCTAGATCTTTGTTTTGCTTGAGCACGGAGCTGATAGAATTCCACACTTTTTTCCACTCTTGCTTGGTCACTGGTTTGGTTGATAGTAGACTAGCTATATTAATTATGGCCAGTGGTAAACCACTACATTTCCTTAGTATTTCATCACTAATTTCTTTGAGTTCTGTAGGGTGATTGTCCTCATTGCCAAAAATCCTTTTCAAAAATAATTTTCTTGAGTCATCACTACTAAGAGGTTTAATATCATAAACATAATCTTCATATGTAAAGCAGCAATATTGGGCAACATCTTGAATGCGAGTAGTTGTCATTATCCTGCTTGCATTGTTGTTGTATGGAAAAGCACATTGGATAACTTGCCATGCTGATTTACTCCATAAATCATCAATTATGATGAAGTACCTAGATGTAAATCATAAAAGGTAAATCTGTATGTGTTAGTAGGAGTAAAACAAAGCTTTAATGGTAGTATCCAACAGCCCAAAAAATTATGTACTCTTTCAAATGAAAAAAAGAACAATAATTTCATTTGCATAGATCACCATGCAAAAAAATACATGTCTGATTATGTAAAGCATCCAACGATATAGTATGTTTCCTTCCAACCTTCACACACGTTGATCAAATAGATTGTGCTAGAAAAGTTGACTTTGAAGCATAGCCAATACCCAACTCAAATCAATTGTTTGTACACGTTGCCACATTTATACTTTTGATCCTAGTGATATACTGTAAATGTGTCATGTACTTGCATACCTGTTAGTTCTTAGATATTCTTTAATCATGTTGATGAGTTGGTGATCTTCCAATTGTTGATTAAGATTGTCCTTGATCTTCCAGAAGTGATTCTTCTGATAATCTGACATCGGGTTGCTTGTATAAAGAACTTCTAAAAGTATGTCTCTCAAGATCTTATTGATATTAGGATTCCTTGATACAGATACAAAAGCTGTACAATCAAATTGGCTTTTTATCTTTTGGTACACCTGACAGGCAAGTGTTGTTTTTCCTAAGCCTCCAAATCCAACAATTGAGACAACCTTTCGATGTTGTGCAAAATCATAGCCCTCGGTAAGCCACTTGACAAGCTCATCCCTTGGGCCATTGATCCCCACTAGTCTATCTGCTTCCTCAAAGAGTGCTGGTAACCTGGGGTTGATGGTTGCCACTGCCTTAGAAGTGAGGGTGGCTACATCAAGCTTTAGCCTCTTGCGTCGGTCATTTACCTCTGCAGCACGTTCCTTCAGTGCACTGATCTGCTTAGCAGCGCGGATGTATACTTTCAGTGTCCTGAGCCAACTGATAATCTTGTTCATGAGCCCATCACACACATTTCCATGGTCAAGACTATATAAAAAAATGTCAATGCAGTCCTCAATATCATAAGATAGCTCCCGCAACGGATGCATCCACAATTTCACCTGTGAGTTACAGTCCTCCAACTGTGACAAATCCTCGAGTGCAGCCTTCATGCTTATCAGCTCATCTCTCAGGGATGTGATGCCTGCTTGAACACCTTTGAGCTTGCTGTACTCCCTCCCAAGTAGGATGGATAGCTTGTCTAGGAGGGAGTTTGTCACCCCCATCAAAGCGATGGCTGTTACTCCTACCATCTTTGCTTTTTCTGTCGCCCTCTTTGATGACTATGGTTTGCTGGAATGTGCAGAGATTTTCGGTGAGATGGGAGACTAGACAGTATAGCTGTACTTCAAGCTGGTTGGTGTTGAGACACTCGTGTGGTGCTTCCAGTTATCTTATGCAGTGAGGTATGTGTGTGAAAATTGTGAGTATGTGACACAGTCCGAGCTCTATTTGTTGGGCACATAGGTGACCAGTTACTCATTTTCTGTAGTCAATGTTCAGGCTGCATTCTTCTAGTTCCACATGGGGCATTGCATCAGAAATTCTCATCCACGCGTGAAGTTCTTGACTAGGCAGATACATAGTTGCAAGTCGAACACACATATTTAATATTCTTTTTACCTGCTGAAATGTCACATCACAAAATCATACAATGCCTACTAGCCTAGATTCTCAACCTGTAAAGTCGCACTTCTTTTTTCTCCTGCTGTTATTGTTGTGAAATTTTCATTTGAATTTCTTGCGACTTCTTCTTTTCTCAAGAATTGTAAAGGAAGATGAGGGGTGCTTTGTTCCAAACATTCACTAGAAGGAAATGATAGGATACCATATCATCTTTTCTTTAACCAGTATTTGCGTTTGTCCATATTTTTCCCTGCAGAAGCAACTCAATCATGGTCATCATGCAAGAAAAGATAAGCTTTTATTACTTTTTTATAACTCAAACATATCTTATTTAATCTTTTTCTGACAAATAAACTAATTCTACGAGTGCAAATCTGGAGTTAGCTGGTAACTCCATTTTATGATCTTTGAAAGAATGCACATAGCAAGGTTGAAGGCCATGAAAGAGGGGGAATGTTTCGATGAAAGGGGTATACGTGCGGTGATGTTCACTTTCGGTGCTGCTATTTTCGTATGGATTGAGTTATATATGAAACTCAACAATCATTGGCCGAAGGTCCTTGTCGCTGAGTAAGCTTTGAGGAACAAAGTGTACTAAGTAAAAATGTATTTTGATTTGTGCTTGAGTGGAATCTTCCATGTATTTTCATCTTTTTGTTCGACACGGTTGAGTGCTTGACTATTGTACTTGGCTATGTGAGTGACTTGTTGTGAGTTGTGACATGGTTGATGTGCTTATTTATTTTGTATGCCACTTACGTGTGTCTGACAGCTCCAGCGACCAAGCGCGTAAACGTGATATAAACGCGATCAAGCTCGTTTGAGTGGTGGCGCATGTTCAGTGAAGTTATTTGTTCAACATTCGATGATGTGGAAATTCACAAATATCCCAAAAAATAATCACAATTGATACACTAAAGACTATAAAAAAAAACATCTAGCATCCCACAAGAATATGCAACAACTTTGCGGGCTCAAAAGCAACAGGACACAACAACTCCTGCAAAGCTGGTTAACCCTAGATTACTTTGAAACGGATTAACTGCAATCTGAAGCGACAGCAAAATACTAGACCCATGCCACCATTTTGTAATAGTTCAGTAGGCTTCCCGTGTACAGGTCAACTCCAGCAACACGTCATCTGATCATCTCCACTTCTGCAAATGGAATCCAAAGATAGAAGATTAATCCATAGAAAGATTCCTAGACAACCTGCTGGAGAACTGCAAAAATGAAGATCATTTGATCCCGTTTTGAAGGCTAACTGCAAATTTGACCTTGCTTTTCGACTCACCTTATATGACCCCACGTCTCAAAAATGAAGATCACAAGTGACCCCGTTTTGAACGTTAACCGTTCATAGGCATTGCTTCCAGACAGTGCTAGGTCCTGGATCTTTTGCAAACTGAAGTACTATCTATGATTAGACAAACATGAAAGAAGTTAATTATCTGAAGAACCTGAACATCACATGCAGATCCAAGACGGCACACCCCACAAGTTCAATTCAATGATAAAACTGACGCATTGCAGCTATGGTCTTCCAACGTCGTTGGCACCAATTAGCACCAACAAATACATTGGTATTGAAATAACAAGTTCAACAGAGAGGAAAGAATCGGTTTTTTTTAAAAAAAAACAGAGACAGAAGAAAGTATGCATGGTAAATTGGTAATATCTAAGTAGGAACTTGTGCACAGTCATTGAAGGGGTGGCTACGTTGCGGAGTTGGGGGCATAGCTCGACAGCCAGCAAGCTCCGCCATGGCTGTTGGAGCTCCAATTTCTTGGCGACAAACAAATCCAACCGCTCATTGCGAGAGGACTGCGCCACTGGAGGCCCTGCTTCCAGTCCATGCTCTCCACCCACAACAGCGACTAAATGCACCAGTCTTGCCGCCGTTAGGTCCGCGCTGGAATGCTGTATCCGCCCTCCTTCAGAATCCAGGACGGTCACGTCGACCATGTCCCGGTGGGGCACCCTCCTCCGAAGGCCTCAAATGAAAGTTTTTAATGCATAATCACCAGAGATAGAAACACACCACATAGATAACTCATAATTTGAATCAAAATATACTTGATAGAAGAACAAGATGTGTTTTTTAAGGGAAAAAAAGGTCTGCACATCTCTACACATACTGCCTAACCAGCATTTTCACTAAAATTGTCAGCCTAAAATCATATGAGTATCCAAAACATCCCATGGTACTTCACTTTACTTCAACTAAAAACACAAATAAGAAACAGAAAAAGCAAATGAACAATATCACAAGAAAGGATTTAAGAGGAAGATTGATACCTTACCAAACTATATTGGAATCTCAACTGTTGCTGAAAATTTTCTGCTTGGTTCCATGTTGAATCTCCATGTCCCAAGTCACTTCTTCTCATCATTTGCCACCTTATTTAAAATTCTACAAATTTCAACAAGGCTGCTTTGTAGGAAAGAAACTGAGATAGCAAAAGCAGTCACTGCAGCCTCCATCTCAGAGTCACTTGCATCCCTGCCATCGATGAAGGCACGGACATGCCTGAGGGAGGTAAGGTGCTGGATGCCAAAATCAAGTCTAGCTCCATATGCAGATAGTGCATTGTGTGCGTTGAAACCAAACTCAAGTTGCTGGAGCTTCAGCATAGCCCCTGCTTCAAACGTCAAACCCATACCAAGTCCATTTCTGACATTCTTAGAAATTGCCATTATTCCCAGATCAAAAGGTGAAGGGCCATAAGAGAACTCCTCTAGGCATGAGAATCCACCGCAGCTAATTTTGAGAGTATTCTTGTAGCCCATTGTGTATAGATCGAGACGAAGCAAGGCTGGCAAGCACTTAAGCACCTCAAGATCCTCTCCTCCCACCTTGGTCAGTCTTATTGATAACCAGGTGAGCTTAGAGAGGGGGGATACCCATTTTGGAAGACTAGAAAAATAGCAGGCCATATCAACCTGGAATGTCTGGAGATGAAATGGAGGAGGGGACCATGAGTCCGCCATGAAATCTAGGGGATAATCAACCCCGCTAATAATAAGAGATCGAAGGTTAAATCCTCCTAGTTTGCATAGAGACATGACCAATTGGTTATTGTACATTTTACCACTACTATATTTATCATCGTAAATCCAGAATACCTCAAGATCTTTCAGTTTGGTTAGGTTACCAAGCTCTTGAATAATAGACAGTGAGTTTACAGTGCCATCGAACGATGACAGCACCTGAAGAGCTTCCATGTTACCAATTCCATTTGGCAATTCTACACCACAAGACAGAAAAAGGCGAACCAACTGGAGCAGTTTAACAATAGATTCGGGTAACTTTTTTACTTCTGTGCCTCTTAGGTCCAGTGTTTGCAAGAGCTTTAGCTTCCCAATTTGCCTTGGTATCTTGCTAACATTTCCGAGTCTCACATACCTCAGTTGAGATAAACTTCCAATATTCTCAATACAATCATCCTTCAAACTAGAGCAATCCATGAGGTCCAGTACTCGTAAAACTTCAAGGTCCTTAAGAGGGGGTATCTTGTTAAAATCACCAAAGACAGAAATCGACCGAGCATTACAAAAGCTAGTGGTTTTCAGCCAAGTTATCTTCTCCTCACTTTTACATTGGAGAGACAAACGGCGAATCTTGTTGGGTGATGGTGCACAGTGCTGATCATCAAGTATAATAGCAAAATTTTCTTCAGCCGCCAGAGATATTATAAGATCAAGCATGATATCATGCACTCGGTAATTCTCTTCTCTACTGAAGATGTCCATCTCAAATACGTGAATCATATTCCTATTGATGAGCTCATTAAAATATTGTTCTCCCACTTCCTCTAAATTCTCTCCTTGCTGTTCAGTAATAAATCCTTCAGCGATCCATCTCAATATCAAAAACTCTCTGGTAATCGTATAATCCTCAGGAAAATACTTAAGTACAAAAAGCAAGTCTTCAAGTAGTCAGGTAGATCACAGTAACTAAGAAACAGTGCCCTTTTTACTACTGCCAACTCATGTGATCCCTGATTTTGCATAACTGTTGAACCAAAGGAATTCAACACCCATACCCACTCCTGCTTTGTAACTGGTTTACAGGACAAAAGGCTAGCTATACTAACGATAGCCAACGGCAAACCACCACACTTTTTAAGTATATCATTAGTAACTCCTTCTAATTCAGGGGGGCATTTCTTATTAGAGCTAAAGATTGTTCTAAAAAACAATTCCTTAGAGTTCTCACTACTAAGGGGCTTCATGAAATAAACATAATTTTCATCTGAAAAGTGACAAGCTTTAGCTATATCTGTGTTGCGTGTAGTTGTAATTATTCTGCTTGCAGAGTTATTCTCAAGAAAAGCGAGCCGGAGATGACCTTGCCATGCAGATATACTCCATATGTCATCAATTACAATGAAGTACCTATTATGCAATATGTTAAAGAAAAGATGTATTATTTGAATGCATTTCTAGACAAGAAACATCCATCAAATAACTAAAAATATTCCATTCTGTAAGATACATTCCTATAAATTTGGGGTAGAGTATCCACTAATTGGCAATGCCATGTGAAGTGTTTAATCTTTAATAAACATGAACTGAAGAAACCACCCAAACTAATTAGTCTGTACTTTAATCAGTTCAGTTTATAAAACTAGAAGCATTATATTGTAGATTAAATGATTAAAAACAACGCAAACAAAAAAGGTTGACCATCCGATCATGGAATCGTTACATCTATGATGAGTCAATGACAATCATGTTCATACCTGCTATTCTGTAGGTTTTCTCTTATCATGCTGATAAGCAATTCATCTTCAAATGTTTTGTATTTGAGATCTTCTATGGTGTCACAGTGCCGTTTCTGATGAATTGATGACAGATTTCTTGTATCAAGAATCCCAATAAGTATTTTAGCTAGAATCTTATTGATGTTGGGTTTCCGAGACACAGACACGAAAGCTGTGCAGTCAAATTGGCTTTTGATATGTTGATAAACCTGATTGGCAAGAGTTGTCTTGCCTAATCCCCCAAATCCAACAATAGAGAGAACCCTGCGTTGCGGAGCCAAATCAACTCCTGTAAGAAACTTGACAAGTTCATCCCTTGGGCCTTGGATGCCCACAAGCCGGTCCATCTCCTTGAACAGTGCCGGCAGCCTGGAATCGATAGTGACCGCACCAGAAGAAGATGCAGCTGCATCTAACTCATACCTCTTGCGCCGCTCATTGACCACCACGGCACGTTCCTTCAGCTCGGCGACCTGGCTTGCGATGCAGCGGCGCCCCCGGAGAGCTTTCAGCCGGCGTTTGGTCCTACGAAAGAGCCCGTCATCTGGGTCAGGCTGGCCGAGGTGGTGCATGAAGACGTCGATGCAGTCTTCTACATCATAAGATAGCTCCCGCAGCTGGCGCATCCACTCCTTGACCTGCGAGCTGGGCTCCTCCGTCTCGGTCATTGCCACTAGTGCGGTTTTAATGCTCCTCAGCTCGTCTCGCAGCAGCTCGACCTCGCGTCCCACCCCCTTAAGCTTGTCACACTCTCTCACGAGCAGGCTGGAGAGCTTTGCGAGGAGTGGATTCATCACACCGATCAATGCACTCGCTGTGGCTCCGACCATCTTGACCTCTTTTACTCTCCTCTAGATCTCCTCAAATCTTGTTGAGTCTCAGGTTCAAGGAGGGATCTTTGGTGGCTTTAAAGACCAGAACAGCGAGATAAGCTATGGTTGCACACAGAGTGAGAGTGAGTGTGAGATGACCGTAGCCATGGAAGACGAAGGGTCAAGAAGACAACGGAAACTTCGTGGGGGGATCGAGGTTGTGAATTGTGATGGGGATCGGTCGGGCAAAACGCCAATGGAGGACGTGGAAAGGGGAATCGACGGGGAATAGCTCCATCAACCACCGCACTACACAATTCTTTTCAATTTCAATTGTCAACAATCAATCGACGGAATCATGGAGAACAGGACCGCAGACCCCAAAGGGGAGGAGCAGATCTGTACAAATCTTTACCATATCGGGCGACGACTGGGCGAGACCGGCCGCGAAGACGTTGACGACGACTGGAGCATGGAGAGGGAGCAGGATGCGGCCGGCGGGGCCCGGCCGCGGCGACGTTGACGACGGAGGCGCGGATGGAGCTGGAACCGGTGGGGTTCCCGTTGCAAACCATTCCAGCGTTGCCCGGGGTGGGGACATGGGTGGGGAGGAGGTGGAAGATGGCAGGATGGCATTTCGCCGGCGCGGGTGGTCGGCGGCATCGCCGGCGACAAGGGAGGAGGCGGCGGGGAAGGAAGGACGGGAGACTGGACTGCATCGATCGTGTCGTTGGGCCGAATTCATTTTGGTCATAGGCTCATAGCCCAGCTAAGCAAATTAGTAGGCCTACTTCGGTGGGCCAAAAATTTTCGGGCTTTTCAACTTTTTGGCCTTTTCAGAACTAAATGGGTGGGCCGAAAAGCTAGGGTTTCGGTACTGTGCAGGAGGGGGAAATTTTCTTTTGCCTCCGGCTATCCCATCGCAGGCGCAGACCGCAGTCACTCACGCACTCTCCCATCCCCCTCTCCCGCACACATCGTCCCTTTCCCTTTCTTCCTCCCCCCAAGCGCCGCCTCTTCACCGGCCGTACGCAACGCCGGCGACCTCTCCGGCCGGATCCGTAGCCTAGGCGTGCGGATCCGCCTCGTCGGCGCCGGGATGGAAAGCTACGACGGCGGAGATGGTTTCAACGGCGGGGAGTACGGCGGACGAGACGGCTCCAACGCCGGCGGCTACCGGATGGAACTATAGTTGCCTTGCCCCTGACAAATGGTGGGAAGATAACACCAAGGTCAATTGCATTTACCACTTTTTAATGTTTATCTCATTTGTAGGAGTACTTCACCACCTATTGACATATGTTGTACATTTCTGCAGGCACATCCGGAATACAAGAAGTTCAAGAAGGGAATGCCAGTCGATTTGCCCGAGATGGACAAAATGTTTCAAGGCGTTGTCGTGGATGGGTCGACATCATTTGTTGCCACTTCCGCTGATCCTATTCAGTGCGATAGCTCTGATGACGCGCCTACTGATGAGAACGAGGACCAGGTGACCCCTCTTAGGGTCGGCAACAAGAGGGCAAGCAGCACGAGCGCCACAGCTTCTAGTCCTAGCAGAAGGTCAAAGAGTCCTACAGTGAGGGCAATGTTAAGGACCATGAGGGAGCACAATGAGCTTAGTAAGCAAAAGCTGTCCATCCTGCAGATGCTCTTGGAGCAAAAAGTTGAAGCCGCTGCGGCAGAACGTAAGGCTTTCGAGGACAAGGTTATGATGGTGAACACGTTGGCTGAGAAGTGTGGTGTAACTGCCGAGGCGACCCCCGAGTTGTACCTGGGTGTAATGAACATCATTCTTAACGAGAGAGCCATGAACTTGTTCATTATTAGTACGCCGGCAGCAAGGATGCTCATGATCAAGAAATATGTCGGGGTCAACAACTAGACCTCCTCATCTACTTTCGTTTCGTTTAGTTATGCTGTCATTTGTGTTGTACGTGTGTTGTATGTTTGTGAGTTCGAACTATGTGCCTCATTTGTGCTATTTCAATAACATAATTGTAGTACCTTTGATGTACGTTATGGTGTGGAGGATTTGTAATATTGAGGGCATGTTTAATAGTCGCTTGGATTTTTTCACTGTTTATTGACTCAGTTCATTTGTTGTTTTTTTGCAGGCCCATACGCCATCTCTGCAATCAACCAGCATACATGAACATGATCATGGAATAGAAGAGTTCATGGCCGAGTATATGGACGATGATGATGACGGTTTTGTGTACTGTATGTATCAATATGCCATACACATTGACAAACATCTGGGTAGAGCTGAGTATAGGCAACCTGCATTGACTGGCTTGGAATGGGTTGAACTAATGCTGGCTGATAGGAAGGCCTGTTATAATATGTTTAGAATGAGTCCAACTATGTTCCATCGCCTACATGAGTTGTTGGTAACTTGGTACAATCCTATGGCCTGACATCTAGTAGCAAGTCAACCTCGGTTGAGGCACTTGGGATGTTTCTTTGGATGGCGGGCGCCCCACGGTCCATTAGGCAAGCCCAAGATAGATTTGAGAGGTCAATGGGGATTGTGAGTAGCTTGTTTGGGAAAGTTTTAAAGTGTTTGGTCAAGCTCGCGGTCGCGGCTGATATCATAAAACCTATGGACACCCAATTCACAACAATCCATCCTAGACTGAGGAATCGTAGGTTCTATCCATACTTCAAGGATTGCATAGGAGCCATAGATGGGACTCATGTAACTTGTGTGGTTCCAAGACATAAACTTGTGCAGCATTTGTGTTGCAAGCACACGACTACACAAAATGTTATGGCTGTCTGTGACATCGACATGAGATTCACATTTGTGCTAGCTGGATGGCCTGGTTCTGTGCATGATATGAGAGTATTCGATGATGCCCACACAACATACGGACATGTGTTTCCACATCCACCAACAGGTAAATGACTAGATTTTAGTTTGATATGTTTATTTGTTCTATATTACTCTAACCGATGTTTCCTGTTGTAGGCAAATATTACCTAGTGGACTCTAGGTACCCTAACCGGCCGGGTTACCTTGCTCCTTACAAGGGAACAAAGTACCATCTGCATGAGTATCGAGATGCCCCTGCACCAGAAGGTAAGGAAGAGACCTTCAACTATGCACACTCATCAATTAGGAATGTGATAGAAAGGTCATTTGGGGTTTTGAAAATGAAGTGGCGGATTTTGAAGGAGATCCCTAGTTATGCAACTCATAAACAAAGCCAAATCATAGTTGCATGTAGTGCTCTACATAACTTCATTAGGAAAAGTGGCATACGGGATAGGCACTTTGCTAGATATGATAGGGATGAGAACTATGTACCGCTAGAAGCGAGTGCCGATCAGCCGAAGACGGAAGAAGTGGATGACGACTGTGAGTTGAACACATTTCGTGATTCCATTGCACTGGCTATGGTCAACAGCACATGACAGGTCTTTTCTCAACCCATGCCTTCATATTTGTAATGTATTGGTTGCGGTCGCTGAGAATGTGTGAGAACTTGTTCCTGATTATTGCATGTTTGAGAATGATTGTACTACATGTATTATTTGCGGTGGTTGTGCATGATATGAGAACGATATGCAAGTTGTATTTGTACTTTAAATTTTTCGGACTGTACCATTTGGGGACTGTGATATTGATGTTTATGTTCATCTGTGCATGGAACTTGCTGCTGTTTTGGCATGACACTGGAAGTAAGAATGTACATTTCTTAGGGGCAAGATTGCAATTTTATTCACTGCATGCATCCTGTTTGAGGCAAAATCTGTTGGGTGTTTAGTTCCCAAAAGCGCAAAAAGTGCTCAAGGCCAATTTTTTTTTTGGCTCAGCTCAAATTTTTGGGGAACTGAGCACACCCTTAGGAGTTGTTTGGATGGGCTCACTTAGCCGTTGTTTAGATTTTTTTTTTCGATTTTGGCCCAAGCAGACACTTGGACGCCACCACGGAAGGGCTAAACAATATCAATCCCAAATTTTTTGACTTTTAGGAGAAAATACTTCATTCATCCTTAAAATGTAGGGGGTATTAAAAGATTAGTTAGGTTGTTTTTATATACCTAATGAGTTATTGATATGGTGTACGTGCCCCGAGCTTTTAAATGGTGAGATTTCTTTGACAACTCTATACATGAGCTTTACTTATACTACGTTTTTAAAAACAACTTTTTTAAATATTCAGAAAACTTAATTGGTTCTCGAGTATCTACTCGAATAATTACCATACATGCATATGCCCCTTTATAGTTGTCATTTGTCAATCATGATTATTATCTGTACTCATATAATTATGATATTTTCTAAGACAATATTAGTTTTCGAGCACAAAACGCTATTAGTTCACTTTATTAGCATCTAAACTTTTCCGTGCGACCGTTTTTAGCACTTTCATTACTGTTTAAGTTGTTTGTCGTTAACACTTACAGGAACCAACTAACTTCATACCCCTCCATTCAACCTAAGCAGTTGAGCCAGTCTATCTCTCTAACAAATCAAGCTATAGCTCGGACACTTTTCTTTGTCATCTCATGTAGCGATCACAAATTAAGCTGTAATTTGGGCACTCTAGCTTTCTCTGTCATCTCATGTAGTGGCAACAAATACTTTCTCTGTCATCTCATGTAGCGACCTCGATCAGAATCATCCTAGCTGCTACCGCCCCAACTCCTGCCATAGCCGCAAACAACTCACG
>CM002486.1:12935095-12979627 GCA_000325765.3 Leersia perrieri
GGCGCGCCCCCAGGCACGCGTCCGGGGGAAAACGGGGGAGGAGGCGGGAGTGGGTTGTCGTAGCCGTCCCTCTTCCTCTTCCCCTTGTCGTCCAACTCCCGCCGGCGACGGAATCTAAGGAGGACGTCATCATCACTGTCGACTTCGGCGGCATCACTACTGCCGCCGGCATCGGCTGGGGTCGCCGACGGGCCCTCCGTCGAGGCCACCGCCCCCAGCGCGGCCAAGATATGGTCACGCCTGAGATCTCGGCACAGCGGTGTCACGTCCGGGGGCATCAGGGTGAGCGTCTCGTCGACTACCCCCAGGGTGCGCGAGATCACTAACCCGAGGGCGCTCGCATCCATGTCGTGCTCCACCCCCATGAATGTGCGCATGACGTCGGTGACGCCGTAGTAAAACCACGCGGGCCGCTCTCGTGCCTGCAGCGGCGAGATCTGCCGTGACATGAAGTCACGGAAGACGGCGTGGCTCGAAAGGCCAGCCCGGCATAGGTGGTCGAGCCGCTCCATCACTCCGTCGAACTCGCGCCCGATGCGCGGCCGCTCGACCTAGTTCTCCTGGGCGACTGGCGGCCCCGTCGGAAGCCCCAGGCGCGGATGATCGCCAACAGCGGTGTAGAACCAATCCGCTCGCCAGTCCTCCCAACGGCTGCGAGCGTAGATGGCGATGAAGCGGAACCCCTTGTCGGAGCGTGGTGCGATGGCCACCGGTCCGACCGCCGGCACAGGGGTAGGCCGGGACAGGAAGAAGAACTACCTGAAGAGCGTCACCGTTGGCATTACGCCGATGAACATCTCACAAGTGTAGGCGAAGATGGCGAGGTAGAAGATGGCGTTAGGAGTAAGGTGGAGTAGCTGGATGTTGTAGAAGTCCTGGACCTCCAGGAGGAAGGAAGATGCGGACGGCACCAGACCGCACAGCGCATACAAGCGGAAGAATACCATTCGCCCTGGCGCCGTCGGTGCCGCGGCCGCATCGTGGCCGCGGTGGACTCCCGCCGGCAACAGCCGGTTGAGGGCTTCAACCTCCTCCCGCCTACGGATCTTGGATTTCGGGAGCACGCTCCCCGGCATCAACGGCGAGTCGCGAGCCATGGTCTCCGACCGCGGTTGGAAACAAAGGCGGAAGCGAGAAGGCTTGGAGAGGACGCTCGCGGGGAGAACAAAGGAAAGTGGGGAAATTCTCTTTGGTCTGCCCCAGCGCCTTATAAAGGCGGCGCGTCTCTTCGTCTTCGGCTGCCACACGATCGAGGCGCCTCCTCGATCCCCGCGCTCGCGGCCCGCAGTCAGCAAGCGCAGCCTGCACGATTCACGGAATGGGCCCGCCACTCACGCGTCGTTCCAATTTCTTTGGGAGGTCCGCACCGTCGCAAGCGGCTTTTGGCCTCCCAAGCCGATGGAAATGAACAAAGTGCGTGGCGTTAGCTGCGGCCCACCATCTTCCCATCAACAAAAGGGCCCGGGCCCCATCAGCCAAGTGTCGTGGCGTTAACCCCGCCCTGCCCGGGGACAGTTCCCGGTCAACGCCGGGGGCTACTGTCGGTGATATGGGCCCGGGGGTACCACGTGGCGGTGATATAAAGCACCTCGGGCCACCGAAGCAAAGTAAAGAGAAATATTAGACCCGGGGTGAGTGGCCCGGGTGAACCCCGGGGCTCCCTCCGGGAGGAAGCAGATCACCTCGGGGAGCGCCCGGGGGGCCTGTGGATGACCCGCACCAGTTCGCCCTTTATAAAGCGTGCGGGAGGGAGCGGCGCTGCGCTCCCAACTGTCGTATTCATGAGGGCTGGCACGGCCTCGCTGCATTAATGGCGATGTGAAACGACGCTGCCAACCTCCATTATTGGTCCTTTCCCTCTGACTGAGGGGAGGAGGCGTGGGCGGCCGTGGCAGTCATGGCCAACCGTGCGGTCGCCTACGACAGGACGCCCCCTCTGCCCTGTCTCCATCGCATTTAATGTGGTGGAGAGCAGCGTGGAGGAGGAGGGCGAGGTTTTCTTCAAACCCCTACAATCAACCTGCCCTACGGTCTACCAGCTCCGGCAAGAAAAGAAGCGACAAGACCCCACGAAGCCTGCAGCACCTGCCCTACCAATTCCACTCCTAATCCCGGATTACGCGGCGGATAAGGGAGGTGCGTGCTGGCGTGCTTGCGAGGGGGAGTGGAGCAATCTGCTCTTGACGCCCAGAGAAAGAGAGAGAGAGCCATTGTGGTGTTCCCCTTCAGCATAAAAGGAGACCCAGGCTCACAGTAGAAGGGGCGAGGAGAAAAAATATACCCACACTTGTAAGCCAAGGCTTTCTTCCCACGATATTAGTCACGCAACAGGAGTAGGGTATTACGCATCCTGCGGCCCAAACCTGTATAGTCCCTTGTCTCCACTCTCACCCGGGATCGGGTTTACTGATTTTTTCCCACGCAGTTGCAGCGCTCGGATCCACCCGTACCCCTGGGCCGGACAAAAAAGGGGTTCCATGAATCCCTGGTGAAGGAGTTTACGCTCCGACAACGATAAATCGTCAAACAATCATTTAATCATTTGTCACCTACTATTATCATTAATTTAGAATAGGAGCATCAAACTATAACAATACAATACTTCTCCGTCTCAAAATACAATTACCTAAAGTATTTAAATTTATCTTAAATATAACTGCTTCTACACACAACTCATCTACACCAATCACAACTATCCATTATTTAATTTCTCCATCTAACATTTTCCTCTCAATCAATCATAACTCCTACTCACCCAAACCTTAATCCTTTTAAAAGAATAACATAAAAGGCTGTATATATTGAGACGGATGGAGTAGGAATGTAGCAGGGCGTTCATAATCTTTAATTAAAGGATAAAGTTCGAATTACCCCTCAACTACTGTACCAGTTTCCTAAAAAAAAATATTGTACGAGTTCTTTTTAACCCCCACCCCTAAACTCAAAAAGCAGACACCTCACCCGAACTTTGTAAACCGGACCAGAAACAACCGTCAGCACTTTTCTGGTGGTTTTGACCGGGTCAAGTCAATAAAATAAATATAAAAAATAATGGGCCCACAGGTCATTTCTCTTCCCTTTTTCCATCTATTCTTCTAGCTTGCTCCCTCCCCTTCTCCTACTCCGGCTGCCAGCTCGGCCGTCGTAGTCCTCCTCGGAATCCTCGCCGCCGCGCCCTTCCTCGCTTTACCCTTTTTCGAACTCCGGTCCAATCGAATCGAATCGTTCATTGCCGCCGCTGGCGGCGACGTAGGGGATTGTTGGATCGGCGCGCGTGGCGATCGGCGATGGCGATGCCGGGCGCGGGCTCGATGCGGTTCCTCGGCCTTCTGAAGCAGCCGGAGTCGTCGTCGACGGCGTCGTTCGAGCGGGACGAGCGCGACGTGGTGTGGCCGACCGTCGCTGAAGGTGGGGACGGCGGCAATGGAGGGGGATGGTGTGGCCCACCCTTCGACGCCGCTCCCACCACCGAATCAGCCACGCACACTGATAGAGGCTATGGCGCCACACACGCCATGCCGCAGAGCTTCGGCCTCTCCGCCCTCCTCGCCGACGGCGGCGAGCGCGAGGTGGATGGAGTGCCCGTGACTGCGAGGACGGCGGCGGCGGTGGCCGCTGCGCTGAGGCAGTCGGCGCCGGTGAGGGTGCTGGTATGGCCGGCAAAAAGTGAGGAAGGGCGGCGACGGCGGCGAGGATTCCGGGGAGGACGACGACGGCCGAGCTGGCGGCCAGAGTTGGAGAAGGAGAGGAGGGAAGGTGGAAGAAGAGAGAAAAAAAAAATAAAGGGAAGAGAATGACACGTGGGTCTATTATTTTTTATATTTATTTTATTGACTTGGTCTGGTCAAAACCACATGAAATAATATTGAGGAGGTTTTCTGTCTGGTTTACAAAGTTCAGGGTGAATGGTGTCTGATTTTTGAGTCTGAGGTAAAAAGAAGTCGCATAATATTTGAGGAGGTAATTCGGACCTTATCATTAATTAAAACAATTAAAAAAACACCGTCCTCGAGAACTGAGTAGAAAAATGATGAAAATATTCAAGAGAAGATGAAAACAACTCCAAAGGCGCTGACGATACCCGCGAGAAACGGAAACGACCCAACCGCAGCCACCGAGCCAGCCAGCCAACGTCCGTCCACTTCTGACCTTCCCATTCCCCTCCCTTCCCCATCCCCTTCCAGCCTCCCTCGTTGGCGCCACCCAGGCAGGCTCCCGCCGTGAGAGCCCCTCCGCCCCCTCGCAGAGGCGGCGACCGCGCCGGCAGCCTCTCCGCGATCGGCTGCTGCAGGGCTAGGGGCACCTCCCTTCCTCTTGCCCTAACTACCACGCGCCATGTCGGCGACGGCGACCTCCGCGGCGGCGTTCCTCCTCCTCCCCCTCCTCGCCGCCGCCGGCCACCAGGGGCCCGTATGCCCTAGGCCGTCCGCCGCCGACTCCGTCCTGCGCCAGGGGCCCGCCGCTTCCTGCCCCGCGGCGGGGTCGCCGAGTCCCCGGGCGCACCACGTCGGCGTCGTGGAGGTGAGCGGTAGCGTTTTTTTTAATTTTTAATTTATTTTTTTCTGATCTCGTTGTTTTGAATTCGCCGCTGCGTGCGTGATCAGGAGGAATGAATTGCCGTTTGGTGTAGCCGTTTGGTTGCTTTGCTATGTTTCTGCCTCTCTGAGTAGCAAATCACATGTTGATTGTGGATACCCTAGCAGCCTTGCCTGACCAACATAGTTTTTGAAAAAAAAAATACTACCTCGTTTCTTCAAATTTCTAGATTTGTCACCATTTATTTTTCAGACTTCCTTGTAGTTCAGCAATATGTGAATTATATATTATGAAAGTATTTCTCATGGTGAAGATTAAAATGTTTGACTTAGGACAAGCCTAGAATGACAAGGAATTTGAAATGAAGGGGTTAAATCATTTTTATGGAAAAATTGTAAATTTTTCTGTATCGGAACTCTGTAAGCTGTTCTTTCCAATATAATTTTGATAAACATATGGATGTTACAGCAACGTGGAGTTAATTTGTATAGACTATTCTATCAGAGATAATTTTGTTCAGAATATCTATGTTTCAGCAATGCTTAGTTCAGAATATTTATGTTTTGAAGATAGCAGAAATTCACTCTTACTGATTGAGCGTCAGAGATTCTTTTGTTGCCCAAGAGTACAGAGATGGCTTTTGTCTTTGTACAATCTGGTGTCAGAATATATGCTAGGCCGGCCACCCTGATTTCGAAAACAGTAATTATAATTGATTTTAATTCATGAATGATTTGTCTACGCGAAATGTGAACCACATTTAGGACATGATTGTGTTATACAGAGCTAGTTGACTGTCGAAGAATTTTTTTTTCCTCTCTTTTCAATGCTCACACAATCAAAATAAGCAAATAAAAATAATTAGTGTTTTCTTGCTATCCACAGAACTGCCATGCCGTTTATGCATTCTATGACAGTATAAAATTATCTATCAATTGTTGACTAGAAGTATAAATGGCTCCATGATCAGTTTGTTTCATGGCCTCTTGTTCTTGTTATCTTTCTGCAGGGTAAGTCTATGTCTCAAGACACCAGTAAACAGATGTTTACTAATTCATTATTTGGTATATTCAGATGTATGTGCATAACATAGTTGACCACAATGCCATCTTGGGCATAAGTTCTATGTTGATGGACTATTCTTTCCTTCTAATATTCACTTTCTTTTTCTCTGTATCAGGGGGATGATGTTGTTCTGCAAAAGGCAGTTACTCTTGTGCTGCAGAACAGGGAAGATTTTGTTGCAATTCTTTTCTATGCTTCATGGTGTCCTTTCTCCAAAATCTTCAGGACAGATTTTCAAAAGTTATCATCCTTGTTTCCAACAATCGCTCACTTTTCCTTTGAAGAATCTTGTATCAAGCCTAGGTGCGTACATCCTGAAAAAGGAAATTTGATGGTTAGCTTTCATTAATTTTGGTATGGCGGTTCACTTGAATATGAAATTGCAGAATGTTGTCAAGATATGGAGTCCGTGCCTTTCCGACACTTTTCCTTGTGAACTCTACAGTGCGTGTTCGCTATCATGGATCTCGCACCATGAACTCTCTTGCTATGTTTTATAATGATGTTACAGGTATGACTGCATATATTTCTTCAATTTGGTTAAACTAATGGCATATCTTGTTCTCTGAATTGAAATGCACCAAAGTAAACCAAACATTGAGTGTCCTGCTATATTTTGACATTATACTTGTATACAGTGCGTCAAATTTAACATATTGGTTGTCTGATTATGGAAATTTCCTGTTGAGCTGGTGTATGGTTGTAAAATATAAACATAAATTGATGTTCAGTTTCCAGTTTGAGATGCTGCTAGCATTCATTCTTTATTGCGTAAGTTCTCCAGGATTTCACTCTATTCATTTTGAAATGCTTAAGGTATGAATCCTGTGTCACTGGATGCAATATCCCTGGAGAGAATGGAAGAGGTGGTAAATATAATTGAGAGCGACCAAAAGACCGAGCAGGAGGATTCTCTTTTCTTGTTTGCACGATCGCCAGACAGATTGCTTCACCAGGATACATGTCTTGCATTGGCTAGCTCTTTTGTCCTCCTGAGGTTACTTTGTTTCCTTCTTCCCAAGCTCAATGCATGTGTGAAGCAAGCATGGAGGATGCAATTTCATGAACTTAAGAGGTTATTTCCTAGCTTATCTTGAACAAGCCAGAGTGTACCAGAAAACTCAAAACTGACTAGACACGGCTGCAAACAGAAGAAGTGCAGGTAGCAAACTGAAATCACTCATGGGTGGATTTTCGTCACTGTCAGCTTGAAGTCAACTCATTGACAAATGACATGGATATCCTTACCAGCTCAAATGTAGGACGTTGGTCTCAACTGATGTCTGATGTAGTTTGACTCTTCTGTATCATATCTGTTTTTATTTTTCTGGCCTTATGGGCCGAACAAGCAGCAATCGACCTTGTCACTGCAGCAGGATGATTCCTGCATCAAGTATATCGGTCTTTCTTGTGCGATAGTGGTTCAAACTAAGATGAGATGATACGGGTTGGAAATCTTATCGCCATTGACTCGAATATTCCTGTACAGCCTCCTTATTGCATACATTGCCGTTGTTCCTGACATACAAAATAATACTGTTACGAATTCAACAGTTATTTTAGCTTGTATTGTGCAGGACTAGCTGTGGTTCGATGAACTCAGTAATTTTGAGTATTCATTTGGTTACTTGAATGATCTTGCAAGGTTGATTTGTATATGGGATCGACCGGCGTGTGTTCACTGATGTTTTCTGTAAACAATATGACTGTTTTTATCTATTTATTGTCCGAGCCCTTTTTTTTGTTTACCCGCCTGATAAATTCTACATAGTAGTAAGTATTATCGAACAAGTAAACCTACTATACCCTATACCCTATACCCTATAGACTACTTTTTACAATTTAATTTCTTTTTGCGGGTGACTAAACAAAAAAGATGTCTACACGTATCTGCCGCTGCTTAAATCGACACCTATTGGTGACTAGGGCTGTCAAAAAAGCTCGAGACTCGCAAACAGCTTGAGCTTGGCTCATGTTAGGCTCGATTCGAGCTCCGAACCGAGCCCGAGCCCGAGCCTATGACCAAGCTCGCAAGCTTTATCGAGCCGAGCTCGAGCTTCTAATAAGACTGACTTTATTGTCTATTTAATAAATTAATAGACTAAAATATGATATTTACATGTGTCCACATAAATTATTATTATATATTGGCATCGTATATGAATATTTCTTTCTTTCTACTCTGTCCTAAATATGATTAACTAAAAATTATTTTTTAACAACATATTATACTTTAAATATATTTTCTTAGTAATAAGTCAAGCTCGGTAGCCGAGCTCGAGCTTGAACCAAGTTTGTCTATAGGCTCGAAACTTGTCTATAGGCTCGAAGGTTTTTTGAGCCGAACCTTAAAGCTCGGCTCAAGCCTGAGTTAAGCTCGAGCTCGGCTCGTTGACAGTCTACTGGTGACCAATCTCTGAATCGGCTAGTACCTGCGTGTTCCTGTTTTCCTTTTCAGCTAGAATATAGATTGTCTCTATTTGTTTTGGGTTAATGTGCCTTTAGGGATTTCAGTCACCTGCTTTGCACTCCGCGACAGAGACCACCACCAGTGCCACTGTTTTATTAGTATTAATATATATTGACACTACATGAACGCATTGTGCATGTGTTTCCTATATGCAGTGGACAAGGTACCATCATCTTTTTAAGACTCGAATGATCTATGTTGATACGAGACTTGGCATCTGCAGCTGTTTTTGGGCATATCGCCGTAGATAAGCATGGGCAACAGCCTCCGTTTCCCCACCGAAACAACTCAAGCCGCAGGTGATGTGACCGCCGGATAGGCAACCTTCAGTTTACTTCGGTTTACCTTTTTATTTTGGTACTCCGAAGAATTTCCAAATAGTTCGGAAAAAAGAAACTCCGAAGTATTTCCGAATTTAAACACCTACACTTACCAGCCTATTCGTTCCATCGTTTACAGGACTTGCTAACCCCCCGACCCAACGTGCATTGGGGAATAAAATGGTCATCAATTTCAGCAGGAACCAACCATTCAGAGGATCTTCATACAGTGTATATGGCACAGAATAAAGCATTACAGAAATCCAGGAACAATCTTCACTTATTGAGCAAGCGACTTCATCTTTACTGCTGCCCCTCTGGTTGTTTATTCTCCAGGTACCTGCAAAATGCGAAGCACGACGTTCATATGCTTTGCCTGCACTGCGATGTTCCCACGATGTTACAGAACATGGGAATTTGATACATACCACAAAACGAAATGCAAATACTCCTACAAATCATGTTTTTGGCATGACTTTTTGGTATGTGCTACTCCCTGAGTTGATAAATATAAAAAGTGTGCATGTATTTGCAAAGGTCGGCCTTTGTAACTTTTGAGAAATAATTAGCCTAACATTTTACATGTCCAGTGGGCATAAAAGTGCAGTTAGACTTAGATACATATTTTAGATTAGTTTCAAAGGATGTTAATTTCATGATTGTTGATAACATACTGGAAGAGAAACTAATATTGAAAGTTCAACATCAAAATCTAATATGCCTTGTATATCTTGACGAGGGAGTATTATGCTAAGGGTGCCAGATCACTGTGGAATTCTTACCCCTGAGCCCTGGCCACACGAGATAACTGATATAACTGAACAGTTTCGTTGGAGGCATGGCAAGCCAGAAGCAAGAAGTTCCGGGGTTGTACCATCCATGCAAATCTCATAAAGAGTCCTGAATACACACACATGGCTGCACATAGAATAGGAGTTAATCATACTGCAGATTATGCTTATGCATCAAATGTTGCGCTTTAGAGAAAACAGGGATGTACACTGCCAGATCACTTTGTAAGGCTTTGATATTTAGGGGAGCCGTGAATACCAGGATGCAAAGTCTAGGAGCAAAATTCCACAAAAAGTGAAGATAATTTTATTTTATTCTTGTTAGAACTTAAAATGAATGACAATCAAGTTACTCATCTTAAGAAGCAATGAAAAAGGAGCATGAATTGTGCTTTTTGTGGTCAAACAAAATTTGCAGACTGTGTCCTGTTCTGAAAGTATGCGACTAAATTTGAGTGATGCTGTTTGAAATAAATGTTTCACAAGGCCCATGATAATTTGACGGATTCATTGAGCAGCTGGCTTTCCTGGCTTTCCCTTGAGGTATGGTTTTAACTTCTAGTTATTACATGACCATTTTTGCATCTCTATATTGGATCTGGCCGATCTGGAGTATAATGGTGACAGAAGAGAGTTTCCTCGAATACCTGTTGATGTGATGTTCAGAACTCTTTCTTATATGCACTACGAAGGAAAATTTCATGTTGGGGCACACTGCCAGCCTGATGAAGGTTGAACTTGAAATTCAAGAATCAGAAAGGAGAGAAAAAAATCACTTCTGATGATGCTGGAAGCTGATGGAATATTAGTATTAGATGGTCGTGTGGCAATAACTTTCCTTCTAGCTTTGAGATTTCTATACGAGCATTTATGTGCCAAAAAAGCAGTCAACCCTGCTTTTCCATTGCCTGAGTCTGTGGTAGAACTTACTAATAGAGGTGATACTGTTGCCGAAGAAATATGTATTTATGAAATAGGAATTATAGATAAACCATCAAGTTCTTCGCCTACCTGCTGTCATATTGCCAGATATCATTTCAGGAGGCTTGTTCATGTCAACTAAGCCCTGAAAGAAAATAAAAGTAAAGAAGGGAGTAAGGCGCTACTCAATTATAATGTATGGATAAGTATACTAATACTTAATGAATTTTCACATAAGATATTCAACTAGAAGTCTGAAATATTGTATGATGAAGAATTATAAATTCAGAATTTCAGATGAGGTTTATTTGGTGGATAGAAAATTTTTAAGTTCATCAACATCTAAGGTGACTGAGAGAACATCATCAAATAGTTAAGTATGATGAATGATTGAATGGCGCAAGAGTTTCCTGCAGTTGATATTTTTTTACAACTAACTGTGAGCCACACACACAACTAAAGGGTATTGCATGTTCTGCAGTTAGACTAGACAAACTAATACCAGTGTTACTTGGACACCCGTGTCCAAAAAATTTTCCCGAGTCAGACACCCTGAGTCCGATTCCGACACCGTGTCAGTGTTCGGTAACACTGACTAATACACAATCAACCAGCAGAAATTATTCCATGATGCAACAAAATATACCAAATACCTATGGATTTCATTGTCAACTGCACATCAATCCATAGATAATTCTGAAGATGAATGATTTAACAATTTCTAGGATAGTAGAATACTAGAATGTAGTTGTACAGGTATCACCACATAAACCCAAAGTACTCTTGTAACTATTACCTACGTAACGCCTCATGATTGCTAGTCTCATTAGTCAACACTTATCAACCAGCGGGCAACAGTACTCTTTTTACTGGTTCCGGATCACCTACGAAATGTCGCCCCAAAAGGTTTATAACCAGGATTAACAACTCCTCCCTCCAGTTATAAATATTTGGCGCTTAGTACAAAAACTCCAAGGGAGTTTTTCCTAAAATCCCTTGCATCAAACAATCTGGCATCCACGTGCCAAACGGATTTCTAGCTACAGGTATGAAGTATCAAACCTCACCGAAAGGGCAAACATTAAAATTCTCACAACAAAGGGCGCCATGTCCTCCTTGATCATACGAATATCACCAGCATCCATAGTTCAACACCACAGCACGCAATTGCAAAAGCCCCAATAATTAGACGGTATGGGCATAAGGAATGGGGAGTATCCATGTAAGGGCGTACCGCAAGGACGAAGCCCCAGTTAGCGACGGGGCCCCAGAAGTGGGTGGTCTTGGGGCCGACGGGGCTGTTCCAGAACGCCTTGGCTGCCGTCGCCATGGCCGAATCTCTCTGCCTCGGATCACCTGCTGCCCATGTCACACTTATCCCATCATCGCCGAATCGAGCTCAAACACCAGCAGGAAACCGAGGGTTTGGTAATTTGAAACAGGAGAGGGGAGGGGAACGGAGAGAGAGACCACTTAGCTGCGGATGACGGCGGCGGCGGTGGCGGTGGCCGGAGAGGCCGACGAGGTTGACGAGTGAGCGATTTGAGGAGCAAGAGGGATGGAGTTTTGGAGGTGGGTTAGTTGCAGTTGGAGAGGTGACGGGACTGGGGGAAAAAATATGAATTTGTAGAACGAGTCATGGATGGACTAAATTTAGTTGAATTTATTTGAAAATTCAGATTGACAAAAGCTAAAGGAATTAGTAAAAAACTAAGTGGTATCTTTATCTATACTTTTTGAACATTTAGATTGACAAAAGCTAAATTACAAAACTGTACAGCGTGTTTCTTGTTGTCAGGGCACAAAACAACAGCAGTTGTAGTGGGCATTTTGCTAAATGAAAAACAGCATGAGATCACCTTCGGACCTACCACATTGGCAAGACTAGACATTGCACCACTAGTTGCCCTTAACCAAATCCACTCGTATTTGAAAAATAATTAAAAAAAAACTAAACTCATCTAGTGCTCGCGCACAAATACGAGTAGGAATTCAATTTGTAGGATTTAATCCTCACATATCGCCATTTGCCAACATTACTCGTTGCATTTCAGAACCTTTGACTAGAATGATAGAAAAGCATTCAAACATAACACATTATTCACTAACAGGTATTATTCACCATCGGTATTTACAATTTGGCACGCATTTCAAGTTTTTCAGCGTGAGAAAAAACAACAAAAAAAAACACAGCTGGCAATGCATTTGTACCATTTGTGCTTGTGGATGCTGGTGTACTTCAAAGTATATAAAATAGAGACACAAACGAATAATTGTCATTCTTTACAATGTAATAAAACAAGATGTGACTCGTTGTACATCACGAGATTTGTTACTCATTTTTCACTATTATTAGTTGAGTTACCAAAGGCACGGCTAGCAATCCTGCTCATTGTTTTTAATTTCAGAGGCTGAGACCGCTTAGTACTTGTGCTTGCATTGGATCCTTCTAATCTTTTCTGATACTCTTTCTCTAGCTCCTCAAGATGACTAGACACCTGTAAACAATGTAAGGGCACCTCAGTTATCTATCTGGTACTGCAAGTTTCCTATCAGTTCTACAGAAGGTTACCGATACTTAACAGGCTAGATTCATGTGTTGATCATTAATTTTGTGAAATTTACTCTTATCTAAAAAAAAGTTTCATGTGATTATATTTCAGATATATCAAATGGCCAGAGTTGAGACCTAAAGTTTGTACACCAACTGCTCATTATACCATAAATCATTAAGGCAGCATTATAAATACGGGTGATTCTCCAAACAAGGATAATAATTTACGAGATAGATTGCTGACCACAGAGGAGAAAAGCAGGCTAATGAAAAATGAGGCCTTAAGTATTTTGCCATAATATGGAGGGATGGGGGAAAAAATGATAAGTGTGGCCATATGTACAAACAAATTCATCCCACAAGAATTCACAAAAGATTTGACATAATGTAGCATTTGCCACTAAAACAGCTCATCACCTTGAATGTGAAGGCAAGAGGCAATAATACATCAGGATCAGTTGCCTCTTCTGGAAAATTCCTGAAAGCATGTAAAAGCTTCTCGAAAGGCAATTTGACCTGGCCGAGTGTTACAAACTTCAGCATTTCTCCAAAAACAAGACTTGAAATAAAAGGAGCAAAAGACAAGAGGATACCAATTCATCGTGGCAAAATCTCAGTAGAGCCAATCCAACTTGGAATACAACCTTGATACCCTGTAGATAACAATGGCATAGTAATCCAGAGAACAAACATTATAATAAGTATTTATCTTACTTCAGAAAAGAAGACTAGCAGATGAAATTGAATAAGATTAACTGCACTTTACAAGTACTATATGATTACATGAAAGAACAGTGAACAGTCAAATCCAGAAATTATCTTTGGCTTGAAGAGTAATACGAATGAAAACACAAGCACCAGTGTAAGATGCTCTCCAGAGAGCATCTCTGCATGGCAGTGCTATGTGGGCTAGACAGTAATCAGATAGTTATGAGATTGACTTCAATAAACCAGTGAAATCTTCAAAAAAAAAAAAAAAAACTTCAATAAACCAGTGAAATCCAAAATCCCTCCCACCACCCTGGTATGTCACCAGAAATTCAACAGAAAAAAAAGCAAGCCATATATTCTGTGACTGGAACAGAAAGACTAAGCTTAAAAGCCAGCTACTCCAGGTGTTTGCTTATGCTCGTTGGTGGAATGAAAGAGGTTTGAAGAGTCAGCTATATAATTGACTCACTTTGCTCTATGCATATGCATTTGTCTATCTCATATATAGTAAACATATTTAATAAAATGTTCGGTCTAACTAGTGACCAGTAATCACTGCTACACTGAACTGGGCAATCAAAGGTGTTAACTAGCTGTTGGAAAATGATCTTTTTTCTGGTGACATTGCCATTGCACAGCGTGCAAACCATAGAGAATTAACTTTTAAGGTGCATTCAGATTTCAAATCAGCCAATAACATATAAGCTCAAACAAACTCCGCTACTGATAATAATTAACTGCATATATGTGTTCACAGGAGAAGTATGGCATACAATTCTTCAGAAGGTTGGTCTGCAGATAGTGGCACCTCAACCAGGCAAGACAGTTCTCCTATTGGTGGTGCCGAGCGATCAAACAAATTGACGAGCAAGAAAGAATGGCCTCAACACTATGATAATTTAGTTGCTTGGGAGCTATGGAAACATCACAATAATTGTGTTTTCAATGTTTTTTCTCCGAGTGTGAGCACGGTGGTACAAAAGTTAGCTAAGGAATGTTCGCTATGAATCGCCTTCGGCACTAAAATCCTTGGGAGTTTAGTAGCTTCTAGTGCTGGTTAGTGAGGCCCTGGTTGTGTTGTTTTTTCATTCCTCCAGTGGCATTAATGTTCTGATATATTGAGTGTGTATGGGTGCTCATGCCTTTTTTGTAAACCTTTTATTCCTTCTGAAATTGAAACAACACGCAGCAATGCAATGCTTATTATTCATTAGTTAAGCATGTGCGCATGAAATCTAAAACTATAATCATAATGTGTTAGAACTTAGAAGCAAATGTAACCAGAAATCAATCTTATCTCATAACTTCAGACAAGTAGTAAACGGGACAAGTATATGGTTGGGTAAGATTTTGACCTCATAAAGGAAGACATCCCAAACTCTGACAGTTAGATGAAATGGGAAGGAATAAGAGAAAACTGTGATAAACCATTGGCTCGCATACATGCTTGGATTTATCATCTCTTCGATAAAATGCTGTCCCAACTTTGGCATGTGCTCGAGAACTAATTTCTCAAACTGATACAAATATTGCTGCACAAGCGGCAAACCAGCCTGTTGCAAGAATATAAACAGTAATTTATTCAGTATTAGCTTTAGAATATGCATGGTTTTTTTTTTCATTTAATGTAAAACTTGCATAGCTACCATCACCAATTGCTCAAATTGAAGATAGTACTGCTAAAGCGCCATATGTAATCAGAAGAACAAAGTGTAAATTTTGTACATTAGTTCAACGAATAAGTTTTGAGGAGAAACAAACAAAGTGGAGTGGTAGAAAATGAAGATAAGCATAAAACAAGTATGACTAAGCATTCATATTGAAAGTACTGGACAGTATATACTGAAATAAAATATTCAAGCTCGTTTTTCACTCTGAAGTTCAAGTTCTAAAGGATATCATTGTAGTTTTATTGGAACCATAGGGAAAAATTACTTAGCCAAAGGAATTCAATTAAATTACCTGATACAAGCCTTCCATTGGTGCATGAACAGCTCCCTTCAGCAAAGCAACTAATAACCAAAATGCATCTTCTTCACTCATATAAAGAAGTAGCAGGCCAGCTAAAAATCCCATTCCCTGCATCATGATTATGCAAAAAAAAAAGGCCTATTACTCCATGGAATAAGTTTATATTCTAAAATTGGTCAGCAATCTTAACACAAACCTGCACGTATCCAACATCCCTATCATAAACAGAGTATGCTTTTAAAACATTATACAAGGATCTTTGACCTGGACCATGTCTCTGTTGGAAGAAAATGTGTGATGGAAACGTGCGTGATATGTCACGAATTATTTCCAATTCTGATGCTGATGTCTCGTATATGACCAGGGTCTGTCCAAAAAATAGTATAGAGTTGTAATAAGGTTGGCAAGATATGAAATAAGACAATGTCCTGATAATTTATAAACGACATTCAACTAAAATCTCGGCAAGTTTTGTTTTTTCACGATGATTATGGGTACCTCATAAACCCCAGGGTTCATTAGCAAAAGGTCCCTGCTGCCTGAAATTAACTGCCAAACAAGTCCTCTAAGGCGATCAGGGATTCCTTTCCTTATTCTTCGTTTAACAACATGAGGGTTTCTTCTAACATAATGTTTCCAGTCACTACCACCAACACCTATCATCTTCCTCCATTTCCTTAGCCTCCTTTCATCCCTACAGTAATCCAAAAGTATTTCAGCTGTGAGGTTAGTTGTTTAGATAAAATAAAACCATAAAAGTAATGCACAGTAAGCCAGTATACGGTCTACAAAAGTGAAGTAAATGCATTACAAAAGCAAGAATATGATTAATCAAAGTGAGAAAACCAAGATAATAAAAAGCAAATATGCATAATTAAATGTACGGAAATTATTAGCACTACTAACAAAATTACTCAAACGCAAAAAATAGGATCGCATTGTAAGGGGCTATATCCAAATATTATATTTTAAGTAGCTTGTGCGATTTTAGAAAACATAGTTTTAAAAATTATCTAAGCTGATTAATTATGAAGTGTTACAGAATTCAATATAGACAATGGTATATGGTCATGCAAATGACATGTGTTTAAAATCTACATGTATATATATAAATTACACATTATGATATTACAGAAAGTAACATAGGTTATATTTGCGCGACTTAATATGCTACTGTAATAAAAATATTTTTAGAAAACCTATATATATGTTTTCCACATCAAACTCTTCAATTATATAATATAATTATTAGATTTCACTTATACACCTTTTATTATTATTGATCATAGTCCCACAAACTCCCACGAATGTGTGACTTCATACACTAGTATCTATGACCATAGGAATTATATGATAACTACTGCCACATCAATTACTAAACATAAAACTGTAAAGCTACTAGACACTGAAGTTGTCATATCCACACATTGAAACAAACTAATCTACTTGCAGAGAACTGAAAACAATTACTCTAGAAGAAAACAATTACTCCCAGCTTATCATGCAATCATACAAGAAAGGGGAATATAGAAAGATACCCCATACCTTTCACGTTCACGTTCATGTACGGATGTACTCTTTGAAATCCCATCAGGAGAGCTACCCTGTTCTGGCTTAATGAAACCAAATCTGTCCACAGGCCAAGAAGGCGTTGGTCCAGGCTCAGTGTCATCAACAGCTTTCTTCTTATCCATACCAATTAGCTCTCAAGAATTACGTCAAATACAGCAGAGATACTCTTCTGGCTCCTGCCATCGATTTCGAACATAAATGTCACTGCCATGAGTCCATGAAACTCCCAACACATAAATACACACACTAGTAATCATGCACATGCAATGCATGGTTTTAAACATGTACCAATTGCTATAAGTTTTGCAGGATCACACCAATATGCACTTAGGGTATGTTTATAGGTATGCCTGCTCATATTATATTTATTCCTCGAGAAGTATATGACCAATTGCTATACGTTCAATTGCGTGAAGATCAGTTAACTGGATCCAACATGAAACAGTCAATCACATACATAGGGAACCGCAATATTTCCATATAATGCTAAAATTTTGAGATCAAAAAATCAAGAAGAAAATAGGACAAATTGAAATTGGTTTTACCTTCACTGCAGGGGAGGACCCTGTGTGCCCAGGGGATCTGAAGATGGGATGCGGTCAGCTGGCAACAGGAGGATATTAGAGGACGCCCGTCGGTGGAGGTCGAGCTGCGCTGCGCGGCAGCCTGGTAGGGAAAACGTCGGCACTTCGGGGAGATCGGGAGACCGGCCACGGCGAATCGGCAAGGGCGCGGCGCGGCGCGGGCGATTAAGCCGGGTGCGCGAGAAGGAGGGGTGGGAGTGGGGTGCTGACAAGAGAGCAGCGCAGGGGGATGGATCAGGGGTACTCGCCGGAGGAAAGGGCGGCAGCCTGTCCGCGTCGCCGGAGGACAGGAGGACGCGGCGGCGGTAGGCGGCGTTGTTCGGACGGCGAGATGCGGTCGCGGTCGCGCGAGAGAGACGCGAGAGCGAGACGACGAAAGAGCGAGATGCGGTCGCGGTCGCGGCGTTGTTCCGTGCGTGACGCTTGCGACCTGGGCCTCTGATGGAGTCAGTGGACTGCGGGCGATTTGGGCCCGGAAACTCTTTCCAATACACTTTGGGTCCGGCCCATTCAAATGAGCCCTCACTGTTTGTCTGCTACACGCAACAAGAAAGGTCAACATGCCGTTCGTTGCATACCGTCCGTGATCCGTCACGAGAGATCATGTGTCGTGATCTCCCCTTTTGAGTTGTACAGTTCTTGGTAGGCAAGCTAAGATGATAATTTCGAAGATATCCCTTTGCTTATGGTCAAATGAAATCGTCATTTTAGCAATAAAATACATGCCTCGACCAATGCTTCTGTCGGTTTGAGCAAAAAAAATACTTGACGACTTTGACAATTCCTACGCGTTTCCAATTTCACTGGTATACTGGAGTACTAATTTGAAGTTGAACATGGAACGTGAAATCATGGAGCAATAACCGATAAGGCCAGAAAACATTTTTTTTTGTCAACGACTTGTCGTACGATCACCAATATATAACTACGTGCTCTGCTCACTACCATTGTGCTAAGTAATTAAACTAAAGCCCATCATGTACTCAACCAAGCCGCTGTCCCTCTTCAAGAGCCACTCAGAGGCGGCGTCACAGCCGCCACCGGACGGCCGGAACTCCGGCTACCTCGTCGTGAAGGGCCCGGACGACGACGGCGGCGACGACGAGACGTGCTGCTGGGGCACGTGCGGCGGGTCGCGCGTGCGCGACCTTCCGTTCCCGCAGAACCGCGTGCTCACGCTGCGTTACACGGAGCAGCACGGCGAGAGCAGCACAACCTACACCGACGCCGTCGTGTTCGTCCCCGTCCCCGACCTGCCGCTCTCGTCGAACCGGTACTACGCCGTCGTGGCCACGGGCAAGTACAAGGGCCTCGTCAGGGCGTGCTCCCGCGAGGAGGACATGACCACGCTCTGCTTCTGCCGATGCGTGAATGACGTCAAGCCAAGGCCGTTCGACCCGGCCGACGTGTACCAGCAGATCGAGATCGTCCAGCGCCGGCGCGGGCGGTTCACGGCGAGATCCGTCGCCGAAGACGGGTTCCCCTACTTTTTATACCGCAAGAAGTACTGGCGCGTGTACGCCTCCAAGCCGAAGCACTTCGACCTCGCCGAGGCGGGCGGCGTGAACGCCGCGCTCCGATCTCGCCAGCTCGGCGGCGGCTTCCCGACGGCGCAAACGGCCGTCGGGAAATGGTACGCGCCGTTCTTCCACGTGAAGGAGAGCGGCGTGTCCGCGCCGGAGCAGATGGACCGCGCCACGTTCTACGAGGTGTCGCTCGAGCAGCGGTGGGAGCCGGTGCGCGGCGATATCGTTGGGAAGATGGACGGCACGAGGGTGCTCATCGGCGGGAGCGTGGAGGGGAGGCAGGAGGGAGGCGGGGAACGCCACGGCGGCAACGGGTACGTGTGGTTCAGGGCGGCGGCTGCGGCGATCGGTGGCGGGGAGAGGATTGGCGTGGCGGCGAGCCTGTGGGAGAGGATGCGGTGGGAGGAGTACAGGGGAGGGTGGGTCGACGAGCAGGAGGAGGCTGGGAGGTTTGCCGCCGGCGGGTCGGTGCTGGTGGAGAGGTTTGTTGTGAAGAGGACGGATGGCAGCGTCGCGGTCGCCGTTGACTTTGTGCACTTTAACAAGGTCAGGGAGAAGCAGGCGTGATCGTGCCGTGTCAATCACTGATGACTGATCCAATAGCTATCCAACGCAGAGTTAGATTTCTGTTCAGATTTCAGAATCCTCAGGTCAATCCCAAAAAAAAAAGTTGTGATTTGTGTAGTATTTCTTTTTTTTTTGACAGGATTTGTGTAGTATTTCTGTGTATATGTGGAACATGAACATCGGAAGTTCTATCCTGTTTGTGTGTAAGGATCACTTTTTTCATTCTCCATATGCTTTTTTTTTCTATCTTCTATAGCTCGTGGAGCCTTTTTTGAGCCAAGTTTGTGAGACCGTGGAGAGGCATTTGGTATTTTGGTTGTCGATCACCTTCTTTTGAGCCTTTGAACTTTCTAGTACGTAGGACACTAGCTAGTAATCTTTTTGGATACATGTCAAATGACTGTGCACGCTCAAAGAGAAACCAACGATAAATCTCAGACCAACTAAATTCCTATGACTTGTAGTTAAATAAGCACATGTTCCTATAAACACATTGAAAGTCCTATAAAATCACATTAAAATAGACACTAACTCGAAAACCTTGAGTTAGGGTAATTTGAACAGACACATGGTAGGAATACACCGCCTTCATATACAGGCTACAGCACACAAAAACTATTAATTGACGTCTCCATGGAGTACTGGTCGTCGTCACCTAGTTGGTCTTGTTGACGTGGAAAAAGTAAAACGCCACCACCACGCTGCCATCCGTCCTCTTCACAGAGAACCTCTCCACCAACACCGATCTGCATCCGCTGCCATCGCCGGCGCCGGCCATCCTCTTCTTGACGCCGCCGCCATCTTTCTCGTCGTCGGCCACCCACCCGCTTTTCTGCTCCTCCCAAACCATCTTCTCCCACACGCTCGCGTGCACGCCCACCCTCTGTCCCTCGGGCCACGTCGCCGCCGCGCTAAACCACACGTACCCGGCGTCGCCTCCCGCCGTCGATGCCTCTTCTTTCCCCTCGATGCCCCTGCCGCCGATGAGCACCCTCTTCCTCGCCGCCGGCTCATCGCCGGCCATGCCTTCCCATCGTTGCTCCAGGACGATCTCGTAGAACGTGTCCCGGTCTATCTGCGCCTTGAGGGGGACGCCGTGTTCTTTGACGAAGAAGAACGGCGTGTACCACCTCCCGACGGCAACTGCCGCTGACGCCGGCGAGATCGAGCGGATCGGGTTGTTGATTCGACCAAGCGCCTCGCCGAGGTCGAAGTGGTGCTTGGGCTTGGATGACGCGTACGCCAGCCATTGCTTGCTCCGGTACAGGAAGTAGGGGATCCCGTCGGCGGCGACGGACCTCGCCGTGAACCCGCCCTCGTTGGGCACGATCTCCATCTGTTGGTACACGTCACCGGTGTCGAACGGCCGCGGCCTCGCGTCGCGCACGCACCGGCAGAAGCAGCGCGCCGCCACCGCGTCGTCCTCGCGCTCGCACGCGCGCACGAGGCCGCGGTGCTTGCCCGCGGCGAGCACGGCGTAGTACCGGTTCAGGGAAGGCGCCGTGCCGGGCACGGGCACGAACACGACGGCGTCGGCGTTGGCACCCGCGGACTCGCCGAGCGCCGGGTCCATGACCGTGATCACGCGGTTCTGCGGGAACGGGAGCTCGCGCACGCGCGTCTCGCCGCAGCACGAGCCCCAGCACCGGGTCCCGCCGTCGTCGTCGTCGCTCTTCACGACGAGGTAGCCGGAGCTGCCGCACTCCGGCGGCTGCGCCGCCAGCCGCGACGCGGCCTCCAGGTGGCTCGTGAACGCTGATAGCGGCTTGGTTGTGTACATGTTGCTGCGTATGTGTGATTGTGTGGTGGGTTGCTGCGTATTGTGCCGTGGTGAAAGATTAACGGTCTGGATTTATTACAGTTAGAAAAACAACATGGGGGGAGTATATATACACAGCTGAGATGCATGGCATGGCGTTTGGGTATTTCTGGGAAATTTGATAGTGTGATCAGAGAAACGTCAAGATGTTGACCGACCAAGCTATGAAATGCCAGATGTTGGAAAAGAAAAGATGGTGATTTGTGCACGCCAAGTAACGTGTTCTTTTTGCTGAGCTACTAGTCATAACAGATTAACAGACAGAGTACTGTGTAAATGAAAACAATTACTCTGTCATCAGTGGCATCGTGACACGGTGAGATTTGTGGATAATTGTTCCAAGATGAAAGGCGCCTTAATCGAACAAAACAACCGCGCACGCGTTTGAGACGTACACACCAGTCTTTTCATGCTGGTAATAGATTTTTTAATAAGACGAATGGTCAAACGTGTACTAAAAATCAACAATGTCAAACATTAAAAATCGGAGGAAGTACTATTTGGAAGGTAATAATAAACCAGGGCTCTATTTTCTTCTGACAGGAGAAGAACAGCAAAGTGAACAATAAACAGAGTTGGTCTGTAGGCATGCATGAACTGAAGAAAAAAAGACATGACCACAGATGATTACTAAATAGAGATTGCAATGAAGTTAAATCATTCAACAACAGTAGCAGTCTGCTAGTACATCAGTAGTTCCAACATATTTGTCTCAGTGGTTCCAATGTCTCCCATAACGAGTAAAACAGAGTATTTGTACCGGTCTAGAATAACAGAGTATTTGCAGTACTCCTATTCAACGCACACCCGACAAAATTAGACCAGATGTCGAGGCAAAAGAATGCCAGCAGCAGATCTTTTGGAGTCTTGAGTTCAAAATGTGTCAGAATATATTAGAGGTAGTAAAGCGAAAGAACAAAAACTATTCTAAAACAAAACAGAAAACCAGGAAAGAGTCCTGGGGAATTTAGAAAGCTTGATGAAAGTGAAGATAACTTCCATTGAAGTCAAAGCCGGGTAATCCATTATTTTAAAAAAAGGCTTTGATAGCATAACGAATTAAGGTGGCTTGAAAAGTTGAAAGCCCAAATTCTCAGGTGCTCTTCGGGCACGTGAAGCGTTGAGGAAGAAGTGGATTGGAAAATTCTTATGTTTCGTTCCAACCAAATGCTCAGCCAGGAAGTGACAATGGCTGATCAGTGAAATCCTTCCACCCACAGATTTATGTTCCAAACTTGGTGTGTAAAAAGATGCAGTCTTTGAAGTTTGAAGAGAGTCCTAACTTGACGTAAACGTAAGAAGGTAAGAGAGAGTCAAATTAAGTACAAAAATTTGAACTATATTGAGCAGTATCATGAGTCTCATTGGGACCATCATCAATTCATAACACAGCTAAATTGAGGCAAAAACCTTGCTACACATTGATATTAACAATTTAAAAAGGTGAAGCTAAAATCTAACAACAGCTAAACTAATACAGCAAATCCTCGTCCATAGAGTCGTTGTCGTCGTCATCCTCCACCACTTTCGCCTTTCCTTTCTCCTCACTCGTATACCTCTGTTTCGACGCCGTCGCCGGCGGTGGCGCCGCCGCCACCAACTTGAGCTGTCCTACCGGCGGCTCCGGCTCCTTATTCTCCTCGGAGATCCCGCCACTGAACCTCTGCCTGAAGAACTCATACTTGATCACGTCGAGGTCACTGACACTCTTCCTCGCGTGCTTCAATGCGCTCGCGAAGTGTTCGACGCCAAGCTCCGCCCCCTTCATGGCCAACGCCTTCCCAACAATTGTGCTCTTCTTCACGAGCTCACGCACGGCGAGCTTGCACGCGCGCTGGCAGATCTCCTGGATGTCGGCGCCGCTGAAACCTTCCGTGGATGCGGCCATCGCCGGCAGGTCGACGTGGCGAGACATGGGCGCCTTACGTAGATTCGCCTTGAAGATCTCGATACGTGACGCCGTGTCAGGGAGAGGAATGTAGATGAGCTGGTCGAGCCGGCCTGGCCGGAGCATCGCCGGGTCGATGATGTCGGGACGATTGGTTGCGCCGATGACGAACACGGTCTTCTTGGCGTTGATGCCGTCCATCTCCGTGAGCAGCTGGTTGAGCACGCGGTCGGGCGTTCCGCCGGCGTCGCCCACGCTGTTGCCTCGCTTGACGGCGATGGAGTCGAGCTCGTCAAAGAAGAGTATGCACGGCGCCGACTGCCTCGCCTTGTCGAACAGGCTGCGCACGTTGGACTCGCTCTCGCCGAACCACATGGTGAGCAGCTCGGGCCCCTTGATGCTGATGAAATTCGCCTTGCACTCCTTCGCGATCGCCTTCGCCATCATCGTCTTGCCGCACCCTGGTGGGCCGTAGAAGAGGACTCCGCGCGACGGCGACATGCCGAACATCTCGAACATATCAGGGTGCTCGACCGGGTACTGCACGGTCTCCTGCAGCTCTCGCTTGACGTCGTCGAGTCCGCCAATGTCTTCCCATGACACCTTGGGCACCTCCACGATCCCCGTCTCGCGGAGCGCCGATGGCTTGGTGATCTCCATTGCGAACTTGAGATGATCCATTGTGACGATCATCGAGTTTAGGATCTCCACGTCGATCGTGTCATTCTCGATGTCGATCACGTCGAGCTTCTCGCGGATGCACTGCATTGCCGATTCGGAGCAAAGAGAGGCGAGGTCGGCGCCGACCATCCCGTGCGAGTCTTTCGCGACGCGCTCGAGGTCGACGTCATCATCGAGCGGCATATTCTTGGTGTGGATGCGGAGGATCTCGAGCCGGCCGAGGTCGTTGGGGACGCCGATGTCGAGCTCCCGGTCGAACCGCCCGAACCGGCGGAGAGCCGGGTCGATGCTGTTGGGCCGGTTCGTCGCGCCGATCACGATCACCTGCGCGCGGGGCCGGATCCCGTCCATGAGCGTGAGCAGCGTCGACACGATCCGCTTCTCCACCTCCCCGTGTGTCTTCTCCCGATTAGGCGCAATCGAGTCGATCTCATCAAAAAACACAATCGACGGCGCCTTGGCCTCCGCCGTGGCGAACACCATCCGCAGATTGGCCTCGCTCTGGCCCGGCATCCCCGACATGATCTCCGGCCCATTCACAACAATGAAGTGTGCGCCCGACTCGGCGGCGATGGCGCGGGCGAGCAGCGTCTTGCCGGTGCCGGGTGGGCCGTGGAGGAGGATCCCCTTGGGAGGCTTCACGCCAAGCGTCTGGAAAAGCTTGGGGTGGCGGAGGGGAAGCTCGACGAGCTCGCGGATCTGGGCCAGCTGCTTGCGGACGCCGCCCACGTCGTCGTAGCCCGGCCCGTCGAGGCGCTCCTCGTCCTCGCGCTTCAACAGAGGGCCGCTGTCGCAGTGGATGATTGTCTCATCCGCTACGATCACGGGCTCGTTCGCGGGTTCCGTGTCGACGACCTTGAACTCCACGGCGTGCATGTGGCCGCGCACCAGGAACCGGTCGCCTGTCTTCACCGGCCGTATTGCGTCCTTGAAGTAAGCTGCATGATGATGCAATTTAAGCGATCAAACGTATGATTAGATTATCATGATGCAAAGTAATCTAACAAACTTTAGATTAGAATTAAGTATACAGTTCATCTACTGTATGTTGCAAAAAATATCAATCAAGTAATTATGCATGCATGCACATACGTGAGATTAATCAGAGAATAATTAGATTTCTCATGGTGCATAACAATAAAACAAGAAGTAACTAGATTGGTGATTATTCATCTACTGCATTCTGCATGCACGTGAGATTAACACTAAATTGACTGATGAGCTATTAAGTATTATTAATCTATACTCTGTACGTATAATAATAATTAACAGGGATAAATACGAAACAGAGATGAACAAAAGTAGTTCATCTACTCCTAAAAGATTATTATTAAGTAGATCTATACAAGATTAGTAATTAAGTATATCAATCTACTGGATGCAACCCGATCGAGATTAATTAAGAGAAAACAGCATATGACTATTCAATTGATTAATTAAGGTAACTAATCATTGATGACAGTACTTACGTTTGATGTAGGTCTCAAAGAGGTTGCCGGAGATGCCCTCGACGGAGTCGTCGAAGAAGCGGAGCTCCACCTTCCTGGCGTTCTTGACGTCGGCGCACCGCTTGACGGTGACGAGGTCGCCGAGGTGGACGCGGAGGTTGGCACGGACGCCGCGGCTGAGGCGGATGCGGCCGTCGGGGCAGGACTCGTCCGTGTGGACGTAGCACACGGTCTCGCGCCGGCGCTTGCCGCGGAGTGTGACGAGGTCGCCGCAGAAGAGGCTGAGCTCCATCATGGTGGCCTCGCTCAGCGCCACCGTGGAATTGTCGACGGCCACACCGCCCTCAGCGTCGTCCGCCATCAGACGGTTCGGCGCCTTCTTCCGCTCCAGGATCGCCGTGGAGTAATCCCTCTTCCCCTTCGAGGAGACGGCATCGCCGCCGTCGACGTCCATGTTGCCGATCGACGAAATCGATCACCTGTTTTTGGAAGGAGAGGTAGCAGCAAAACCCTAGAACAGATTGAATATTCGATGCGTAACAGAGCGGTCACAAAATGTATATAAAGGGTGCATGGCACGTACGTCTGCCGACTCAGCGGAGTTCAAGCCCGGTACGGTACGGTACGGTTCCTGTGTCGTATTACGTTTAAGAAGCCGTAGCGCCGTACGGTAGGACGGTACGGTTAAGAGACACCTGTTTCGATCTAAAACCTGAACCTGATTCTCCTCCATATCCGTCGACAACTCCCCCTCCCACGCCCGTCTGACATATGCGACGCCCTATCCGCTGAAACACACGCGAGTCGGATGAGATGTGTTCTCGCGCGTGCCGGCGTACGCCCGATTCTCTGTTCGATTCCAATCCTATGTACTGCTCCGTTTCGTAATGTAAAAGCAAGATCAAATAGTATAGCATCCATTGCATACTCCAAATTCTTTCCATGTCATACACAAGTAACTTATACCTTATACCTAGTATATACAACAAGAGGCTCTAATACCTCATCTTGTTATTTCATAACATTAATATTATATTCTTCACGATCCTATTATATATCTTTCTTTGTCTTGTAAATAGTTCATTTTCTTGATTGTATGTGCAGCCTAAGCTTCAAATTAAGCATCCACCCACCTGCTCTCTCCTACTTTCTCTATTCCAACTCAGTAAAAAAGTTTTTGGAGCTGGCTTAGCACTTCTATTATACTCGCTTTAAGAAGGGCTTGGCTATCACGCATCTATGCGTGTACCGATTTTGCATTTCTCTTCGTTAAAACAGAAAAAAGGACAAATTTAAATAGGAAAACAAGAAAAGTTTCAGAATAGAAAGGAAAAAGTTTCAAATATAAAGAAAATAAAGATTTTCAAAATGAAAGAATAGCAAAAAATTTCAATTGAAAGATAAAAGAAAATTTCAAATAGAAAGAAATTAGAATTCCAAATGGAAAGAAAATAAAAAATTCAAATAAAAAGAAATAAAAATTTCAAATGGAAAGAAAATCGAAGATTTCAAATTGAAAGAAAATGAAAAATTCAACAAAAAAAGAAATCCAAAAAAAAAGTTGGCGGCGTCGGGCCCCATGCCGCCGATGAAGGCTGCTGCAGCGACGGCGGGCACCGCGAGGGCTCCATAGACGCTAGCGACCCTCACCGGCACTGGCGAGGGAGGACGCGACGTGAGCAAGGAGGGAGGGGAAGGGGTGGCATGGCCTCGACGTTGATGTCGTCGACGGCTGGCGCGGCGGTGGTGGAGGGGGGTCATTGTTAACGGTGAACGCCTTGGGGTTGCCAGCAGGCGTGGAGTTGCTGCCATCAACGAGGCGTGCACGGGGGAGGGTGGCGCGCCTCGCCAATGAAAGTCAACGCATGCGCGGGACACTGCCAGCGTTGAAGTGTGGGGGAGGGCATCGTCGATGCTCACCGTCGTCCGCGCACGGGGCTCGACGAGGTCACCGTCTCCGATGGATTCGCATGCATTAGCGTGCTGTCCGCCGGTCGAGGCCGCCGTTGTCGCATGGGGGCGGTGATGTGCGGCACTGAGAGGCTTGCCATCGTCGACCACCGCTACAGATGCGATACTTACCACACAGTTGATGAATGGTGTGAGCCAATTGCAGTGGAAGCGTATAACCCAAAGAATACCCTAAAATCCAACAGCCCCCACATATTTTAATGTAACTGTAGCCTGGGAGCTATGGTATGAGAGAAACGCCAGAATCTTCTGTCACATCGCCACCATGGTGAAGTGCATCCTTGCCAAAGTAGTGGTGCCCGAACATCGTCGTAAGATGTAACTTAGGTTTTATTTATATGGGCTCACCCAATTTGGTAGCCACTGCTTTCTCAATATATATGAGTGGAAAGCTTTCGCCTCCTTTAAAAAACGATTCAAATGGTCATAAAAAGAATGAAGACAAATTAGAAATGGAGTTTAATGTGTAATGCATCACTCTACAAACATGCAAGTTCAACTCAACAAATTGTAAAAAAAAAATGATGATTTTGCACCTTCTAAATAAAGTCAAATATGTTATTTTTTTTACTTGTAAAGGGAAAAAATAAACTGGCAAGTTTATATAGTAATATATCACATATTAATCTATCTTGTCAAAGTTTTTTAATGTTATTATAACTATTCGACGATATGAAAATGAGAAACTTCCCCTTAAATATTTAAAAGAGTTTCCCATGTTGACCTCGCCAACGACTCCTGGGAAGAGAGTTCGCGACTCCCATTTGGAAGAGAGTTCGTGCCTCCTGTCTCGGACTACAAGGAATCTACAGATATTTAATCTAACCCTGATTGTATATACGAAGGTACAACCATCTTATTTGCATGGTTTCCATGTTCTTTGATATGGTAGTCTCCGTTTTTTCTGTGCAATGTCTAGGAACATGTAATGCTTTTATTTTGATATATATGGATTTAATCAAATGCACGGATGCACCCATATCCTGATTTGAGAAAAATTAACAGAATAAACTTCCACAACACTTTGCTCACACCCACTTGGTTTTAATCTTGTTTGCGTGTCTGAATCCATAGCTCAGCGCAATGGTGGTGTCCTTCCTCCTGAGCACGAACTTCTCAAGAAACAGGTAGCAGCCAAAGTTGTGCCACTGGCCTAGCCCCTCATGCCTCTACACCCTCTCAATCCTCTCTACATCGCCATTGCCGATGACACACACTCCCCTCTCCATCTCTAACCTCATCTGCTCTCAAACTACCATATCCAGGCCCACTTCTCCCACCGGAGACGTGCTCGACGCCAGTCGGAACCACATCACCCCATCGACCAACTGGAGCCCATCTTCTTGCACTGCACCAGTGAGCTCCAGCGCCGCCGTCGACCAACGCACCGTCATGCTCACCTTGACCTCATCCGGCCTATTGCTCATGTTGTCATTGTCACAGTTGTATATCTCCTGTCAACTCTGCTCTAGCGTCATCTCGTAGAACATTGACAATTTGACATGGTCCTCAAACCACTTGCCATGCATCCCTAATAAATATGAAAGGGCAATACCACCTGCCGCCAATGACGACAGGAGAGCCTCCCGAACCAACACTGATGTTGTCAAGGCCAATGTTTATAACGTTCGTCTTTGTCAGGCCGGCGAAGAGACGCCGGCCAATGTTTATAACAATGGAAGTGAAATGAAAGTGAAGGCTCGTTAATACTAGTGACGTGGTTTATATTAATTACTTCGTAGTTAACAAGGATATTCTATGCCAAAAACTTCATAGTTAGAAACGCCACTCTCTGCCGCTTACTTCATAATTAATACTCACTCCTTCCCTAAATATTTGACGTCATTGATTTTTTTACACATGTTTGACTGCTCGTCTTATTAAAAATTTATATAATTATTAATTCTTTTCATATCATTTGATTCATTGTTAAATATACTTTTATGCATACATACGGCTAGAGGTTGTTAAATATACTTTTATGCATACATACTTTTATCCTCATCTACTTTGTTGGTGTGGAGATGAATATGTTGGCTTGAAATCAGTCATGACTACGATACGTACGGCCAGAGGTTGTTAATCCCTTCCGAGCATCACGCATGCCCTTGCTGTCACTTCTATTCAACAAAAATCATTGGCATTTTTTTGAAATGAAAACCGCGTACTTGCTAAAAATTTGGCGCCGGATTCTTTTTTTTTTTTTGGAAAATCTTACAAATTTAACTATAATATATTTGACATAAGGTGTCAATATCTAAACTTTTGTGTGCATAAACTTAGGTGTGCATAAACTTAGAGAGAGGGGGGTTGACACGTGGCGTGCCTGGAGCCAACTGTGCGATGACCACTTCACACACTCAACTGCGCTCATTAGCAATTTCGGAGAGATGGGGCTGCGATTGCCTAGTCTTGTGCTATTTTGTAGTGGTCCTACCTATTGGACTGTGATTGCATAATGTAGAATGATTTTGAAACACTTTTATGTACACTACATTTTTCGAGGATTCATAATTTACAGATCCAAAAACATACATTATTTGAAGTCTGCTACTCAATCCCAGTACTGAGTATAGGCAACTGCATCCTGATTTGAGAAGAGTTAACACAAATTAATAATCTTTTATAGCAGCATTTTGCTCATACCCACTTGGTCCAAATCTTGTTTGCGTGCTTGAATTCGTACGTCAGTGCAACTCCGCCATTCATCCTCTTGAGCACGAACCTATCAACAAGCATGTAGCACCTAAACTTCTCCCATTGTTCCACTCCGTCAGGCCTTTCCACCCTCTCGATCATCTCCACATTGCCATTGCAGGTAATCATCCACCCTCCCTTCTCCAGCTCCCACTTCATCTGCTCCCACACCACCATCTCCAGCCCCAACCCTCTCGCTGTCGAGCTCGCCGCTGGTCGAAACCACATCAACCCACCGACCACTTGTGGTCCGCCTTCCTGCACCGCAACCGTGCCATCCAGCCCACCCAGTACACGGGTCGAGCTAACCCAGCCCAACCCGTGAACCCAACCCAAACCAACCCGCTACTGATGGTTTCACCGGGTTTGATGGTTTCCGGGTCAAGACCATTAAAACTGCTCACGGGTTGGATTTTAAGGCTGGTGGAACCAGTGAAACCATCTAACCCGTTCCAATCGAGAACTTCTCATGCTCCCATCGGAAGAATCGGCTCTCCTCGCCAAGGCGGCGGCAGCGGCGGCGCTCCATCCTCGTCGCCTCCTTTCTCTCCGCCGCTTCCGTCGGCGACTAGCCTTCCTCATCGCGCACAAGCCCAGTGTCGAGCTCCTCACCGCCCACTCCAAGACCTCCCTCCACATTGGCCTTCCCCTGATTCCGGTCTGAGGTATGGGTGACTGATTGTCCCATGGATTGGATAAATCTTTTCTGTGATTGGATTAAGTTCAGATGGTTTGATCTGTTAGAAAAGAATCTGAGATAGAGGTTTTTCGATCTAGACATGTAGTATTTTTTTTTCGTTTCTTATTGGTGTGATGCAGCCAGTTCAGATTCGCTGCTGCATCTGTTATTCAGAAATCGATGCCTAAAAATTTGTGCTCCTAATTTGTGTTTCTTTTTCATATATGCAGCATGTGTGGGGTGGATTGGGGATATACAGTGGATGTCCATGAGTTCTCCTCGATATTGTTATAGATTTAGTCATATTGTTACTTTGTCTGCTACCTGGTATTTACCAATTTGTGTGGATAGGCTGGTGATTAGTTTGAAATGTCTGGCAGTACGATTACTGAGCATATTTGACTTATGATTCACCTGCTGAAACATGCATGTCTTATTATTGTCTTGCAAAAAATATATGGATTGACAAGGTGTTTATTTAGTATGGTGGTAGGTTTTTTTACTTCGATCTGATTTCTAATAACTGTACCCTGGTTAATATGGCTATTTAGTACAACAATATTTACTGTCATCTATGCAATTTATTCTGAACTTAAGAATGCTGCTATTGTAGATGGACAATCAAGTAGCATTACAATGCTATTTTAATATGGAGACTAAGCACACCATGAACGAGCCGATGGAAATATCTGAACCTTAAACCAGGATAACAAATCCTGTCGAGGTGAACAGTACTACAAGAATTAGCTCAACGGCTATTGGGGGCTTAAGTCTGTTTGGTCGCCAGCGGCTGGAACCGTCCAAACCAGTGAACCAACCCAGCAAGTGTACCTCACTTAAACCTATTGGAACCGACCCAAACCATCTAAAACCGTCCAGCTATGGGTTGGGGTTAGGAACCGGCAAAACCAACCTAACCCGCGTATGAACAGGCTGATCCAGCAACGCCGTCGACCGGCGCACCATCACGCTCACCTTGACCTCGTCCGGCTTGTAACTGATGATGCTTCCCCGGTGGATATTTTCACAACTGTATATCTCCTTCCAGTTTTGCTCCAATGTCATCTCGTAGAACATACACCACTTGGCTTGGTCCTTGAGCTGGTTCACGCCGCCGTCCTCCTTGATGAACATGAACGGGCAATACCACCTGCCGACGATGATTGTGTCTGGCGATCCTTTGAAACCGCTGATGTCCGGCATCCAACGACGGAGCGTCCAATGTATACCATGCCCTGTGTCACTCAGATTATACTCCCTCCATCCCTAAATATTTGACGTCGTTAACTTTTTTATACATGTTTGACCGCTCGTCTTATTCAGAAAATTTACGTAATTATTAGTTCTTTTTATCTCATTTAATTTATCATTAACTTTACATATTTCACAAAATTTTTTAAATAAGACGAGCGGTCAAAGTTGTGTCAAAAAGTTAACGGTGTCAAATATTCGAGGAAGGAGGGAGTAGCTCGTTGACGCCGATGTTTGCACCTTCCATCCTTCCCTCCTCAGGTACTTCGACGGGATACCATCCGACGCGATGGCCACCGCCTTGAACCCACTCTGCCGTGGCAGGTGCACCACCTTCACATGCTGGTACACGTCGCGGATGTCGAACGGCCTCGGCGGCACGTCTTTCACGCAGGAGCAGAAGCAGCACGTCATCTTGTCCTCCTCACGCGAGCACGCTGACTCCTTCCCAGCATGCCTCCCCGTGGCACGGACGGCGTAGTACCGGCCCGATGACAGCGGGTGGCCGACGACCGGCACGAACACGACCTCGTCACGGTCCATATGGGTCCACCTTGAGCATCCGGCTCTGCGGGAACGGGAGGCCGTACACCTCCCTGTCCAGGCACAAGCCCCACCACCGCGTCGCGCGCTCGACGTACGCCTCGTCTTCCACCACAAGGATCCCGGAGCCCGGGCCGTCCAGAGGCAACTCTGCTGCCGTGGCCGGGTTGTCGTGGTACCGCGAGATCGGCCTTGTCACGTACATCTTTCCTCTCTCTATATTCAATCTTGTGGCTTTGTGAATCTCAATTTGTAAACATTTCGTGTCAATGGAAGAGGTTCCGTGTTAGTGGTGATATAAACATGTCCCGCTGGAAGGAACAGGTCAGGAAGGAACGGGTCAGTGTGCACTGGGCTGGCCAAGTGGATTAGTATTTGATTTGCAGTTTCCGTATGAGCGTGACACTACCGGATAAGGATCAGCAAAAAAATGAAGCTGTGACAATCTTCAGCAGTCAACTCATCCAACCATTAGGCTTGTTTAGTTGGAAATTTTTTTTGGAAATGTCACGTCAAATATTTGACCGGATGTCGGAAGACTATTTTAGTGACTAATTAAAAAACTAATTATATGGGGTCAGAAAACCCCGAGACGAATTTATTAAACCTAATTAATTCGTCATTAGCATATATGGGTTATTATAACACTTATGGCTAATCATGAACTAACTAAGCTCAAAAAATTCGTCTCACGATTTTCATGCAAACTGTGCAATTATTTTTTTTATTTCATCTTTATTTAGTGCTCCATGCATACGTCCAAAGATCCGATATGATTTTTTTTGGAAAACTTTTGTGAACTAAACAAGGCCCGAATAACGAACCAATTAATGGTAAGATCAAGAGCTCATCTCTCCCGTTGTCTCACCTGTTTTCTTTAGTTATTTCCTGTAATTTTGTCTAGTAAACCTGAATTAACCCAGAATAAAATTCAACAATAATTACTTAGTAAATATTGTTGGAGTGTATAAAATGAATTGTTTGTCTTTTCCCAATAGCTTAGACTTTTGGGTTATACTGGTCGGTGCATGCAACTTAACATAGTATTATAGTCGGAGGTCTCGAGTTTGAATACTGGCTGGCGGCAATTAAATTAAATAATTGTCGAGCACTCCAATATTCAGACTTGAGGAGATCTAGTGGGCAGTGTTGGAGTATATATAATGAATTGCCCGTCTTTGGATTGAACTGGTCGTTGCATGTACTCCCTTTGCATGTACTCCCTTCAAGTTGAAAAACCTAGACGCTTTAGACAAGGACATGGTCTTCGAAAAATAACTTTGACAATATTTTTCTATTATAATACATATAGAAATACCAATAAATATATGATTTTTGTTAAAGTATTTTTCAAGACTACTCTATACAGATAATCTTTATGTTACTAAAATAAATAAATTTATTTGTATTCAAAGTTTAAAAAATTTGACTTTAGTACAATTCAAAACGTCCAGTATTATCAAACTGGAGGGAGTAATTTAACAAATATTTTTAAAATTTTACCTATATCGATTATTATTTATGAAAAAAATAACTTTATGGAAAATGTTGCATTTTTGGTTCTATCATGCAAATAATAGCCTTTTTTAAATCTGGAATATTTGACATGTAATTAGATATACGAGATTATAACTCATTGAATAATAACGGAGAGTTTTTTTTTCATCAAGCCGTTGGTTGTGTATTGAATGGCTAGATCAGCAAGGCCATTAATAACCCTCCACTCCGCTAGTTTGTTTGGTTCCCAGTAAAGGATGGGCTGGAATAGAGCGAACCCATTGTTGTGAGTGTTTGGTTCCTCAAAAAGAATATTCTCTTTAGATTGGGTTCTCTTCGTCCGAAAAAAGTGGCGGACGAAGATGACCCACTTCGATAGATCCTCACGGCGTCACCGACATCCTCGCCGCACGTCTACGTGTGGAGGCAACGTTGTGCCGCCCCCAGCCGTGGTCCCCGGTTGTGCCCCCAGCCGCCTCGCCCGGGCACTCCCCTAGCCACCATGACCCGGCCGTGCCACCGGCCACTGCTCCTGGCCGCGCCATTCCTCGCGCCACCCCAAGGTGGAGGAGGAGTCCTCACCTCCTCTCGCCACGGCTGCCTGTGCGCCGAGCTTTGTCCTCACCACGCCGCGCGTCGTCCTCACCTCCAGCCGATGCTCATCTGCCCCATCGCCGCTTGCGGCACTTAACCGCCTTGGCCTCGCGCATGCTTGCACAGGAGGCAACTGACGCGTAGACGCGCTGGCCATGGCCACTACTCCTCGACCCTGCGTGGGATGTAGCCACAGTGCCGCCTACGCGTGTTCGTGTCGCCCCGCCAGAGTCCGAGCCGGCTAACGGGTTTTAAACAGTGAATTAAATCTGTTAGATTCATCCCATCACAATTCTTATCACCACACAAAAAACTAGAACCAACCCATTCCATAAACCAAACAGATGAATAGAGCCAACCCATCCCAAAAAATTAGAATGAGTCCAACCCATTCCACCTAGTACTAAAACCAAACACACCCTAAATATGCCGCCAGATCTCTTCTATTTATATATACTCCAGTTGATTCCCCTAACAAGCATTTATGCTATAAAGCTGCACTAGCAATAGGCCACGTCATCAAAGTTAGCTGAGATCGTTGGATCTTACATATAGATGGCCATATGGCCTATAGCCCACGGTCCGGCCCTCGGCCCGGACATTTGGCATGGCCTAGGCACGGCACGGCCCGACCATTGTCGGGCTTGTGCCGGCCTGGCCCGACTGGCGGGCCGTGCCTGGGCCTGAGGTGCAGCATGCTGGGCCGGCCTGGCACGGCCCGACAGTAGTCCAAAAAAATTCAAGGACCAATATTAGACTTATTCGATACATCTTAGGCCAAAATAGACCTATTCTATAGTGGAGGGACTGAAAGTAGACTTACTTTCCATGTTTAGGCCTATAGTGGACTTATTCTTCAATTGAGAGACATAAATTAGACTTTTTTTGAAGTTTTAGCCCATGACACGATGGGCCGGCTGTGTTTTTAGGCCGGCACGGCACGCCCTGTGCCTGGGCCACAACTATGGCTGATGGGCCGGCCCGGCACAGCATGATCGGTCTGTCGGGCCGTGTCGGCCCGGCAATTCATGGGCTGTGTCCAGCCGTGCCTGGGCCGTACCGTGCCGGGCGGCCCATTTGGCCATCTATAATCTTACATCAACGCATACGGCATACCAACGTCCCAAGATAAACAGCCAACCAAATCACAGCGGTGTGAATCAGAATAGCTCGCTCACCCACTGTCACAGCCCAAGGGCCCATCCGTCACCCTCCCTTCGCCCCACACCACGGCACGCGCCGCGCACTGTGCCACTTGCTCTCCTCTCGCGTCGGCCAGTGAAATAGACAGCCATGGTGAGCCTCCTGGAAACGGAGCGAGTGGCCTAACTCCCTGCCAACCCAGGCCAGCTTCCACGCTAGGTTCCTTCTCCATTCTATCGTCCTGTTGGATCCAGCTGAATCATTTTGTAACGATGGTGGATTAATTGCAAAGAAATTGAGGAGGCCATGTAATGCATGAAGTGAGGAATTTTAATCTGCATCTTCGATACACATCACATCACCTACTTGACGTCTTCCTCCACACACACATCTGCCTTTCTCTGGCGAAACGCATCGCCGGGAACCCCGACTGCATCTTCCACCATGGGCGGCCATGACAGATGACGCACCCGACGCCATGAATACATTAACGCCGCAGGCAGCACTACCACAAAAACGTCCTAGACATCTCTTTAATACTATAATGACATTTTTCATATGCCTTTAGAACAGTGTAGAGACATTTTTAAAAATGCCTTATGAGTGTCTTCTGGTCAAGTGTCTCAAAAAAGTAAAAGGCATTTTATAGAATGTCTCTATACCTTGCAGCATTTTTGTAAAGACACTATATTATGTCTATAAGAGGATAGAGACACTTTCTATAGACATTAAATTGTATCACTAACATAGCATAACAGTGCAGCATTTTTGTAAAGACACTATATTATGTCTAAAAGAGGATAGTATAGACATTAAATTATATCACTACCATAGCACAACAGTGTAAAAAAGAAAAAAAAAATTTCTCTTGTTGGTGCCAATCCTCGAACTCAAGACCTCTTGGATAAAGATTATTTAACTTCAACACACTAACCATCTCAACCTCATGAACTTTCTTATACTTATGTACGTTGTCTATTACTTATCATATATCAACAATCTAAAATGTGTCTCTACAGAGATAAAAATGCCTCAACAAAATGTCTTTATATATGAGACAACATTCAAAGTGCCGAAAAGATGCCTCTACATCATTAATTTACTACAGTGCCTTAAATATGTCTCTAAAGTGTCTCTAGAGTAAAAATATAATAGGCAATTTTGGAGATGCCTCTAACAAGTGTCTGTAGATTATAAAACTCCTAATTTTAGTGGCAAATTAAAAAATGTCTCTAGAAAAATGTCTATACGTAAGGTTTTTGTTGTCGTGCGGACACGCGAGCTGTCATCCCATCAAATACTATAATCCTCTGATAATCACCGGTAATGATATACCCACTTCATCCCCTCGGCTATATGTATGCTTCCTCTTATTCAGTGTTGTGTGGATTTCATTTGGTTCTACTGCCAATAGAGAGCTGAATGGAGAATTGGCAATGATGGTAGCTTCATAAGCTTCGCAGTGCCCTTATACTGTAGGCTGTAGCTATGGACTATGGCTGTCTGAACCGATCAGACATGAGTAGAATGTTCTTAGTAGTATGCTTTTTTTTTTCAAATGATAAAATTTTGATGGCAAGGAAGAACTTAGCATCAGTTATTGACAGTGTTAGAGTATATGGTAGTTAGAGATGTATTAGGACGCCCGCGTTTCGTCGTCGTGGTGGTTCGTCCAGGATCATCGTGTCTTCGTTGTTCGCGTCGCAGCAAGCAACAGATTGTCATCGCTCGAGCAGGACCTCTGATCTCCGTTGATCAGGGGCGTGCCGCTCTCCGTTGCACTGGCTGCTTCGTGAGTGCGGCCCTGTTATGCTGATCTGATGGCCATCGTCATCCACCACCACATGCAGCACACCTCCCGGACTCCTCGCCGATCTGGTGGCCCGCACAAGCTGCCGCCGGTTGCAAGGCCCCTGCCTAGATCCTAGCTGCCCCCGCCTCTGCCGTGTGTGGTGGCAAGCAGGAGACAGAGGGCTGAGTGTTGGAGCTTCATGTGCATTGGATTTTTGGTCAAAGTGATGCATCCCATGAACATGGTTACGTGGATCAGCTAGGCTAGTCCTATTCACCATGCAGATTGGACTTTTCTCGTTGGAGAGATGCAATACAGTTGCTGCTGCAGTTCTTTTTTTTTTCCGACCAGAGATCGGTTTGCGTCGCCCACGCCGTCGTTTTGCCAAGATGAAGGTGTCGCTGTTCGTCATCTCGAGCCACAATGACCCTGTCCGTCGTCGTCGTCCTCCCGTCATCGCCGGATGTCTTCGCACCATCGTCGTCGAAGTATTTTTATTTTTCTTTATTTTATTTTATTTTGGGTCGTCGTGTTTGTTGGCCTCCTGTGCCGCACACACCCCCACACATCTACTCAGGCAACCGTCGTGTTTGCTGGCCTCTCACCTGCGCACCGACGCACCGCAACCGCTTTTGTGTCTTCCTCCTGCTGACGCACTATTGGTGACTTGTTCTGCATCGACATCGGCAACGACCGGCTACTACGACTACGCCAACTTCGTTCTCGGCTACATCGACAATGGCACAAGGGCTACTATCATCTGTTTTGATCTCTCTTGTCGGTTTCTTCTTCGGTCCAAGTGTTCGCGTTGCTCACGTATGGACTGCGGGGGGATGTTAGAGTATATGCTAGTTAGAGATGTATTAGGATAGGATTGATTTATATGGACTCCTTCCTTATATGTAAACCTTCCTTATCTCTACTCCATGTATCTCGTATATATATCGGCCCCGAGGCGCAATACAATATGTCTAATATTCCGCAATCCCTCTCCCTATTATTCTAGGAAAATAGTGAGAAAACCTGCACGCAGTTGGATTCAAATTCAGGCCGGTCCATGCCCTGGTAGCACTCCTACCATTGGGCTATGGAACCATTCCCTTAGTGGTATGTTTCAATTAACCATGACGTTTTGACTTTTCGATAATCAAACTTATCTCTAAATTTGACTAAGTTTATAAGAAAATTTTAGCAACACTTATAACCAAAATTTAATTTCATAAAATTGAACATTGAATATATTTTCTAGCATATTGTTTTATGTCAAAAATATTACCACATTTAATTATAATCTAGGTTAAACTTAAGTAAATTTGGCTTAAAAAACAAAACGTCTTGCATTCTTTTTTCAATAAACGATGGCAGGAATTCTGCCAGAATATATATAGAAGAGAGTTGACCAAACCTGGTACGAGGAAAATCGTGCCCAAAAACCATTCAAGCACAGTTAATCAGCGAAAATCAACAAAACCCAAACATTCGGTTGCAGGAGAAACCGGCAACACCTTAGAAAGAGAAAGAAAGGAAAGAGGAGCAACAACCTACAAGAGAAAAACAAGGAAAAGAACAAAGCTGAGCATGACTATGAGCAGCAACGACCGCCTGAGAGGACTGTCGAGACCAAAGTAGTCTCGAGGTAGAAACCTTCAAAGCAACGCCTCTAGGAAGAAAACAACATCTAAGACGTTGACATCGCTCGTCCAGGAATATTGGACTAGGTTTCACCCAAAAGAACACAAACATTGTCACACCGAGGAGGACACTACCCAGGGTCGCGACCAACACCTAACCCTCGGCTGCCGACGTCATGAAGAAACCCAACCATATTAGTGATCACTTGCCAATCAACGAGCAACCAGCTTCAAGCCGCACTGCCATTCCATAACCTTGAAGCTCCCGCAGACGAGAAGAACCGAACCAAAAGAAGGGGAGGAGCTGCAAAGGTAGGCGGAAAAGCCAGTAGCAGCTCTCGGGAGAAAGCCTGCCAACTATTGAGCCATCGCCAGCAAAGGGGGCTGCGTCACCGCCGCCGAAGCCACCACATGAGCAGCAAAACAGCTGGCCCACCGCCAACGACAGGCCCCTGCCCTTTCCGTCACCGGCCACAGCTTCATCAAGCCATCGTCCAGAGAAGATGACATTGTCATGCTCCTCCCAGCCACTGCCTCGTCGCCACTCGCCACCAAGACTCGACCAAACCTGGTACGTTGCTGCTGAGGTAGCAACGATATTCTAACATGGTAAGATTCAATACAAGTAAATCTCCATGTAACATTTCCAACTTGATTCTAATCTTGTAAGTGTTCCAGAATTCATACGTCAGTGCAATGCTGCCACACCCATCCTCCTGAACAAGAACCTTTCAACAGGCACATAGCATCCAAACTTGTTCCATTGTTCAACCTGTTAGGCCTCTCTACCCTCTCAATCCACTCAACATTACCAATGCCGGCAACCCACCCTCACTCCTCCAGCTCTCCCACCACCATCTCCAGCCTCAATCCTCCTCCCAACACCGTCGAGCTCACTGCTAGTCGAAACCATATCACCCCACCAACCACATGTGGTTCGCCTTCCTGCACCACGACCATGCCACCTAGCAACGCCGTCGATCGGCGCACCACACGCTCACCTCAACCTTGTCATTCTTGTTGTTATTATTGTTGCAAGAGTATATCTTCTGCTTTAACGTCTTCTCATAGAATATGTACCGCTTGGCTTGTTCCTTGAGCTGGTTCTCGCTGCCGTCCTTGATGAACATAAACGGGCAGTACTGCCTGCCGATTAGAACCGCAGGAGAGCTGAGTAACTTACAATTTTCTAGGTCATGAGAGTGAATGTGGGTGTTCATTTACTATGACTTTATTAAATTAATAAAGATACGTGGTTCTCTTAGCCCAATAGCTATTTTATAAGGTTACTTGGGGTTAGTTGGGGTTTGTCGGATCAGCAGATATATATTTTTTATTTAGTTAAGAAATTTTTGGTGGTGTGTCTTGTGGCAAAGGCCAGGATGCAAACATTTTCATTATCTTGAAAAAGTGCTAAGAACTATTTCACTAATAGCGAGAGATAATATTACAGTTGCATTAACTTGCATGAATTTTACGAATATTGCTGATGCGGTCATATAAATACTAGCATCCTTCCAATAATAATTATTTCGCACAAATTACAAATCCAAATGACCAGCATTTCCGTTGTCTGGTACGAATGCCCTACAACTGGTGGAGGCACGCACGGATGCACCCATATCCTGATTTTAGAAAAAAAATTTAACAGAATAAACTTCAACAACAACACTTTTGCTCACACCCACTTGGTTTTAATCTTGTTTGTGTGCCTGAATCCATAGCTCAGTGCAACGCTGGTGTCCATCCTCCTGAGCACGAACTTCTCAAGCAATAGGTAGCAGCCAAACTTGTGCCACTGGCCTAGTCCCTCATGCCTCTCCACCCTCTCAATCCTCTCGAGATCGCCATTGCCGATGACACACCTCCCCTCCATCTCTAACCTCATCTGCTCCCAAACGACCATATCCAGCCCTACTTCTCCCACCATTGCCGCGCCGCCGGTCGGAACCACATCACCCCATCGACCATCTGGGGCCCACCTTCTTGCACTGTACCGGTGCGCCCCAGCAGTGCCGTTGATCGGCGCACCGTCACGCTCACCTTGACCTCATCCCGCCTATTGCTGACATGGTCATTATCGCAGTTGTATATCTCCTCCCAACTCTGCTCTAGTGTCATCTTGTAGAACATTGACCATTTGACCTGGTCTTTGAGCCTCTTGCCATCCCTGATGAACATGAACGGGCAATACCACCTACCCACAATGACCGCAGGAGAGCCTCCTGAACCAATGCCGATGCCATCAAGGTTCGGCATCCGGAGACGAAGAGGCCAGTCTATCCCTTGTGCGTCACCAATGAGGCTGTATTTCGTATGAGTGAGCTTGCTGACTGTCCAGCCCTTCATCCTTAGGAAACCCGGAGGAATGCCGTCCGGTGCGACAGCCACGGCCTTGAATCCTCTGTGTGGTAGCTTCACCACCTCCACCTGCTGGTACACGTCACTGTGGTGGAACGGCCTCGGTGGCACATCATTCACGAAGGAGAAGAAGCGGAATGTTGTCTTGTCACCCTCCCGCGAGCACGCCGACACCTTGCCGGCTTCTCGGCCGGCGGCATGGACGATGTAGTAGCGGTGGGTGGAGAGTGGCTCGCCAACGACGGGCACAAAGACGACCGCGTCTTCGTCCACCTCGAGATTGTGGCTCTGCGGGAAGGGGAGGATGTGCAGCTGTGTGTCATAGCACAAACCCCAGCAAACGGTGGCCCGCTCGACGGCCGCCTTGTCTTCCACGACGAGGAACCCACAGCCTGGGCCCTCCGGTGGTTGCTCCGATGCGGGCTCTGGGTTGTCCAGGTACCGCGACATTGGCCTTGTCACGTACATTTTCTCCCCTTCTGCGCTATGTTGCAGTGCATGTCCAATGGATATGATGTGTGCATCTTAATTTGTATACCTTTGTTTCAACATAAATTTACTTGTCTGCCCATGCATGGAAAATGGGCAGGTCCCTTTCATATCCCTCATACTTCTGAAAATTCTTTTAAGAAAATTCTTCAACTTTTTTGGAAATGGAAACAATGTCATCGCTGCTGTATATTGGCACAAAGTATATACCCCCTACTCCATTGCATCGTCCGCCACAGCTAGCTTCTCCATGGTCGGCTCCACCACGTCCATATTCCTGTCATCCACCTCCCTCACAAAGGCAATGAGGTTCTTTTACGCTATTAGAAAAGGGTGTACTTACTAGAAGGTCTTGCTGAAGTTTAGTTTCTTTTTATCCTATATTGGACAATACTATATGAACTAAGAATTAAGTGGTTGTAAGAGCTCTCGAAAATTTCCCACTAATGACGCCAGCCAATGCTTATAACAATTTTTGCCGGGTCAGCGAAATAACCCGCGCCGGCCAATGTTTATAATAATGAAAGTGAAGTGGAAGTGAAGGTTCGTTAATACTACTAATGATGCGGTCCATATTACTTCGTAGTTAACAAGGATATTTTATGTCAAACACTACTTCATAGTTAGGAACGCCACTCTCTGCCGCTTACTTCATAATTAACATCGATGTTCTCTGCCAATTATTGTCATTGTTAAAATGCTTAGTTTGTTCACACCCACTTGGCTGTATCTTCTCGATATGTGCACCTGAATCCAGAGCGCTCTGCAACCACGCATCGTCTATCCTACTGAGCACGAGCCTCTCGACAAGCAAACTTTACCTCTATATATATATATATATTAAAGAAGGGCAAAAGCTTTACCTCGTATATATTGATAGAGAAGAAATAAAGGATACAAGACTATAGTCCAAAGTAGGGCTATAATCAGGAAAAAAGAAAAAAAAACACCCCCACTGCGCGTCGACAACTTAGAACCGACACTACTGAACAAAAACAAGCACAAGGCACCATAGAGGTACAAGATCTTCTAGACGATGCCTCCAGCAAGGTTACGACGCAGATCACACCGCCGCCGCCCGTCCTAGAAGTCCAGGACACGGTTTTCACTGGAAGAATCCTATAGGAAAGGTAGGATTACACAACAATGCCCTAAGAGGAAAACGGCACCCGCAGGCGTCGCCATTATCGGCCCGAAGACAGGGCTTTTGCCCGTAAACTACCCACCCTCCCGTGCCTTGGACCACCTGCAAAACTCAGGAGCCACCGCCATCCGAAACCAATGACGCGCAGTCCTTGCGCCGACGCCTCGTCGTCGGTCGACCATCAAGAAGAAGCTCCTTGATCTTTGACGCGCTCGAAGTCCATCTGCGCAGTTGGGTTGGAAGGGAAGAGGGTGATAGAGAAGGATGGATCCCCTCTCCCCCTTGCTAGCCCGCCCGACGCGGCCATCTTGTGTCGACAAGGTGTCACCACAAGAGAACAAAAGTCTGGACTTTAAGCCCGCTAGAAGGCCAGGAGCATCCGCCTTACGGTGCCGCCACCGTCTCTGCCTTGGACAGGAATCACGCAACATCGTCTACTCGGATCCCTGGCCACATCACCGTCGCCATGCCGTTCTCCGCTCCACCTCGCCGCCCCATCCGGACGGACCCTCGCTGGTCGCTTCGTCCATGTTAACTGCAATACCCTCGCCGTCGCAGTGGGCAATGCCATGCCCACCAATATCGGCGAGGTTGGTCCGAAAGCCAGCACGTCGAAACCACCGAGGGATTCCGCCAGCCTCACCAAGGCCCAAAGACAGCAGAAGCGGTCCGTGAGCAACGCCGGGCATCTCCGTGTGTGCCTCTCTGCGCCTCTCTCCACCAGGGCCCCTCGCCACCTAACCTCCGCGCCGCACCTCCACGGGCCTCCTCGCCACGTCCGCTCAGGGTCCCGAACGCTTGTCCGTAGATCCGGTAGACCAGCAGCCACCCAAAGCAGAACGCCTCGACATTGCCCGTCCTCGTAGGCGTCGCGTCTAGCTGGACTCCGCCGCCTCCCAACCGCGCAGACGGCCTCTCGTGCACGCCTCCCGCCGCCCAAGAGAATGCTGTCGCCGCTCCTCGCGCCATGCCGGCGCCGCCTTGCCGCAGTCGTCGCTCCCCCGCCGGCTGGGGCCGTGGATCTGGATGTGAGGGCATTAAATCTGGCCCCAATGCAACAGATCTGGCAGTCGGCGGCCTCGCTCACGCCACCCCCCATCACTGCGTACTCCAGTCGGCGCGAGTAGGTTCTCCGCCGCCGCCTGAGCCGACGCCGTCGTTGCACGCACCAGATCTGGGCGTGGGACACCCAGATCTGGAGCCCCCACACCTGCTCGCCGGCCTGCCAGCGACTTGCTCCCTGCACTCCCGCGCTGGCCATCACTGGACGCCACCGTCCGCCTTCACGCGCAGCGCCTCCTCGCGTGGACTCGCCG
>CM002486.1:12979727-13010840 GCA_000325765.3 Leersia perrieri
CACGCTGCTCTCACGCGCCCCCGCCGCGCCACTCCTCACGCCCGGCTAGATCCGCCGGCCGAGCGACAGATCAGGCCGCGAGGGCCCCCAATCTGCCTGGAGCCTCGCCGGAAGAGGTGTCCTCGGCCGCTCCCGCGTCAGCCGTCTCATCTCGGCGTTACCCAGGTGCCGCGACGAGAGAAGGGGGGAGAGCCCTGCCGCCGCCGTCGTCGCGGCTGACCGGCTTTGCCGGTGGCTGCTCAGGCGGCGGCAAAGCGGAAGGAGGAAAGCGGTGGCGCTCTCGCCTGCTTGTCGTCGCCCGCGTCGCCTAGGCGAGACGACGCGGTCCTGAGAGACGGTGTTACTCCGAAAATGTCAAGCTTAAACTTGATGCGTCACCTAGATATATTTGAAATTAGTTTAACAGTGGATTGTGAAACTAGCTAGTAGATTTTCACAAGCTGGGACAAAATATTGACTAGGCTAAGGCTGCGTTTCGCAAAGAGGCAAAAAAAAGAATAGTGCCACACGCAAAATGAGAAACAACATTAGCACGTGATTAATTAAGTATTTGATATTTTAAACTTTAAAAATGGATTATTTTGCTTTTTTTTCTTCAACTTTTGTGTATAACATTTTAGCAAAAAACGCTCCGTTTATTCGTTCGGGAAGCGTGCACACGAAAAATGAAGAAAAAACATTGTAGGAATTAGACAACACTGTTTATTCCTGCATCTTCCGAACACAGCCTAAGCTCTTCCAAACAAGACAGGCCCTGGGTTGTGCACAACATTTTAATAGAAGACAAGTCTATGCATGTTGTAGGCTCGTGATTCAAATAATTCTACAATATTTATGTGACTAATTATGTAGAATAGTAAAGTAGGCCCTTGCGTCGCCCCGCTCTAGGCGCATGGGGGGTGACCTGCGGGGAGACCGCCGCCGCCTTCCCTCTCCCTTCGTTCTGTCCTCCTGCTGCCTGAGCAACCACCGGTGCTGTGACGACAATGGTAGAAGGGCAAACTCCCTCTTCGTCACAGCAGCCGGGGCACCGCTGCAACGTGTCGACGTTGACAGGGGGTGGCCAGAGTTTCCAGTGCCGATCTGGCTAGATTCCTCCCCCCCCCCCCCCCCGTGCAGCCTAATCTGGTGCTGGTGGTGGCAATAGTGCTGCCGTCGGATGGTGGTGGCAACGCGTGGATCCGGCCATCTGCCGGCGGGGTGTTCCTAGATGCGCTATTTTTCCCTCTACCGGATTTGGCATGACAAGTTGTCGTGCGTGGCAGGCGATTCACTGCCATGTGGAGTCTTAAGGAAGTAGGCTATTTGGGTATCAGATCAGGAGGTGAGTGTTCTAGAGGCGACCCGGGCAATCGCGTGGCTTGCGGTGAGAAAACAATGCGGCAGCGGAGTGGTTGTGTGGAGGCCTGGAGGCAGGTATGCCTCAGAGCAACGACAATGACGATCATGCTGGCGGAGAGGCTCAGAGATTCTTGTGGGCTCAACTTAGTTGCTGGATGTGGTGTCGATGCCGCACTTTGCGGAGGGTTCAGTATGGTACTGTGAGGAGCATCATCGACATGGCACATATGGAGGCAACGCGATGGGGGTGCGGTTTGGTGACCCTAGGGTGACATGGGTAACCATGCTAAGGCGTAGCCGACGGTTGTTGCAAGCTTTTGGTGGACCCCTTTCTAGATGTATGTCCTCTCGTGATGGTGCCAGTGGCGGATCCAGAAAACTAGTTTGTTGGTGTCATAATGTACCTACTAGTGTTATACTATGCTAGTTTTACTTGTATCATAGTGTTATATCATCTGTATAAGCATTTTACCTATATAATTTGCCAAAAATCATTGATGTCGGCTGACACCGACGCTTCTACTGTAGATCCGCCTCTGGGTGGTGCCTTTGCCATGTCGGGGTGGGATATATGGCATGGGTAGAGGGGATATATTGTTCTCTCTCACCCTCCCCTCATCCAACCCATCTACGATGTTGGATCTGGAATGCATGTCGGTGGTCGAACTTTTTCTTGTTGGCCAGTCGGCGGTGAGGTGCTGCAGCGGTGGCCACTGGTTGAAGGTTGCAGGTGGTGGGTGTTGCCGAGCTTGACAGTCATCTTTGACACGGGAAGATGGGATGTTTAAATTTATAAGCGAAATCCCTACTTTTGGGCCGGCAACGCTGACTCCTATGGGTGCCGCTATCCTCGTGGATTGTTACCGTATTTTTGTCTTTCTCTGATGGTTCTTTCAAGCGTCATATTAAAGATGCATTATCTTAAAGGTGTCCTTTTTTACCCAACACTTCGCATTGAATTCTCTTTGTAAATACAGTGTGGTGGTATTTCTTTTGGCCTATAGTCCCGCACTTTTTTGTGCAGCTTATTTATAAAATAATTCTACAAAAGGTTAAACAATACAGATTATTTTTATTTCTTCATGTGTTAATCGATTATATACTTTGCATGTTTATTCAATAATTTGAACCATTAATCTATGTTGTCAACTTATTTAAAAAACAAAAAGGTTCAACTTTACAACTCTAAAATGTTTCAACTGTCCACTTTATCCCTAAACAAAATTTGAGCTCACTAAACACCCTAACCTATTATTCTATTAAAGTAGGCCAGAGAAGGCACGTTGGGGTGCGTAGGCGGTGGCGCATCGTTGTCAGGGAGAAGAGGCGCCGGCGACAAGACACGTAGTAGCATGAGTACGTGGTCTAGGCCGTAAAAAAGTGAGTTAAATTAGGAGGGTTTTTTTTGTCAATTGTGGTACAAGCAGTCACTTGTTTATAATTACATTTAACGAAAAAGTCTATTTTACTCTCCTAAACTATCACACTGGATCATTTAACCCCCAAACTATATTTTGGCTTATTTTACACCCTGAACTATTAAAAACTAGCCGTCTACCCGTGCGGTGCACGGGCTATTTATAGATAATCGTAAATATTTACTTGTGGTCACATAGGATGCAGAATATCTACTTTATAACCACAGCAAATTTATTTAAAGATGAGTATATGTGAACTACAACTTATTAGTAAGTAATATCACATAGTTAATATAAAATTTAATGTAGATGGATATAATCCATGTTTACTAATTCAAATTAATTATGTATTTAGTAATTAATATTTTTTAAAAAATGTTAATCAGATAGATAAATCATATTTGTTTAGAGGAATCATGTATTTGATGAAACAAAGAACTTTAATCGACACATAAATTGCTGACTCCATATGCATGCAGCACACACGAAATTAGTGATGTAGGTTGACCAAAAAAAACATATTTCTTGTAGTGAATAAAAAGACAAATTGTTTGTCACAGATCTGGATCCAATACTTGGAGCTGGGCACATGTACTATATGGATTCATCGTTTTCTTGGCCTTTCCCTGCCTGATCATGTTTATAATACAATATTTATTAAACACCAGTTAAATAATTATAAGCATAGTAATTAATAGTGGCTTCCAGTGGTTGAACCCACCCACCTAGGTTCAAAGCCTAGATTTGACTTAGGTACTCGTATTTATGACTATTGTTTTATTAGTGGTGCGTGACATATCCGTGGTACCTATGGTGACTTTGTTAATCTCAACATATGTCGGGCTACAAGGTGCTCATAAAGGCAGGTTGTGCGTGTGTGTATTCATAGGGGTGTGTGTGCGTGTGTTTTTGAGCGTTTGTGTTTCTAAAAAAACATTAGCTTAATAGTTTTGTAGTTTGTGAAGTACATCTAATTTAGAAAATTGAAATATGTTAACTGTTAGATTAATTATAAAGTTATAGAACACACAGATAAGGCAAACTATATAAATCCATGGAATTTTTATGTGAATTTATTTGTAGGAGAGGCCAACAGCCCACCACCATGGATCTTCCTAAATGCAACGGAAACTATTCCAAGCAAATCGACGGAATACTTTTATGAACTACTGATGCAGTAATTAACCATTGATGGGCTATAATTACGTGCATGGTACCAAACTTGTTGGTCTGAATCAACATCTGACACCTAATGGGCGTTGTTGCAGATGAGATATATGCATGTAAGTAATGAGAAGTGAACAGAAATTAAAATTAATATTCAAATTAAACCTTAATGGAGAAAATTAATTGAAAGCTCACCGTTCGCTGCATGCGCGTGCTCGCAGAGCCGTACATCTCGCCGCAGTGTGCGTGTGCAAGCAGAACAGGCATGCGTAGGATCAAGGAAGTTTTTTCACTTAGTCTTGCCGCATCAACCGTGTGCCCGGTGTGATATGGCCGTGCCGTGCCCTAGCTAGCGTGAATAGGCTGATTAGATCGATACTCATTATCAAACCCGAGAGATGTTTAGATAATTCAGATTAGATGGCCCAATATCAAGTTGATTGAGCCTTACCGAATCCACGATAATCTACTGTCAACATATTACAACTATTCAAATCAACGGACGGATCTTTTCGGTTAACGTGGAGGCTCCTAGAAAGTGCCCAATTAGTACAGGAATAGACTAGAAAAAGTGTCCGTGTGTTGCAACGAGAATTCATAAATTTAATAGCGAATTTAAGTTTTTCCTTTTGTTTTTCTTTTTGGACCAGTTTTTTGCAAGCTCTACATATATCAAAATCCACCCAGATGTTCAACTTTATAGCCTAGATTAAATAGTATTTTTGATATCTACATTTTTTTAAGAATTCAACTGTTGAATTTGAAGAAAGAATTTCCTCAAAAAAACTCCTTTTCTCCCTTCCGTGCGATCCCCTACAAATTTATTAGAATTCATCCAATAAAAGGTACTTCCTTGAAAATATAATTTCAAGATTTTTTGTGCATTCAAACATCAAATTTGATTTTAAATTCCAACTATCTATCAGAGGTATTATTGGAAAATATAGAATACAAAACTTGATTATAGCCGTTATGCCTCTGCATTACGTCTAGTCGTGGTGCATTCCTATTGCTTGTTTAGTTTTTGATCGATAAAGAAAACTTACTGGCCAGAGCAAACCAACATAGTTATGTGAGGGCAGTACGTGGGCTTGACTATGGTTTGGGCCCTGCATGCACGTGTTTGTGCCTGTATATCATACGGCTTGCCTGTTTCTTGGGCCGAATGCACGTATCTGCACGCAACAGAAAGACCGTCACGCATGCGCGAGCGAGCGAGACGGGAATTGGGCGAAGGAAGCAGATGAGGAGACGATACCGAGCGGCAACGTCGCGGAGTCGGACGCCCGCATCTTGCGCAGCCAGCTCTTTATAAAAATTCAGTCAGTCAACTCTTATATAAAAAACCATTCTGCCCAGTCAATATCAGCTCAGTCTAGCCAGCCGAATAGGGCATAGGAAGGAAACGCGTGCGAGTGTGATCAATACGGAATTTCGGGTGGAGCGACGTACAAAAGGACAGAAACATCTCTTATTTCTATAATAGGTATAGATAGATAGATGGTTTGCTTTACACCCTAACAACACTTCTCTTTTTTTTCTCCTTATACAAGCAATATTTTGAGATGAAATTTCGTAAAGTTGTAGATGACACCGTTATCAATGCTCTAAAATATTTTCATTTTTTCATGACTTTTATTTGAACTTTAAAATTCTAATGTTGAAATTGGTATTATATGCTTCCAGTCAATGGAAAGAGAGGTAAAAAAATGTTTAAAGGTAACTCGTAATGCATATATGCATTATACCAAATTTCAGTAAAAAAAAACATGACTTGTATAGATAGAAAAAAAAAAGAGAAATATTGTTAGGGTGTAAAGGGAATCCTTTCTAATAGTTCGGGATGTAAAATGAGCCAAAAAAGTTTAGGGATTAAGTGGTCCAGTGAAATAGTTCAGGGGTAGCCTTTTTTCTTACATTTAATTTCCCGTTCGAAAGAACATGTATTATTATGAAGTCTGCTACTCCTAAGGTTGTTATTGGCTTATTGCTGATGATAGGCAACCGAATCCATCGACTAAAAATGTGGTGCTAGATATAACTATAGTATAATTACTGTAATTACATCTTAACGATACTAACTTATATAGATTATATGTAACTTAATGTGTATGTTGTATATTGTAGTACATCGATAATATAATACGAGATTCGCATAGCAATGGGATAGTTGATCAAGACATGAAAAAACTTGTACATACACACACATGGAAGATAATTTTTATACATGTTCGACTTCGAGCCCCCAAGATTAGTAATAACCTTATTTCCTGTTAGCCAAAGGTTGTTTCCTTACTCATCAGATATGGCTTATCGCCAAGTACAATGAGCCACGGTAAATCCTAGTCTAACAAGCGAATATATCATAGGGAGTATATGGTTGTATGTATGTGGGGCTAGTTGATGTCATGCAGGCAGATTGACAAGTCGTTTCTATAAGGCTTCAAAGTTTCGGCAGATTAGGAATTTGCAGACTTATTGTTTTGTGTCCTTGAGCCCATATGGACCTTTATATTTATACCCTCGAGAAGTATCATGTCTTGGTGGGATTCTAATGTTTCAATAATTGATCATAGCCATATAAGAAAGGAATTGAGCACATTGTTTGAATTGTGTCTTTCATGTATAGCATAGTTTTCTCGTCAGATTTGTGCTATCATATAATTGATGGGCCTCTCACCGTATGCGTAAAGGTCACTGCAATGTGCAATGTGCAGTTGCTACATATATATATGGTAATACGGGGTAACCTATATCGATTACTATGACCAAGGGATTGTTAATACCAAGACCTGCAAAAACTTGTGACAAACATAAGTTTAGGCCCCCATAGAAGGGTAATAGTCCTATATCGTATTGGCCAGAGGTCTTTTTTCTTACCAACGTATAAGGCTTGTCAAGTAAAATGAGTTGCGGTAGAGGCTAGTCTATCTATCGACATAGGGTATATGGCTATATATATGGGACTATATGGTGATGCACAGGCAAATTCATGAGTCTCTTCCGAATCCGATAAAAAATTATGGTAGGATAAGAAAGGAACTAGGCCTATACTATCGGGAATGTATCTTCCATGTATAATATAATTTTCTTGTCTAATCCATAGCATGCTATAATCGTGGGCATTTCTCCGTATGCAGAATGGTCTCAGCAATACGTGGTTACTGCATGCATGGTAATACGAGATACCCTATACCACCAATTAATATGGTAATGTATTTATTTGTTGTAATTCTTTTATCTTTTTCCTTCTTTTTCTTCACCTGCTTTGTAAATATGGAAATTTAATATTAATCGTGGGTGTCAACGGCTGGTATCCGTAGACGGGCTATGTAGATAACGGGGAAACGTTGGCGTAAGATCCTATATAGTACGACATCATCACAGAGCACATGCAAGGATTTTTATATTGGTTCAGGCCTCAAGGAGGTAATAACCCTACTTCTAGTTTATATAGAATTACCGGCGGGAGAGGATCCTGGATACAGAGTACAACATATAAGGTGTATGGTTCGTCGAGATCGTAGTCGAGGAGTTCGACCAGGGTCTCGGCGACTTTGGTGTCTATCCTATCAAATAATACGAGAGGCTTCCGTTTCTTCTCCTGATGCTTGGTTGAACCGTCCCAAACCCATGGGGCGGTAATCCTTTTATACCATAGGCTACTAGCAGTCCTCGGGTAGGACTCGGACTGTGAGACCCGTACGATAAGGAAACCCCACCCCTTCCATGATTAGGACTCCGTTTTAACTCCCTAGGATACGGATTCCTTCCGTATCATGTAGCAATTCCCTTGGATATCTTGGTCTCCTTTCCGTATTCTGTGTACTCTGTGGTCCCGGGTAACGAGGATACCCCTTATCCGTAATCCTGACAATGGGAGCCTACCTCACTGTGTTTTGCTAAAAAAAAGTATGACAATGTATTACATATTTCCTTATAAAACAATATATAAGAATTACAAATGCATTGAAAACAAATGAACATCTATACAAGTTAAATGTAAGTTATATAATTACAAATGTAAAGTAATTACGTTATAAATATATTATAGTCTCATTTGGAAGAATATTCCCTAAAAAACCTAGGGCCAGATTTTTAGCAGAATCGATCCTAATTTCAAAAGAATTAATTAACACAAACAAACCTCTATATCAACATTTTTCTCATGCCCACTTGGCCCTAATCTTGTTTGTGTGCCTGAATTTGTATGTCAGCGCAACGCTGCCATCCATCCTTCTGAGCACAAACCTCTCAACAAGCACGTAACACCCAAACTTGTCCCATTGTTCCACCTTGTCAGGCCTCTCCACCCTTTCAATTCTCTCCACGTCGCTATTGTCGGCCAGGCCAACCACCCTCCCTCCTCTAGGTCCCACTTCATTTGCTCCCACACCCCCATCTCCAGCCCCAAACCTCCTCCAACTGCCGCCGGTCGAAACCACATCACTGCTCCGACCACCTGTGGTCCGCAGGGAATCGTCATCAACCGGCGTACTGTCGCCCTCACCTCAACCTCATCTTTGGTATTATTGTTGTCACAACTGTATATCTCCTCCCAGCTCTGCTCTAACGTCATCTCGTAAAACATACACCACTTTGCCTGGTCCTTGAGCTGCTGGTATGCTCCATCCTTGATAAACATGAACGGGCAATACCACCTGCCGACCATGACCGGCGTCAGGGATCCTCCGAAGCCGGTGATGTCCGGCATCCGGCGACAGAGCGTCCAGTCAGTACCATGCGCCGAGTCGGTGAGGATGTCGTAGCTCGTGAATGCCGAGGTCTGCACCTTCCACCCCTTCCTCCTCAGGTACTCTGGCAGTATGCCATCGGGCGCAACAGCCACCGCCTTAAACCCACTTCGCGCGAACAGGTGCACCACCTCCACATGCTGCTGGTACACGTCGCCCATGTCAAACGGCCTCGGCGGCACATCGTTCACGCAGGAGCAGAAGCAGCACGTCATCTTGTCCTCCTCACGCGAGCACGCCGACACCTTCCCGGCGTGCCTGCCCGTGGCACAGACGGCGTAGTACCGGCCCGATGACAGCGGCGCGCCGACGATGGGGACGAACACGACCTCGTCACGGTCCGTACTGGTCCAATGTCTCCGGCTTGTGCCGGTGCCAATCGTAGTCGTGCTGGTGTACTCCACCTTCAGCATCCGGCTTTGCGGGAACGGCAGGCTGTACACTTCCCTGTCCAGCCACAAGCCCCACCACCGTGTCGCGCGCTCTATGGCCGCCTCATCCTCCACCACGAGGATCCCGGAGCCCGGGCCGTCCGGTGGTGGCTCCGCCGCGCAGCCGGATCGTCGTGGTACGGCGAGATCGGCCTTGTCACGTACATCTTCTGATTCTTCTCCTCTCTAGTTTCGACCTTGTATGTTATTGCCTGGTCTTGTGAATCTCAATTTGTACAACTAAACATTGCGTGTCAATGGTCGTGTCAACGGAGAGTTTCCGTATTAGTGGGTGATATATGCCTGTCCCACTGGAAGGAACGGGTGTGTGTGCACTGGACTGGGCTGGCCAAGTGGATTGAGACAACGGTTGATGCGACGAAGTTTCTTGTTCGTTGATTTGCAGTTTCCATTTGAGCTAGCGTGATAGTACCAGGCAAGGATCAGCTAATAGTTGAAGTTGCATGTGGCAGCAACTTTTAAAGTCAACCCATCCAACCAACGGTAAGACATCTCTCCCCTGTTTCTTTAGTAAACCTTAATTAACTCAGTATAAACTTGAAATTAAATTACTTGGTAATAACTACGATGGAGGAAAAGTGGGGCGGGATTGGGAGTGACTTGTCTCGGAGTTGAAGAAGATGGCCAAAGCAAGACTTCGTGCATGGTGATGGAGCTAGAGGAGGAGCAAGAGGAGGGAGGAAGCGGAGGCTGTGCTTGGTGGGTGTTGCCGGCGTGGGCGCCGGTAATGTAGAAGGTGTATAAGTTTGGAGGGCTGCGGCGGCGCAGGGGCCACCGTCTGGTCGACAAGTTCGAGAGGAAAGAAGAAGAGCATAAGGTTTATAATCTGTGCATGAATGTCATAGCAATACTAGCCATCAAAAAGTGAATGTGATTTAGCATAAAATTTTGCAACGTGGCAAATCTATTATGCTTGCGTTTTGATGTTTGTATGACTATGACCCTTTGATCATTTAAACTATTTTTTCTGAAATGTTTGTAATTTTTTTTCTTAATTTCAGTCAACATTTCTGAAACTTCCAATTCGTCCATTTAGGTATAGGCCTAGAATTTTTTTTATGCAATTGAACCCCATAACCTGATTTACGTATCAAAAAGAACGGATTTACTATAAATCTGTTAACCTCGTCGAGATAGCAACGAGCATGTTTCGAAACCGAAAACTTTCTTGAATCTTATAACCACACAACGTAATTACACTCCATCTACAATGTTATCATACGTTACTGCTGAGGGTAGGCAACCGTACCCGAATTTGCGAAGAACTAACACAACTAAACTTTCATTGCAACATCTTACTCACACCCACTTGGTCCTAATCTTGTTTGTGTGCCTGAATTCATATGTCAGCGCAACGCTACCATCCATCCTTCTGAGAACGAACCTCTCAACAAGCACATAGCACCCAAACTTGTTCCATTGTTTCATCTCATCGGGCCTTTCCACCCTCTCGATCCTCTCCACATCACCATTGCTGACCACCCACCCTCCTTCCTCCAGCTCCCACTTCATCTGCTCCCACACCACCATCTCCAGCCCCAAACCTCCCACCGCCACCGCCACCGCCGGTCGAAACCACATAACCCCACCGACCACCTGTGGTCCGCCTTCCTCCACTGCGACCGTGCCGCCTAGAAACGCCATCGACCGGTGCACCGTCGTGCTCATCTCAACCTCGTCTTTGGTATTGTTGTTGTCACAACTATATATCTCCTCCCAGCTCTGTTCTAACGTCATCTCATAGAACATGCACCGCTTGGCCTGGTCTTTTAGCTGCTGGTGTTCTCCGTCCTTGATGAACATGAACGGGCAGTACCACTTGCCAACGACAACGAAGGGCGAACCTCCCTCGCCAATGACAAACGCGTCGATGTTCGGCATCTGGTGACGGAGCGGCCAGTCCGTACCATGTGCCGAGTCGGTGAGGCCATAGCTCGTGGACGCCGAGGTCTGCACCTTCCATCCTTTCCTCCTCAGGTACTTCGGCGGGATGCCATCCGGCGTGACGGCCACCGCCTTGAATCCCCTCCGGCGCGACAGGTGCACGACCTTAACCTGCTGGTACACGTCGTCGGCATCAAACACCCTCGGCGACACATCGTTGGTGATGAAGCAAAAGCAGCACAACGTCTTATCCTCCTCGCGCGAGCACGCGGACACCTTCCCGGCGTGCCTGCCCGTGGCCCGGACGGCGTAGTACCGGCCCGACGACAGCGGCTGGCCGACGACGGGCACGAACACGACGTCGTCACGGTCGGTACTGGTATGGTGCGTCGTGCTTGTGTCGCTGCCGCTGGAGCTCGTGGTGGTGTACTCCACCTTGAGCTTCCGGCTCTGAGGGAACGGGAGGCCGTAGACCTCCCTGTCTTGCCACAGGCCCCACCACCGTTTCGCACGCTCGACGGACGCCTCGTCCTCCACCACGAGGATCCCCGAGCCCGGGCCGTCCGGCGGTGGCTCCTCCGCCGCGGCCGGGTTGTCGTGGTACCGTGAGATTGGCCTTGTCACGTACATCGTATTTCGGATCTAGTTTCGAATTTCGATTTTGTGTATTTGCTATGGATCGATGTGCAATTGTGCGTCTGAATTTGTAGACCTTGATCTGCATGTCAATGGTGACGTGCCGTGTTGGTGTTTGTCGTCCCACGTACGTACTAGACGGAATGGGTCAGTTTGGCTAGGTTGGCCAAGTGGATGAGTCAACGGTTGATGTCAGGAAGTTTGCCATTTCCGTTTGAGTGTGCACGTACGTACCGTGTGGAGTATTAATGTGATCTTGGTCAACAAAGAAAAAGAGAGAGTGGACCAAAGACCAACGCAAAATCAGGTTGTGCTGAAAGATGTATATATACATAAATTGCAACCCAAAAGATGGCCTAGCCAGCTGGTAAGGCCTGGCCGCATTGACCTGGTAACAAATATAAAAGAATGTGATTAAACCCCATGAAACTCCACATAATTAAGATTTGAAAGGCATAGGCACTAATAAAAAAACCACATCTGACATGTCATATCAGTGCCGGTTTCTTAGAGCTGGCACTGATGAAAGCCCGCTTAAAAACTTCTACATTAAATAAACCGGCACTAATATTATTAGTCCCGATTAATATAACTAAACGGGATAGATGAGACACCACATTAGTACTGGTTATTTAAAAAATTCATCACTAATATAATATAATTAGTCACGGTTAGTATAAAAACATGACAGATGTGGCAGTATAATACCATATTAGTAATGGTTTTATTTAAAAGACCAACATTAATATCATTAGTTACAGTTAACATAAATAATCGGGACAGATGTAACGCCATATTTATCATGGTTTTTTTAAAAATCCAGTAATAATAAATAGAGAGACGGCTAAGCCGATCTATCCTTATCCATCCACCGCACACACCTCTCCTCTTATCTCTCCTTATCTATTCCCTTCTCTCTCCCCACAACACACAGCTTCCACCCACCCACCCATCTCTCTATGTGTGTCTACCGCGAGCAGAGGCGAGCGAGATGGCGACGACGACGGCTGGACAAGCGAGCTTGCTGCGGCGGAGGCAGGGCAGGTGAGCTGGCGATGGTGGGCGATGCTCCTCTCTCCTCCCGAGGGCAGTAGCTGGTGATGCGGCGGCTGCCGCTCCTCTTCTCTCCCTCTTGAGCGGCAACGGGCATGGGTCCACGACCGAGCATCAACAACAGTCGGTCGCCCAAGCAAGCAGCGCTCCTCATTCACTCCTGAGCGCAGCAGCTAGTGACTTAGGCGAGTTGGTGACGGCAGTCTTCTCTGATTGGGGATTTTTTGGTTTTCATGTTTTATTTAGAGATTAAAATCCGAGATGGATATTGGGTCTGTCTCGAAGAATCAAGAATTGTCTTGATTCTTCGAGCCGGGCTTTTTTGGTCTCGTGAACCACCATCAATGTTGGTTCTACAACCGACACTGATGCCGCCCTATCAACTGTCCCGCCGCCCTATCAACTGTCCCACTTTCCTATATTAATTGGTACAAGAGGGGGTATCTATGGTAGTGAGGATTTAAAAAGTAAATTTATCTATATGTTATCAGGCCTAACTGGCCATAACAGAACAGTGAGGGCCATGTAGACAGATTGAAGTCATCACTATGATAAATTATGGCACGGCTTTTACGGGGAACTGATACTCTAGTTATTTTAATGTTTACGATAAAATTCGGTTGAGCTTTTAAAATTAATTAGCTACTAGTTTTTACTTATGAAATGTTGTCGGTGATATGGGCTCGAGGGTATCAACAGATAGCGATATCTTGAGAAGGAAGACGCCTTCATCGCCAAGGCAACCCGCTGCTATGCCTCATTGATTTATAGCGGACCGGGCCACGGGCGGCCACGTGGCACCCCGAGGGAGGGGTCGACCCGGAGGCTGTCCGAAGGCCATTCTCCGCCACGACACAGGGTTCGGAATTACCCGAACCCTTACCCCTTCGACCCGCACCTCTCTCGTGGGAGAGGTGAGCCCAGCTGCTGTAATTAATACGGCAGACAGACGTTGCCCCATCGCATTTAATGCGATGTGAGACGCATTCGTCAGTGATCATCATCACCCTTCGCCCCACGCAGAGAGGGTGCAAGGAAGTCCTCATCAGCTGTCACGGTCGTCAGCTGACCCACGTCTTATCCCTCGGTTTGTCAACGTCGCATTTAATGCCGAAGCGGCCGGCGTGGGAGAGGTAATGTGCAGGTGCAGGGGATGCTGCGTCGTCTCCGCCCCTGACAGGGGGCCGCCGACAGGTGGGCCCCGCTGAGAGGTGGTCAACCGCTCCCCCTCCTCGTCAGAAGCACGGCGTCCACGTACTCGTTTTCTTCATCAACTCTCGCAACGTGGCGATCTGAGCAGGCGTAGGGGTAGACCCCCGACAAGACAGGATAAGAACTTCTCCACATCATAGAGTGGAGGAGGAGAAACTCAGGGCTACTGTGGTGCCCCTTGCACTATAAAAGAAGGCCAGGCCCCCTATAGAAGGAGGTTGGTTCATTCTTAGAAGGTCACAAGTATAGACTCACATCGCAGTGCATCTCAGTCATCAGCTCCAGCCCACTCAGGAGAGAACTCCTCGTGATCTTTCATCCACCATATCAACAACAAGAACAAGAGTAGGGTATTACGCTTCCCCGGTGGCCCGAACCTGTATAAACCCGGGTGTCATGAGTGTTTAGCGGGTCTTCCTCCTGCCCACCCTCTTCTTCTCCTTTGCTCAACCCTCGGTGTATCGTACCCCTGTGCTGAACCGGAAAAAGGGGGTCTCACGGATTCCCGCGTGTCGATCGCACGCATCGACAAATGCAATTGAGGAAGTTAGGCTAATTTCGGAAAGGGATGTCTATATCCCACCCCATATTTTATGTTTTCGAATTGGATTTGTTTTTCGACTCGTGCAACCCCCTCAAACAGATCAGCCTGAAATCCCATCCTCCTCCTTTGATGCCCTTATGTCTATACCGATCCCCGCTCCTCCCCTCCTTGAGCAGCCACTCCTTACAAGCTCAGCTACAGCAAGTGCACCGCCTTCAGAGATAACCTCCTAACTCAACTGGGCCGGTTCTTGTAAACTTCATCCTTCCGAGGCTAACGAACTGACCTTTTTCTCCCTCCTCTCACCCTACTCCTACTCTAACCATGAGCCTTAACTGATCGGCCACAATCGTCTCATCGGAGATGAAGTAGAAAGAGAGCGGCACAAATCATGCTGTGAATCCAATAGTGGAGTGTTCAACAGAAATCCACCCTGATTCTCTGTCCAAATGAAGAAGGTTAGAAAATTCTGATTTTGGAAAAGGTTGTATATGTACTGCATCCATTGATGAACGATTCTCTAGCATTCACATAGATTAAAAGTCCAAAGAACCAGCATGCCAAAGTATGCTACTCTATGCCCTATGCAAAGGGTAGGCACCCAGGTTTAATAAAATTTAACAGAAATAACTTCCATAGCTAGAATGGTACAGTAGTTTGATGTTTCTATAAGTCGGTTACCCGATACAGACAGACGAGGATCCTATATGTATTCACGCTCATGTATATTATCGCGTTGAGCTATTTTCCAATCTATTCTGACAGCTCACACCCATTTGGTTCTAATCTTGTTGGTGTGCCTGAAACCACATGTCAACGCAACGCTGCCGTCCATCCTCCTAAGCACGAAGCACTCAAGCAGCAGATAGCACCCAAACTTATTCCACTGCAGGCCAACCCCGCCGTCATGCCTCTCCACCCTCTCAATCCTCTCCTTGTCGCCATCACCGGCGACCCACTCTCCTCTCTCTAGCTCCCACTTCATCCTCTCCCACACCACCATGTCCAGCCCAATTCCTCCTCCATCCACTCGAGAATTCGCTGCTGGCGCCGCCGATCGAAACCACATCACCCCATCGATCTCCTCTTGCACCGCTTCGCTGGAGCCGCCCAATGTCGCTGTCAAACGGCGAACGGTCACGCTCACCTCGACCTCATCTGGCTTGACGTTGGTATTGCTGTTGCAGGTGTATATCTCCTGCCAGCTCTGCTCCAACGTCATCTCATAGAACATGCACCGTTTGACTTGGTCCTTGAGCCGCTTGCCGTCTTCCTTGATAAACATGAACGGGCAGTACCACCTGCCGACGACAACGGCCGGTGACGGCGAGCCCCCTGCATCGACGCTGAAGCCATCAATGTCCGGCATCCGACGACGGAGTGACCAGTCCGTCCCTTGCGCCTCGCAGGAGAGAACGTACCTATGTGACAGCTTGCTTACCTCCCAACCCTTCATCCTCAGCAAGTACGGTGGGACGCCGTCCGGCGCGACGGCGACTGCCTTGAACGATGGTCGCCAGCGCGACACCTGCGCCACCTCCACCCGCTGGTACACGTCGTCGCGGTCAAACTCCCTCGGCACCACGTCGTTCGCGCAGGAGCAACAGAAGAAGCACGCCGTCTTGTCCTCCTCACGTGAGCACGTCAACACTTTCCCGGCGTGTTTGCCGGTGCCGGCCAGGATGATGTAGTAGCGGCTGGCCGATAGCGCCTCGCCGACGACTGGTACGAACACGACCACGTCTCTCTCCTGCAGCTCGAACTTCCGGGTTTGCGGGAAGGGGAGGCCGAGCACGTGCGTGCCGTGGCAAAGCCCGCAGCAGACGGTGGCACGCTCGAGTGCTGCCTCGTCCTCCACCACGAGGAACCCGGAGCCTGGGCCGTCCGGCGGCTGCTCCGCCACGGCTGCCGGATTGTCCAGGTACGTCGACAATGGCCTCGTCACGTACATTTTGGGAGCGGCTGATGCGTGTGAATTGTAGAAGAGTGTGATGTTCATTTCAATTTGTAAAGCCTTTTCTATTCATATGGAGGCGCCGCGTTGTTGATTTTTCTCACACTCTGCCCTCTAGTCAACAAACGAACAACAACGTACATTTGGAGCTGATCGGGACTGCGGTGGTATATATATTCCTCTGTGCAAAGTTTACGGTCATTATTCATCCGAGCACGAAAAGACGTGGTGCCGAATTTGACCGGACCTTATCACATGAATTTTGTGGTGGTACTCCTATAAACTATCACTCCATCCGAGCAGACGAGCAGTACAGGTACAGCTTAGGATAAGATTATATATTGGACTAAAATTTTTAGAACTTGATTGCCATTTTTTTATTAATATAAATTTAAAAATCAAATAAATCTATTCTACATGATGGGTGATACATCTAACGTGAAAAGTAATGTGAAAGTAATTTTAAATACAATCCCCTAAAAATAAAAGTCTTTATATTCACTCTTTTTTATATCATATGCATGAAAATTTATAAAATAGCTAATGCTATATTCGGGGCAAGTACTCCATCATTATTCATTGGGCAACTTGCAACCGTGACATTATAATTTTGCAAAGTTGAAGATATGTCATTGGTATCTCACTGACATGTGGGACCCATATGAGTCAATGGCATATAAGCCAGAATGATATATCTCTAATTTAGCAAAATTATAATAGCATAGTTGCTATTTTCCTTATTCATTAATACTCCTCCTTTCCACGATATAAGGTCCGGTCAAACTTGACATCTCCAAAACAAATATTTGACTTTTAGTTTCAGGTATATTATAATATTTGTGGCAATAAAATTATAATCATATGAAAGTAAATTCAAATAATTTAATGATTTTATTTTTTTCAAATGAAATTTAGATTATATTAGACTAATTGTTGATCAAATATTCGAAGAATTGAATATTAAAATATGTATATTTTTTATATTATAGAATGGAGGGAGTAGCTGGTATCGATGATATTCTTGCTATGTATAGTTGGCCAAATTGGCTGAAGTCGGTGCCGGATTTGGGCTGGTCCATTACATTGCGGAATAAGTTCATCAGAGGTCCCTCAACTTTACGTTTGTCTGAGGTCCCTTATCTACAAACCAGAATGTTTGTCAAAACTGTCTAAAACAGGTCCCCCGACAGTATTAAAGTGTGGTTTTCGTTGACGTGGTATCCTAGTCAGTAAAAATAAATAAAAATGTATGTGGAGCCCACATGTCAGCTACACATCTTTTTTCTTCTCTTTTCTCTCCTTCGGGTCGTCGGCGGGCGGAGCAGTGAAGGCCGCGAGCGGGCTGCGTGGAGCTGCTCAACCGAGGCATCAACCCACAGACGCACCGATCGGTCAGCGCTCAACACCCAAGATGAAAAACCTGTAAAAAACACACAAAAAAAAAGGCGGTGGGGAATAGAGTTTTTGAGTTCTAATGGAGATGAGTAGCTGATGTTGATTAATTTGATTCTTGATGTTTATTTTTAACCAAAGCCGGCCTGAAGAAGAGAAGAGAGAAAAGAGAAGAAAAAATATGTGCACTTGACATGTGGACCCCACATATTTTTCTAAATTTTTTTGCTGACTAGGATGCCACGTCAGCAAAACCATCTTTCAATACTGTCGGGGAACCTATTTTAGACGGTTTTCGCAAATTCGGGGGTGAACATTTCTGGTTGTAGTTAAGGGACCTTAGACAAACTCGACGTAAAGTCGAGGGACCTCCGGTGAACTTAATCCTTACATTGCAAATATTTGGGCCTAGCCATATAGTAGGCCCAGTCCATCTACCCATCTCCCAGCCTAATCTGAAGCCCGACCCCACAATCCACAACCGACGCGGGGAGTCGAAAAAATTTCAAATTTGGAGAGGCCAGCGCGGAACGGAAAAGGCGCATCCAGAAATTTCTCCCCTCTTCTCTTCCCCACCACGCCGCCCCATCTCGCCGCCGCCGCCGCCGATCCGGAGACCGCGGCCACTAGTGCCCGCATCACCTCGGGGATTTCCCAAATTCCATCGCCCAGCCAGCCTCGCGGGGGGACGCCATGCCGGCGGTGAAGGGGATGGGGGACGTGGTCGTCACCGTGAGCGGCTACCACGGCGACGAGCGGCACAGGCTGGTGAAGCTCATCGCGGAGACCGGCGCGAGCTACGTCGGCGCCATGAGCAGATCCATCACCCACCTGGTAATAATAAACTGCGCACTTCGGTGGCCTGCTTGGTGCCGAGTTTGCTCCCCGCCGGCCGGCGTGGAATTTGATTTCTCGATCGGGTGGCAGGTGTGCTGGAGGCTGGAGGGGAAGAAGTTCGATATCGCGAGGAGGCTTCGGACGCGCGTCGTCAGCCACCGGTGGTTCGAGGACTGCCTCAAGGAGGGGAGGCGCCTCCCCGAGAAACCCTACATTATGGAAAGGTACCTGGTTTCTCGATGCGGTGTGACTGTACAATTTCTAATTCCTGGTAATTGTTTCATCTGGACATGAACGGGCAAACGGGGATGAATTACGTGCTAGTAATATTTAATTTTCGAGGAAATGGTAATTTGGTACTAGGAGTTATATTCAGAGTTTTTTTTTTCCTGATTTTCATGCTCACTGGTTTGTTGCAACAAATCATTTGTGCTGTGTCGAAAGAGGGAACATGATTATATAGGCTTCTAATAGTCAGACCACAGAATTGAGCCTTCTAGACTTGTAGCACAGTCCATAGACCACAGTCCAATGGTCAATTTAAATAATCCATTTGATTTAGATGATTACACTTCTGTATGTGCATGATAGTTGATCTCTTGTACAGCAGTAGAAATAGTCAATGGCACAATGCTATATTATCATGACGGGTGTTTACCCTGACATTCTCCAGAAAACCTTACATTCTGCTTGATATCCAGTGGTGAAGAAGCAGGGCCAGTCCCTGAGCTGCCCACTTTCCCGCGTGCACAATCCAAGAGAAACGCAAGCATGATGGATAGATGCTTGAAACAATTACCTGATGATTTCTGCAATACTTCATATGCGACCAATGTGCTTACAGTTCCTGATTCAGATTCTGATTGTGATTATCAGCGATGGTCTGATTCCTCCCTACTGAAAGAAGTAAGAACTATAATATCAACTATTGTCCTCACATGATATGATTTATTCAGTTAGAATCCTTTAATGGGGGTACATTCCATAAGTTAGTATATTCTATTCAATATCATAAGTTAAGAAGTAGACTACATTTCATGACTACTGCATCATATACACTTCATTCAGTTCTGACAACAAAAATACAAATGTTTGGCATCCATGTCTATTGGCATTGCTGGATGCCAATCATTGACTTGTTACCAAGTGAAAAAAGTGATAGATGATAGTGAATCTGTTTTGTTTCTTGCCAAACCATATAAATATGGGAGTAGCTTTTAAAAGCCCTCTGAATATATATACTTGTTGACAATGGGCGGTGTTCCACCATGTTCCAAATTGTTGCCATCTTAAAGAAATAGTAGAATACTTTGGAAATTTTTCATGTACTTTTATACTGCATTTTACTCTCTATTTTCTGACGGAGCTTTGTTGATCCGTTGGCTTCAGAATTTTAATGGTGGTGACGAGAATTCTAAGGTTGGTGGAACACACGTTAAGGGAAGAAGAAAACGTTTAAAGCATGCCCAGAAGTCAACCAATGAAGATGCACTAGATCCAGAAGACAATAGCCTCATGGTAGTAGTATGTGAATTATATTCCCCTTTGTGTCAGTTTTTTTCTTTTGGGGGGTCTTTGCTTTGTACTAGTGAACCTTCATATGTCATCTTGCGCTGTCCTGATAGTTAGTTGTTCATTTTGGTTTGAATCTCAATCAAGTCCTGAACCTTGATCAAGTATCCTATATGATTTTTATAGAACCTTGATCAATAATAAGGTTTGTCATGCATGTTACTGTGTTCTGATAAATGAAGTTCCCACTGACCCAATAGCTAATATTTTGTTATCTGCAACAGTCCTGTCTCCACAACGACCTTTTAATGAGGTAAACTGAAATGACACCTATTTGAAGCTGTTTTTATTGATAAAGACAAATTTAAACTTTTTCTTGTCATCGACGTCCAAGACAATGAAATCCTGTCTTGCCAATCTGTATTTTAATTTGGACTAGCACTTGTTTTGCTATATGGTCTCTGATGATTCCACAGTACCTAGCTTCTTGTTTCAGCTTGCATGGTTATGTTCTTCCGTTTACTGGTGCTCTGTATTTCTGTAATATAATGTGTGTTAATGACAACACAGGCAAGAAATGGGCGTCATGAGTCAAGTTATACTTCATCTCGGTGCACATCAAGGCAGATGGGAGATTTGTCAAGGTTTCTACATAACGATGATGCTAGAACAATTGGAAAAAGGAATGGTTTCGTGAAAAAGAAATCAAAAACCAAACATGCAGACTATCTTATAGGAAGTTGTGAAAATGGTAGTTTGATGGACAACCTTGACAAATCTGAAATGTTGGACGCTCTGCGCACAGAAGAACAAAGAAAAACAAAGAAGACAAGAGTGCCATCATCATTTCAACAAAGTACCTTGGACAGTATATATGATTATGGTGAAGCCAGTGAGCATGATCCTGAGAAAAGTGAGGATCAAGAAAATTTTGAATTGGGTGAAAGTTCAAGAAGCCTTCAACCAAGCGATTCATTCACACAAGAAGCAGCTTTCTGTACTAAGGAGAGAACAGATCAAGCAAGCATTGACATTGCAGCTGATGATAAAAAGGGAGATGATGAGAAACCCACTTTGGAAGAATCCACCAGTCATCAAGGGCAAGCAGAACTTTCATGCGTCATTTGCTGGACAGATTTTTCTTCCACAAGGGGCATCTTACCATGTGGACATCGATTTTGTTATTCATGCATTCAAGGATGGGCGGATTGTCTGGTATGTATTGTCAGTGCATTCTGTTCAGCTCAATGCATTCATTCATTTCTTGAATACTATCATATGACCCACCCGTCTGTGTTAGTTTGATGTTTGTGTCAGATACTATAATCTACAAGATAGATATATTGAACCTTTTCTTCTGCTTTATGGAATAACATGCAGTTGTTCTGTATATTCTTGAAATAAAAATATTATGGCCATACTATGGTCATCATTCTCAGTATGTTGTACTCTCTATCCCAAATGTTTTTTGTAGCCAAAGAGACCGATTCTATTAGACTATTATCATTATTCTTCAAGTGGAAACATTTTATCGCATTAACTGTTCTTACATTTGCATGATGTTTCTTTTTTTTCAGTCTTCCAGGGGAAAAGTCTCGACATGTCCTCTGTGCAAAACTAGTTTCAACTGGATCAGTAAAATAGATGAGGCGGGTACATCTGATCAGAAGATATACTCCCAAACGATACCTTGCTTAGCTTCTACTGATACTTTCATGTTTGATGATAGAGCCTACGTCCTTCCTGAATCACTGGTGAGCTCTTATTCCATTATGTCTTGTGACTACGTGAATTACCTTAAATTTTGGCTTGCAACACCTCACGTCTGCTCCACTTTTCGTATATAATGTAGTCCGGGCAAGGAGCTTGTTACCAATGTCACTTTCGTGAGCCCGAGGAACTTCTTCTGAGCTGCCATGTTTGCCGGTCGCAATGGGTACACTCATATTGTCTCGATCCTCCATTGATTCCCTGGACGTGCATACATTGCAGAGATCTTCGGATGCTCTATCAGCGGTATCGCTAGTCAGTACTCTGAAACCTGAATATTCGTTCATTAGAGATTATAGAGGTCAGTTACATTTGAAATTAATCTTTGCTGATTTGATCATTTGTGTCAGTCCCTGTTATATATGTTTAAAATTGAAAATAATAGGCATCGTAGTTGCAATATGCGAATTCACGTCACATAAACCATGATAAACTGCTGAAATGCTGATTCCTGAGCTCCATTTGCTGTTGTGCTAGTTGTGAAATGTCATGTAACCCTAACCTGTTGATTTTTACGTTTCCAGTCTTCTGAAAGTAAAAGTTGCGCCTAATATTCTTCAGATATATGTTTCTTCTAATTCCCTTACCTATGCGCTATTATTTTCTTTCCTATGCTATTTCTCTTGCGCTTTTATTTTGTCTAACGTGCTCATCTTGCACGTATTCTGTCGGTTACAAATTACAGACCTTCAAGTTAAGTTGCAGGTGCAGATGCTCCACTTCTAAAGTCAAACAGCAGCTATAGAGCTGACAGTTGTATACAAGCAGTACTATTTTAAATTGGAATTTCTGTGAGAAACTTTCAGCTTTACGCAATTCTCATGCTATTCAGACAACACGGATCCTAATCAGATTGATTTTTATCAGAAAAACTGGCAGTCAACTATTAATAAATACCCACCGAAGGATCAATCATGAACTAAATTCGTGGCAAAATTATCATCTACCACTAAATTATAGTTGACCCAAACAAGGGTTAGAAAAATTCAATTAAACGCGAGATGAATTGCAACTTCGCATTACTACTAGCAACGGAAGCGACCGAAAGCTTGCCTTGCAAGCACACGTCACGCGCTCATGTGCCACGTAGGACAGCCACGGCGATGACCCCCAGTCGTGCAAGAATCCATCCGCTCCAGCCAAATCCGACGGCCCAGTTCTCCCTCGCGCAAACCGCCACGCGCGATCTCAGCCGTTCGTTTCCCAAAAATTTAATTTTATTATTTTTCCGCCGATTTATCGCCAGTGGCTTACGAAACAGAAAAGAAGGATCCTCTCCTCACCGCACGCATCTTTTCTTCTTCCATTCTCCGATCCAAAGAAATATCCGATCGTTTCGCCCACCAGATTCGAATCTGTGTAGCAGTTTCTTCTCATTGGATTCTTTCTCGTGGTAACTGAGTACTGTGAGTGGGTGACATCCTAACAACCGGCTGCTGGTAGTGTGGGAGGGGAGTTTCCTTGTCCTGAAATCACGCCTTCGTTCTTGGTCGGGTTACTTGGTTCTTTGAGTAATGGAGGAGAGTTCTTGAAGAGAGGAGTAGATCTTGGGAGGATTTTGTAGTGATTAGTCAGTGATTTTGGTTTACTTGGTGGCTTGTTCGTTCTTTTGGCCTCCCAATTTGGTGCTTTGGTTTCTGGGTGGAGGGTTGGGATGAGGAACCGATTTATTATGGTTGATTTATTGTGAGCGATTCCTGATTTTTTTCGTTGATTGGCCTTTCTTTGATTGATTAGAGTGGAATCGATTTTGTGGCTATTTGTGAGCAATTTTTGTACTCCTCCATCTAGCCTGTTTGCACAGTTGCTCTCTCTCCAAAAGGCGGCGGCTTGTTTGCTTGTGTGCGCTAAATTCGGTAGAAAAATATGTTTATTGGATCTAGATAGCTAAAGATTGGATTTATTTGAGGAAAATTTGTTCAATTTGTGTTCGTTCTTTGATTGATTGGATCCGGTGATTTTTAACCCGGATCAAAAAGAGGAAAAAAAAATCTTGCCTCGTTCTTTCTCTAGTGGCCATGGGGCTGAGCCGCATCTCCCACTGGATATGGCCGGGGAGTAGCAAAACCAGGCGAATTCGCGAGTCGCCGCCGGCGACCATCCCGGCGATGTCCGGCGGGCTGTTCCCGGACTCCCCGTCCGGGTTCCGCGAGCCGGAGACTCCCAGGGCCCCGAGCTCCGGCCGGCGCGGCCGTGACGAGGAGGCAATGGTTGACAGGGAGCACGACATGGTCATCGTGCCGGCCGACGGCGGCGGGTACATTTCCGACTCGGGATCCGACGACTCCGACTCCGACTGGTCCATCGGCTGGCTGGAGCCGCAGGGGCCGGAGCTCCACAGTGATGGGGATTCCGAGGGCAGCTTCGCCGTCCTCGTGCCGTGTTACCGCCGCGGCCGCCGCGTCGAGGATCCCCGCCGCGGTAGGCTCGCCGCCGACGGCAATGTTTCCGGTGAGTGAGTTGACTTAACAATGTCACAAATTCACAATATGCCGTATATGGATTTGTTGTTAGCAACTTAGCATAGAGTAAGCAAGTAGGGAATACTTGAAGCTCAAAGTTTAATCTTTAGAAGTGATGCGCCAAATTGGGATGTTTCAAGGCCCAAACTGATGCTAAAATTAAACAATTGGGTGGACCACTTGCATTAGTAAAAACGTACGAGAAAGGATTTTAACCACTGGTGTCTGTTGTACCATACAATTGGCATGGTAACTGCCATAGTCCTCCTGTCCGATGAAGCAGGCATTGACACAAGCTCCGGTTTGATGAAAGTGTGTTCTTGATTAGTACTAGTACTTCTGTCAGAAAAACCAGCAAGTTGTAATATACCGTCTAACTGTAACTAATGAATTGGGCGTGGGGGCAGTTGCATTATTAAGGTGTGCAAATGCAGAATTAAGGGTTTTAAACTTTTCATCATGGGTGACTGGTAAAACATCACTGACTTGATAATTGGGCATACTTATTGAAAGCCACCTACACAAGCTCCAATTGATGAAAGAGCGTGATTTGCTCAGTCCAACTGCAAAAATCACCAAGTTGGCAAAAATACAATTGATTATCACTAATTATTATTCACATTTGACACTTGATGGTTTTTTTCCGTAATTTTCTCTTATTGAAATGATTGTTTTGGGTGTAACCCATTCATCCTAATAGTGGTCAATGATAGTACGACATAACTGTTCTCTCTGCATGCTTTGTTTTGTCATCATTTAGTTGTGCTGCAGTGACCATAGTTGTTCTTATATGTGAAATGTTGGTGGCATGTTCATCCTAAAATTATAATGAATTATGTTTGTGCTGTCCTTATCTGTTCTGGTGCATGTGCCTAGTGAGCTACTACGAATGATCTGTCATGTTGGTGTTCGTATGCTGTTGGAGTTGATAGATAAATCAGTTAGAGTTTGATGTCTCATTTTGTACGGTTGCCATGCAACCTTACTTTAGTTTGTGAGTTTTGTTGCCAAATCCTCTAATGCATAGTAGGATGTGCCATTTTATCCAGTTTTCAGTTATAGAGGGAAACCCTGAACACTCTGGAGGTCTGGTGAGAAGTACATTTTCATTACTCCTGTGTCACCTGTATTTTGGAGTTGTTCATGATTAATTATCTGGTCATTTGTTGCTCTGGTAGCGCCTACCTTATCTTTCTGTTAGGAAGGTTTTGGCTTGGTCCTACACATACTACGTCTTAGTCCTGGCTCATTATTGTCTCCTAAGTTAGAAAGGTCATGCACCAAACGTGAGAGCTGCCAATGAACATGACACACAAGGGTAATAAATGTTTCTGACATATGTTCTCTCAATCTTTTGTTCATTTACATATAACCATTTTGGATTATCAAACACCTCTTACTTTATATACTTTAAAAAGGTGGATTTCGAAAAAAAGGGAGGTGGAGGTGGAGTTGCCACCAATGGTCTGAACAGTCAACATTGCATTTCTTTATGAATTCTTCCCCAAATTTCTTTTGTACTAAAGTACGCAATAAACCTTCCATATGTTGTTTATTTTTCTTATTTTTTATTTGTTCTTCTGAAACCACACTTTAACGTTGAAAAGACAGATCTGACCGAATTGTCATCTATGATTAGACCATATAAACACTCTCAAGTGCTAGTTGCAAGAGAAAAATAATTACACATCCAATGCAAAGATTACCTTTTTAACAATATTGTTACTGTTAGGACATATCTGACTCATTTCTTATCTGTAGCAAACGCACCAGCATTACATAACCAGAGTATAAGATAGCATAAAAGGTACTCTAATAAGTAGTAGTTTATCTTTTTTAATTTTGCAAACAAACCTAACCAGTACAGGACTACAGTACAGGGTACAGCAGTACTCAACATTATCTTGGGAACTTGCCACTTGAACTGAAAATTTCCTTATGTAGCTACTTATTTCCAAGACATGTAGTGCTTTCGTCCTGTTCTCCATTATTGTTCTCATAATCTTTACACAAATAAATGTTCTGTTTTGCTCAAAATGATTAATTAGAGAAACGTTGGTGTCTTATTTGACCATTTTAGTGTGAATGTTTTGTAAATAGATTTGTTCATACCCGAAATATCTAAACAAAACAATTTTGGTTGTTTTTTTTTGCCTTTCCTGATATTTTTTATTTGCATTCTCTGTTTTCTTCTTCAATACCATACATGATTCCACATTTTTTTCTTGACCATTGTTGTAATATTCTTTCTGTTTGCGTTCTGCAGATGGAAGGAATTCTGTAGCACGATGGCTTTCGTCTACTCCAAACTGATGATTTATCCATTCTCCCATGGCTTCTATTCTGTTGCCTTTTTAAGTATCTCTTATCTGTAAATATATCGATGAGGACATGAAATCCCACCCCCCGAAAAAAAAAAACAAAAGAGAAGATTAAAATTAGAGCACTGGGATTTCTGAAGCAACAATCCTTCCTGAGGTTTCAAGGCTACGGTACTCTTGCAGGGAAATAAGAGTCATGAACAACACAAAAGCTTATCGCCACGTGCTGACAATGAAGCACTGAATCAACTAATATTCTGGAGTGGTATTTATTCTACTTGATTGGTGATTCTGAATCGACCTGTAATGGCAGTTTACCTCATTTGTGTGGCTGGGATTCTTATGTAGATATGAACCTGGAAACATTTGAGCTGAACTCCTATGAATTCTGCATTTCTTCTGTACATAAACCATTGCCACTTTGTCAGGGCTGAATAAATTATTCTGCCTGGCCTATCTACATATTCTTTCATTATAATTCAGCATGTGTGAATTGCTTTTCATCATGTTTCAATCGCTTTTGGTTGCGATTCACCGACAGCGAAGTGGTGAATCTTCTTTGTTCATTCCAACTTTCAATGTTGCGTGTACTGCAGTAGTACTATTTGTTGATAGCAATAGGCAATAGCATGCCGCATTGCTCAAAGTCTCATACATACGATAAATGGCGTCGATCAGTTTGTCGAGTCGATAGTTGGTATGGGTCTATACTCCTGGAGATCCACCTTGGATCTTCAAAAACTTTCTGGTCCATATGGAAATTGAACTGTTTTCCAATAAGATTCTTGCAAAACTTTTTCTGTTTGTACGGGAATTGGTGAAACATTTATCGACCATGGTTTGTAGAGTTGTTAAGATGATCAATCGGCTCTGTAATCGGAATTGCAAAGTGATGATACTAAACATATTCCAAGAAATAAATACACAAAACTTTGAACTTTCTCAAATCAAATTGAACACGTTCTTGGAGGCACAAAATTTTGGAAAACTTTCAGAAATTTATTTAAAACTCCAGCCAATTTTTCAAAGTAAACAAATTAATATTTTCAGAAAAAAGATCATAAATCCTAGCTGTGCCCACATTTACGTTAAATCTAAAATTTTCGAATTCCAGTCTGAAATAAACCTGCTTTCAGTGAAAAAAGTCCATGATGTACAAATATGCGATACCGATCGACGTATGGGTGCGTACACTGCGTACATACAATATCCATCACCAAACATAATTGCTTTTCCAGCTCAACCAGGTCTCTACTCTCTACTATATTCATCTCAATCATGCAGCGATGATGCATACATGGTGTACGTGCATTCCAGAAGCAGATCATATATCGAAAAGATAATACAGATGATATAGTGCTCCAAATGATTTGGGAGAAGAGGGTAAAGAGAGTATGCTCTACGCTGTCTTCGCAGGACGTGTCATTCTCGCTGCTCTGTCCATGCATATAGGATGGATGGCTCTTTCCGACAAAAAATTAACAAGCTGGCTTGCAACAGGTGGCAACACAACACAGCTAATAGGTGTATCAGATATGATTGATCACATATGTTTGCTGCATGCTAGCTCCATGAGTACTGCTGCACCAGCTGCTGCATGTGCATGAATGCTCTTCAAATTAAATAAAGTTTTGGCAGTGGATATTTTTATTTCCTTTCAATTAAAAAATATATAAATGCCTACACATAACACATGCCATGAGTATGTGTCGCCGGGAAAATCAATGAATTATTTTTTTTATTTTTTATGTTCTCTCGTTGCCCCAAAATTTCTTGCTCGCTCTTAGTTCTGAAAATACATGTGAATTACAGTGCAGTCACCTTAGTATGCGCAGTAGAGATTTGCTACATTAATTGTTTATATACCTTCTAGATACATGTTTGATGTATTTAAATGGCTTAGATTTCATATTAATACCAGTTCTTCTTCTTAATGAAAAAAGAAGGAACAAAGGTCCTGATCTTTCAAAAAAAAAAAATAATACCAGTTCACTGCCACATTTTTTTAAGTTAAAAAAATTGTTTCAATGAAAAACATAAATATACATGGATGTTGAAATTCAATAATCCGACAATTGAAAAGGGCGAGCTGTTGATATGGAGTAACTGAATCACATAATGAGGAGGCAATTGCTTTTGAGGTGATCTCAAGAAAAGTTTTTTTTCTTAATCCTTGAATATTCCTTATACATTCATAAGAATTATAAGAACAATCCTCACCATGGAGGGAAGAATAACATCACTTGAGTAGCTTACACCTTATGCATGCATGGATTGAAAAGTAACATATCTATGTACCCTTCATACATGTAACGCACTATAATTAAATCCATCTAGTTCTTAGGCCACCCTTTGCAAGCCAGGTAGCAAAAGATAACAAAACTAGCCATGGAAACAAAACAATAGGGTCTCCAATTGACCCCCAAAAATGATCCACACCGGTCGAAACATCACCGATCGGAAAAAAGAAGAGGACGATGCAAAACAAAACAGAAGAAACAAAACTAATCGCACATGATTAGGTATATGTATGACTAAATAACACCTTTGTAATTAATTAATTAATTAATTGATTCTCCGCCGGCCTTGATAAAACTCAATCCACTCTACAACAATTCAATACGTCTTCTTATAGCTTGCCGAAATGAATTCTTCTATACATCTCGATCACAGATATATATAGCTGCTCGCCGGCGGTGACGGAGTTCATACGCCGGCATCGGCGGCGGCGGCGCCGTCGTGGCGCGGCGGCAGGTCGTCGTAGAGCGCGGAGATGGCGCGGAGGAGCTCGACCCTCGCCCGGAGGCGGACGATGTAGTCGGCGGTGCGGACCAGCAGGCTCCTCGCCGGCGCGTCCTCCCCGCCGGGAACCAATCGCCGCAGCTCCCTCACCTTCCTCCTCAGCGCCACCCCGCTCGCCGACCGCCTCGTCCTCAACCTCCCGCCGCCCGATCGCTCCGCCCCCGCCGCCGACAAACTCCTCTTACTGCCGCGCCTCTCCATGGTTGATCGAGCGCGCGCCGTTTATTTTGGCGGTGTTCGCTAGCTAATAGCTAGGTGGTGGTGGAGGAGGAGGAGAGGGATTGGAGTTCGCCGGAATATATAGCGAGAGGAAGAGGATGAGAGGTGGATGACGTGGGCGCGGCGGGGGGGAATGGGCATGTGAAGCGGTGGTGCTTTACGGCTCGCGGGAGATGGCTAGCTAGGTGGACGTCGAGGAAAGAAAAAGCGAGGGAAAAAAAGAAGAGGTGGGTGGTTCGTTCGGGGGTGGGGCCCGGGCGTGGACGCCACGTCTTGTCTGATTGTCTCCCACACGTGTCTGACAGCTGTTGATTTATATGATGATTTTTTTAAAAAATTCTCGCTCTTTATTTTATTTATTTATTACTTTTTTTTTCTTTTGATGAGAGATGAGCTTGCGTTATCCGGCGGATCGATGTCGGCCGGCGATGACAGTTGGGATATCATCACGCACCTAGGATAGGAGTAGCTAGCTATGCTCATAGGCACCGTGCCGGCGTGCATCTCTAGTCCCTTTCTTTCCACGTGAAATATGAGCTAGATTAATTGTTAAACTCGTTAAATCCCACCGTCACGCTGAAAATAAATGATTTCGTTTAGTCTAATCCATAGTGCAGGTGTCTTCGTGATTTCATCTGCTTAGGTCATTGTCGCCCTTAACTAATGGTCCACCTGTGAAAATCATTTTTACATATAACACATGAAGGATTTTTTTTACCTCCATCCCAAAATGAAACTATTTTTAGAACAGTATAAAGTCAAATATTTTTAACTTCAACTCTTTATAGCGAAAAAAATAAACAAGATCGATCACGTAAAAATTATATTAGTATATTTATACTTAAACGAACTATTATAATATACAAATTTTTTTATTTAAATCAATTTATTTATATAGATATTGTTGGTCAAAGTAGCATCTCGAAGACCGTGCCTTGGTCAACAAATGGTTATATTTTAGGACGGAGGTAGTAATATTTTTACAGATAGTCTCCTAGGAGTTGCTTATAAAATGCACCGCCTAAAAAAAACGATGGGGGGCTCACTCATTCATGCATCATTATCGGCGGAGATGACTAAGACAACAACGACAACGGGTGGTTGTGGCACATGCATCGTGCTTCGACCAGGTGATGGATCCAGCTCCGGTTGCTTGGCTTGGCGACGATGCTCGGGGCTGTTGGATTTGGCTCCGCGCAGGTGGCCTAAGGCATTGACGGCACTCAGGGATGCCGGATCAGGCTCCAGCGGCCACCGTTAGCAAATTTCTGGGTTTTTTATTTTTTGGATTATCTGGGATTTTTTTTGTTTTTTAAGTGAAAATCATTTTTGCAGGTGGGGACCCTATCCACCACCTAAAAAAAATTCTTTTGTGTGTGTGTG